>CAJHNH020003848.1:0-55354 GCA_905116865.2 Candidula unifasciata
TTCGTCTGAAAGCAATGTAAACAACACATACCCCTAGATGAGTTGTTTACAACATACCCCTAGATGAGGGGACTGAGCCTCGAGAGGCAGGGGGTAAGAAGTGTTGGTGTTGTGGGTAGTGGGTTCCCCCCCTTACTTCACCCTAGGTCTAGTGAATATCTGTTCACGAAAGGAGCGTCCATTGTGGTGTCAGCCTCTTGACCTAGCAAAACCTCTCTTACCTCAAGACCATTGTGCGTGGCGAAGAGTCACAGCCTCCCCGAGGTAGTCCCGGTAACTGGGGGTGCGAATCCCCAGGCAAAACACAATGGATCTAGAGGAGCAAACCTCGATAATAAACCCGGTGCACCACACCGTACTGCCCCCTGTGGGAGGGAAGGAGCCAGAGGTGTGCTGAACAGTCTTAGGAATGGAAACAAGTATGCTAACCCCCCTGAATACCGGAAACTATCGTGAAGGCACAGGGACTCAGGACGTGACGATCCAGTTGCCCCAACTACTCATGCTTAGAGACATGAAGAGCTCAGCGAAACCTGCAGGCAATCTGGTGGCGGGGAATGAGCACACTGTGAGCCCCACCTTAGCTACGTGTAAAAGGGAAAGGCAGAAACACAACCCATATTTCCTTTAGAACTGGTACAGGGCATTTCTAGCTGCTGCCCGGGGAGGTAGGTAATCCACAGACACCCCAGCACCACAATGCCATGAATCTACATGGCATTGGGCCAAAGGGCGAAAGCTCATGCGCCGCTGGATCGATAACAACAACAACCCCTAGATGAGCACATTACAATCTTCATTCATGGGCTTGGCATTCTTGCATATACTGTCGATGTAGGTGATAAACAGCAGTGGTGATAAGACACACCCCTGTCTTACTCCAGATGTCACTGTGAAAGGATGAGATGTTCCCTGATTTATTCTAACTACACTTCTACAATCCCTGTATAAACTTTTGCACACTTCGATGAGGTGTTCGCTTACTCCATATCTTGCCATTATTTTCCATAATAATTGTCTGTCGACTCTGTCAAATGCCTTCTCCTGGTCTACGAAAGCCACAAATAAGTTCTTATTGTATTCAATGTTCTTTTCTATTAACTGTTTAAGTGTGAAGATTGCATCTGTGCAGCTTCTATTTCTCCTAAATCCCATCTGTTCTTCTGCCAGCTGTGGTTCTATCACTGGTCTCAGTCTTGTTTCTATTATCTTGGCATACATTTTGCCAACATGGCTTAAAAGAGATATGCCTCGATATTGACCGCATTCTCGTTTGCTTCCTTTGTTCTTCCACAATGGTATAACTATTGCATGTTGCCAATCAATAGGGGCCGTTTGTTGTACCCATGCTGCATTGAATATTCTGTGAAGCCATCTGATGCTGCTTTCACCTGCTCTTTGAATTATTTCTGTTGGTAATCTATCAGCTCCTGGTGCTTTATATTTGGGAGACTGTTTAATGACTTTTTCTATTTCATCCATTAGTATGTGTGGTTCTAACACTGTTGCTCTGTGCTCTTCAGTTGTTCTTTCCTGCTGATCTCATAGAGGATTAAAGAGCTCATTGAAGTATTCCCTCCATCTTTCTGCAATCTCGGGTGGATCTATCAATGGCCTTCTTGTCTTATCATTTATTATTTCAGTGGGGTTGTAGCTCTCATCTCTTTTCCGCATATTTTTAACCACTTTGAAAAATTTTCTGCTGGCTGTTTTCTCATTTTCTGCTAGTGACTCACCAAAACGTTCCCAGGATGCTTGTTTTGCTTTCTTGACACTCCTGTTGGTTTCTCTTCTTTGCAGTCTATAGTTTATATAATCTTCTTCTTTCTTTGATTTTATCCACTGTTTATATAAGTCTTTTTTTCTTTTTAATTGCTTCTTTTACTTCTTCGCACCACCAAGGTGAATATTTGTTATTTCCCCGTCTGTTTCCACTCTTCCGTTTTCCACATAATTCTTCTGCAATACTAAGCATAGTGTTTTTATATATACTCCATTCTTCCTCAATATTGCCAACTACATGTGGAAGTTGTTTGAATGCTGTCTCTACTTTCTGTTGTAACTGTTCTTTTACTCCTTCCTGTTTCAGATTTGCTATCTTGATGAGATCCTTGTTTTTGTTTAATTTCTTTCTGTGTTTCTTTAATGTAAGATGTTTTGCTGTTAAAACAACTATTTTATGGTCAGTGTCACATAGACCATTAGGGATTGCTCTTGAATCAAGAATTCTCCTTCTTCCTTGAACTCTGGTAAGTATAAAGTCAATCTGGCTCTTGATGGAGATATCATTCCATTTGTACCAAGTGTAAAGTTGTGAATCTCTATGGTCAAAGAATGTGTTCGTAATAAAAAGATTGTGCTGGCTGCATAGATCCAATATTCTTTGACCATTTCCATTTCTAGCACTGTTCTTAGCTGCATATGGACCTAAAAATTGTTCGTATTCTCTTCTGTTATTTCCTACCCTCCCGTTGAAGTCACCCATTACATATAGAATGCTGTTTCCCTCAACTTTCTTTATCTCATCAGACAGATCGTCAAAGAATTCATCTTTCTGCTCTTCTGTATAAGCAATCTCACTTAAACAATTTGTGTCCCCCCTAGCAACTCTCCTTAAACAACTGTCATCCAGCAAGGAATCATCCTTAAACAACTTTTGTCCAACTATCATTTCCTTTACTGTTGTTCTACTAACAATCTTCCTCAAACAACTTTTGTCCAACTAGCAATCTTTATAAAACAACGGCTTTCTAATGATCAGTCTTTCTTACGAAATAAATGTTCTGTTAGCAAAACAACTTTATCTCTGCTTCCTATAAAAAAGTTATCAGTTTAGTATATGGCAACTCACCTGTATCAAGCACTCTCTTGTGAATGGAAGTGAAAAATGATAAGGCAATGACCCCGCAAAGTCGAGTGCGCTGTGCAGTGCTAAGATCCGGGGGAAACCCTGCCATGTGCATCAAACGAAGCACACACATACAGACTTCAGGGTCCGATGACAACAGGAAGTCACAAAGAGTTGAATGACGCTGGCGCAGGCCCTCTATAATAGTGCTGAAATAGTTCAACATATCACAATATGAGCATATGCCAGGCTGTGATTTTGATTTGATTTGATTCAAGAACCGACATCACAGCACTCGGGGCATTCCCATAAGTGTTCCGTCCCCATCTTCAGCAGCCAGCGAAGAGTTCCGATACTAATGGTGCCAGTAGCTTTCTGATTAAACGTCCGTCTTGCCTTTCCTCTGAGCCTCGAGCATCTGCCAGAACCTCTCGTCACCCCTAACTGCATCAATCTCCCCAGACTGTGGTGATCCATCTGCTCCTCCGAATTGTACATGCTCTCCGAACAGTCACACAGCAGTAAATGGATAGCAGAGACATTTCATTATCAGTACGCTGCAGGTCCTTTTCAGAATGCTGTTCTCATTATGTTGTGCCTGAAAGCCACGATCCTCTGCTAAGGTTCCTGCTTTGTGCCCAGAGTGTCACTGAAATTCTGTGTCATGCTTGTCGACCCCTGCTTCTTTCTCAAGGAACCATACCCTCTATAACTATTCTCTCCAAATCATTATTGTAAAATATGTGCTCAGTTAATTTAAGGAATGTGCCAAGTAAAAGACAAATTATTTAATCAATAGTGAAATCTTTGGGTACTTAATGACTCTAACACTGAAAACAATAGTTCAGTCTATCGATCAATGAGGAAGAATATACAATTCTATGTGAAATTAATCAATCAATAAATCACAGTGAACCAATACAGGATTTAAGATTCAATCAGTTAACTTTGAACATTGGAATAATGAATCAGTTGAAAGTGTACCACAAATAAAAACTAAGGAAAATCAAATCAAATCAGAAATTACTCAATTAACAGATAAAGACAGATGTAAAAGTTGTACTCATGCAATTTATATTGTAGGTACACAAAATCTGAATCTCCTCTTCTTCTTTTCTCATAGCGTTCACCGGCTGAAAACTCTGGCAGAACGTTCTGGTCATTCGCTCACTTCTCGACTTTGATCTTGTTCCAAAACTTGAGTTTTGTGCGCACATCCAGTTCATAACTCTGGCTTATTTGTATCTTACCTCTTAGGCCAGATGTACTCCGATTTCGAAGGAAACACCCTTACAGTCACTTTCTAGGATATGCTTTTTAGTGGGGTCACTGGCTCTACTAAACTGGGGCCCCAGGACCATCAGGGTGAATACAGTTAGTTGTGGTTTTTTAGGCAAATTTTACGTTCAATAGTTCGCCACTGCCTTCTGAACCAACAAAAGACTAATCGTCCACACGTTGGATCAACCCGGCACCCTGGCTACAGAGCGCATTTGCTATTGCTAAGCCATAAAAGTTGACAGGGTGAAAATGAATCTCAATAATAAAAACACGTGCCAAAAAAAATGCTAACCTGACAGACATAGCTCGATTTTTTATCTTAACCTTCTCCACATGGACTATTCGTTCCAGATTTTTCAGCACCGGCAGAAGTTGGAGTGATGACAACGTTGAAGATGAAGGGGTAGAAGACATTGACGGCATACAGGAAAATGACAGTGATTCCAGCCTGTTGAATATGTGCACCAGGGTGACTTGTATGATGTTGGGTATACCTAGTTCAATTCCTTGTTTCAGTCGATAGAAGGCTGCCAGCTGGGGAAAGTACATTCATATTCAGCAAGCAATTAATACAATGAAATGTGACTAAAAAGCTCAAAAAAAGGGGGAAGGTGAACAACGGATGAACAACAGACAGACTGACATTATGACCGTATCCAGTGCAATAATGAGACAGCATTCGTAACTGAATATCATATCACATTACTACAAACAACAAGTGAATGTTGAGGCTAGAGAACATTCATCAGCACATTACATGAATATACAATACCACAAGTATGAATAAGAACACACAAAATCACTTATGTGAAGTATCTATGAGAGAAATCACATGTCTGGCCAGTTGAATATCTGACACGTGTGTCTCTGAATTGAATACTAATGAGGATATCATCATCCTGTCATGCCATTATAGGTCACACAAGGTCTTGCAGGCCAGTCCTCAATTCCAGTTTATCCTGTGCACTTCTTTTGATTTCATAAATGAGAAAAAGATTAGAAAATTATTGCAGCCTGGTTAAGAGCTGAGAAGAAACATGACAAAAACAAGGGATGGCAACAATGGTTGAGAAATCTCATGGACTTATTGCGAAAGATCTTTTTTTTTTATGTGAGCTTGTCTTGCCAGCTGAACTCATCATAGCCATGGACTGTGATTCCCATGCACCTGGAAAGAGGGAAAGGTGCAAAGAACAATTTCTGTTCACCTGGTATGAGACCACTATAAGCTACATACACATGTCTGTGCTTTTTGACTCTCCACAAGATCATTTTCTTCCATTCTTTATCTCCTGAAAGTATCAAAGGTCCTCAGTCAACCTGCAGGTCCTCAGTCAACCTGCACAGTCTTTTAGTCTGCTTGTTTCTTTGAACCTGTGGGTCCTAGTGCCATTTGATCTTAACATCATCACCATCCTCACGTCTTGTCAAATGGCACAGGCGCTCATGCCTCTCCACAAACCGCGACCTTCAAAAGCATGTGTAATTTGTCAAGAATCTTCTTTATTTGTCTTTATTTTTAATTATAACAATTCTTCCATAAAACTATTTCCCAGGCCTCAAGAAACTGTTTGGCTTGTTTATCAATTGATCTCAGCACACCTTTTTTTATTTTATGTTCATTTTTTCTTGCTTCTACTGCCCTTTGGAGTATAGGCTGCCAACCAATGCATACCAAATTGTCGTATTCTTTGCTACTGTGTGCAGCTTACCCCAAACTCTCCCCATATTTTTAAGTTCACCCTATAGCTCCTTTCTCCATGTATGAATCTGCCTTTATTTCCTTGACCCCGTGGGTTCCAGTGTAAAGAAATTCTAGTTACACTGCTATTAGGTTTTTCCCAATTAAACAGTCACATAGCTAACATCACGAATGAACATTCTTACCTGTACAGGTGTTTGGGCAGAAAACACCACAGAGGCCATGATAGCAGCAGCACAGTTCTCCCCAGCCTGGAATGCTGTAAAAGTCAGCAGCTTCTGCAGCCAAGGAACCCTGGTACCCTGACTATGCAGCAAGAGTCGGGTCAGAGAGTCAGTCTGGGAGGCCAAGCCAGTCAGCAGTGATATCTCCACAATTAAGCCATCATTCTTCCTTGAAAGAACACCTCGCTGGAGCTCAAACAACAGGATGTGCTGAAATATTTAATAAAATTTCAATATAATTTTGAATTATTCAAAACAACAAGATTTATTTAGCCCAACAAAAAAAAAAAAGCACAATTCTAGCGGCCTTGAAGGACATACATGTTAGCGAGCAGTGAATCTATTCTTTTACCCTCCCTCAAAATGGGGCCCTGGAATGCTCAGGGGGTATTTCATTTTGATCCTCTTGTACGTTGCAGTGTCAAGGTGAAGCACAACAGATTTTTCCAAACATAAGATGACCACTATTTTTTGTAGCTCAAAATTTTAAAAACAAATATTTTAATCACCTACAGTTTACAAGACAATATTTAAACTTACAAAAATTAGGGAAATATCATCATATGCATGGAAAAATACAGTAAACTGCATGAAGGTGCCTGTTTGCGTTATTCGTTTAAGGGGATTCCCAGAGGTACAATTATTTCCTCGGATTATCGTTTGCATGGTCAGCCCCTCTTCTAATTCCAGCTTATCTGTACATCATTGCTTGACATGGTATACTGTCTGTTGGCAGCCAAGTTAAATGGCTGAACCATTTACTTGCTGTTTTCTAATTAAATCTAGCCAGGACACTACCCACCAGTTACTTCCAGATCAAATTTTTTTATACATTATTTTCTACTTTCTTCTCAATTTGCCGAAAACTCTTTACAAAAATCTATTTTCAGTTTAATTTTTCTTCAGCGATCACCAGCTGTAAATTCCAGCAAAAGTTCTGGTTTTTCATCCAACTCCAGGCTTTAGGCTAGTCTTAGAACTAGTTTTGCATGCAAATCTGTTTTACAGATCAGGATAACATGTATGTGGACTGTTGGTTCCTCCCCTCTTAGGCATTCCCTTTAAAGAAAAAAAACTTAATTAGTCTCTTTTTATAACATGCATGTTAGAACGACAATGGGTCGATTCCCCCCCCCCCCCCCAATGGGCCATGGAACCCGTATAGGGATTTTAGCTGTACTTTTGCTTTCCCCCCCCCCCTGTCCAGTCTAAGACTGGTAGCATAGAATGCAAAACTCTCCTGTGTGTGCAGTTACCTTCATATTCGTTCCAGGGCATGCAGGTGTTGTTGGTAAAGAAAGAGCTTACAGACTGGCAGGTGCTGCATTAACAGAAGATGACCGGCCCAGGGGATCACGCAGACACTGTCATTGCCCTTAGAGAGATAAAACGCTCTGAGGATTTTGGAAGCAACATGTCCACATCACTGCTAAGAATACAAGAATTGGAAGTAAAGATTGGCACAGCTAAGCATGAGAAGCACACCTGATGCACACAAAGTCCTTGTTAACCAACATAGGACTGGCACTATTAATCGCGCGACACTGATGAATATGTTAAGAGGGGAATCTGAGCGCCTATGGATGTGTCCGGAGTGCTGTGAAGATATTCTAACTCATAACTTATAGAACTGGTAAGACTTTGTTATGGGGTGCCTTTTCAGTAGTCGAACTAAACATATAATAAGCCTGTGTACAACAGTGTAAAACATTATTATCGAACATCTTACTGGAGACAACCTACCATGATTTCTACACACGTATCTCGGACTTCCTCAACTGGAACCTGTCCTCCACTGTATTCACCTGGTCAAACATAAATCTCAGTAATAATTACAACCTATAGTGACAAAATATAGTGGTGTTTATATATAGCAGGTCGGCCCTGTGGCTAAGTCGATGAGAATGCTTCGTGATGCCGGGTTCGATCCCAGCTGCGGCCCATGCGCCTTGCATTGGTTTTGACAGTGGTATCAAGAAAACCATCCAGAAAGCAATGACAAACTACTGGACATAAATTGGCCTAGAAAAACCACACAACAGCCAGGGGCTGTTGGGGTTGGTTCTGCAACATCCTGTAAAGGATACGCAACTAACCTTTATATATATAGCAGTGTTAGGATAGGATATATGCAGTCATGTTTCACATATTACATATGCAACTTTGTAGATACATATTCAGTCATTATTCCCATACCGTAAGAATATATGCAGTAATAATTCACATATGCAAACAATGTAATGATATATACAGTAATAATTCACATAAGGAATATTGTAAGATTATATGCAGTCATTATTCATATATTCCATAGGCAACAATGTTAGTACATATTCAGTCATTATTCTCATACACAGTACTGTAAGAATTTATGCAGTCATAATCCACATAAGGAACACTGTAAGAATATATGCAGTCATTTTTCATATATTCCATTTGCAATACTGTAGTTACATATTCAGTCATTAATCCCATATACAATACCGTAAGAATATCTGCAGCATAATTCACATAAGGAATACTTAAGAACACATGCTGTCATAATTCATACATGCAGCAGTTTAAGGATACATGCAATCATAACTCACATAAGCAAACATTGCAAATGCATTAAAAAAAAAAAAAGAGAAAATGAACTATTTTTCATGCCTTTGTTACATTGGTGTATTGTGCTAGAACTCTATTTTCAAAGACCAATCAGCATTCGATTTCAAAGACCAATCAGCATTCAACTAATGATGCCAACAACATAACAGCCATATTTACTTATCAAGGTATTACCTGGTGACAACTTTAGGCTGGGCCGACAAGGAAACCAAGTTCAGTTTTGAAAAAATGCTGCCTTAATGCATTATAAGGTTATATCGACACCCCTATACAAGTATGATACAGGGAAACAAGTAGAAAAAAAAAGAATCATAAAGTTATCCAATAATAAACAGGTGGAGACAGTCACAGCAGCTTTCTGCTGGCCTGAGAAACAACTGTAAACACATGTTGTGTTTGTAACCAGCTCACAGAGCATGTTAAGAAAGGTGGAGACAGGCATGCTCCGTGCAGAGTGGCAAGCATCGCTTCAGAGATCCTGGGTAATTAGCGTTCTTTAGATATTTTCTACAGGGCATGCAGCAGTGTTAGGAAGTGTGAACTGGCAGAATAGCAGGTTCTGCATCAATGGATAGGTAATTTATTCTTGACAGGCTAGATGTGGTCTGGAGAGAATGGTACAGCCGGGAGTGACCAGGGCATCTGGTTGACACTTATACACTCAGAGGAAAAGCAAGATGGACAAATAATCAAACTGCCACTAGCATCAGAACTCTCCACTGGCTGCTGAAGATGAGGAAGGAGCACATACAGGAATGTTTCGAGTGCTGAAATATCAGTTCTAAGCTAAACGCTCAATAATAAAGCATATCTCACCTTGAGGCACAGCTGTGCGAAGAATAAAACTGATCACATCAAAGGAACCAGTTTTACATTTGCCAATGAGGTGGACAACCAGGTTCAGAAAGCTACAAACAGTAAACATGTACATCAGGGTTACAGCAACAAACAGACATGACTATCAATTTGAACATGCTGCGATAGGTGGAGACAGGTATGCTCCGGGCAGACTGGCAAGCACTGCTTCAGAGATCCTGGGTGGTTAGCTTCCTTTGGGATATTTTTCTCAGGGCTATGCCAGTGTGATGGGAAGGGAACAGGCAGACAGACTGGCTGGCTCTGCACCATTTAGTGGTGAATTAATGCACGGCATGCCAGATGTTGCAAGGGTCCCTTGCGAACGAGTGAACAGTGCAGAGGTGCAAACAGATCACTGCGGTCTAAGCCAGTGGTTCTCAACCTTGCTAATGCCGCGACCCTTTAATACAGTTAGTTCCTCATGTTATGGTGATCCCCACCATTATTTTCGTTCTTTCTTCATAACTTCAGTGAATATGTGTTTTCTGAAGGTCTCTGGCGATTCCTGTGAAAAGCTCGTTCGACCCGCAAAAGGGTCGTGACCCATAGGTTGAGAACCGCTAGTCTAAGGAGAATGGTGTGACCAGGAGATCTGGCTGATGCTCACCACTCAAGGGAAAGGTGAGACGAAAACACAATCAAAACTGGAAATCTTCGCTTGCTGCAGAAGATGGAGACAGAGCACTTATAGGAACATACCGACTGCTGTGATACTGATTCTTAGCTCAACATTCAAAATAATCACGCCTACCATGATGTGTGTGTTGTCCATCAAGATGATGATGACCTCTCTTTTCCATCAAGTATGAGTACAAAGATGACCGATGAGGCCGATGGGGGCCCGAAAAGTTCTTGGACAGTGAGGACAGGAAATGAGTGTTGTGCCAGGGAGTGGATCTTCTGCAGTCACCTTTCTGTCCATCCTTTTCTTAAATAGTCTTGCTGTTCTGTTCGCTTCACATGTAGCCGCGCCTTTGTGTAGACTTGCACGCCACGCATTTCGGTCTTGAGAGGCAGTCTCCCAACTGGTGTCATTCATCCCAAATGCTTTGAGTGAAGACTTTAAGGTGTCCTTAAAGCGTTTCTTTTGCCTGCCTTGGAAAAGTTTCCCATTATGAAGCTCACCATAGAAGAGTTTTTAGGGAACCTGTGATCTGGCATGCATGCCACACGACCAGCCCAAGCCTACCATGATATCATGGATACACCAAAAGACCTTTTCTTCTTCTTGGTGATCACTGGCTGTGAACTCTGGCAGAAAGTCTTCGTTGCTAGTCCACTTCTGGACTTTTGTCTTGTTCCATGACTTGAGTTTCCAATGCTCATCCATTTCACAGACCAGGCTTATCTGTGCAGAGAGTATTGTTTCCTCGTCTCTCAGGCAGCTGCACTCCGACTTCAAAGGAAATGTTGATCCAGTCTACTTAGCCAGGGACCTGGTTGTGACCTGTGTCCAGGGTGACCATGAAGAGACATAGGTCCTGGTGCACCACCATGAAGTGGTTCAGCACCCTTATCCCATCAATAGATGAATTTTACCTCTGTCAGTCTGTTCTGCAAGTGAGCTTTGTAATGCCAGGGAGCTGGGTTCGATCAGGGCTGCAGGCAAGTTGACAACAGATCATCTTGCATTAGTTTTGATAGCAATATCAACAGCTAACATTTCAGAAAGCAATGGCAAACTACTGAATGTAAATTTGCCTAGAAAAACCACAACAGCCAAAAATTGCTGGGGCAGGTTCTGTACCATCCTGACAAGGATATGCAACTTTCTTTCTTTTCTTCTTTCTCTGTCATAGTATCAGGCTTGTTTAACAGATATCAAAGCTATTAATGACCACAATCACGATAAAAAGCTCACACCAAAAGATAGCTAACCCATCAATACTGACCGTGGGCAGTTGGAATACAGTGTCGTATTTTGCCGTTAGGCTGTGATATCTAGGCTTTTTAGTCCAACACATCCAATTTCAGCCGACTAAGTAAGTATATTTTTACCCCACCAGGACATCACGCAAAGCGATAAACACCCGGTGACACAAAGTGCCACCACGCGGATGAGGATCACCCATGGAGAGGTCCTGGAAACGGTGTTCGGCGTTCAACCGTCAGGCTATATTGCGGCCCCTGGCAACAGCCAGGGTAGGGCTTCAAAATAACAAAAAATTGCATCCCACAAGAGGGATGACGAAGATTATGTAGTTCAGCTGACTCCTAATTGGTCAGTTTTATTACATGCTTAAAGAACAAATGGTAATATCACCCACTACCCCCCAACATACTTTTCAATGGAACCCCATTACCTGAAAAAAGAATGGCATGACAGACATGAGATAATGGTACAAGTTCCTACCTGTTGTAATCTGTTGGAGAAGCATGTTTCCAATGGGTGAACTGTCTGTGCAGCTGATTAAGAACAGCTGGAGTCACTGGAAACAAGTAATGGGGGAGGTGTTCAGTTAGTTATGCCATTATCAGTACTACTGGAAACATCATAAATAAGTTCTGGTCCAACATGGTGGATATGCAGGCAGCTGATTAAAGCCTTTAAGTGGTTTTGAGGGAGGGCCCTCTGGATATTGGTTCCTAGTGCAGTTTACACATGTGGAGTCCAGCTGCGTTGCCTAGGCCACTGAGTTGGGTGCTTGGTGCAACAATGTGAGTAGTGTAAGCTCTATGAAATGCTTTTCACCTGTAGCCACTAACCTACAAGTTCACATCCATCACAAAAATAATATTCCCTCTACATGTATCTCTGCCGCCACTGATCTACAAGTTGACACCCAACATGACTACAGGTCATATTAAAAGCTGGAACAGCATACAACTATAGACCATACAATATTCAGACTCAAATATAAACTACAGATATCAAAAACCTTTACACCATTTAACATCCAGAGCCAAAGCAAACCTGTCTAGTCTGAGTAGATGTAGCAACATCTCAGTAGTGTGTGATGTTAGAAAACAAAATACCAGTTTAGTGTGTGAAGATATCATACTGGTGTAGTGTAGAAGGATAATAATAAACTGGTCTAGTGTAAGAAGATAAAATACCAGTGTAGTGTGAAAGGATAATAAACTGGTCTAGTGTAAGAAGATAAAATACCGGTGTAGTGTGAAAGGATAATAAACTGGTCTAGTGTAAGAAGATAAAATACCGGTGTAGTGTGAAAGGATAATAATAAACTGGTCTAGTGTAAGAAGATAAAATACCAGTGTAGTGTGAAAGGATAATAATAAACTGGTCTAGTGTAAGAAGATAAAATACCAGTGTAGTGTGAAAGGATAATAAACTGGTCTAGTGTAAGAAGATAAAATACAGGTGTAGTGTGAAAGGATAATAAACTGGTCTAGTGTAAGAAGATAAAAAATTGGTGTAGTGTGAAAGGATAATAAACTGATCTAGTGTAAGAAGATAAAATACCAGTGAAGTGTGAGAAGATATCATACTGGTGTAGTGTGAAACGATAATAAACTGGTCTTGTGTAAGAAGATAAAATACCGGTGTAGTGTAAAAGGATAATAAACTGGTCTAGTGTAAAAAGATAAAATACCGGTGCAGTGTGAAAGGATAATAAACTGGTCTAGTGTAAGAAGATAAACTACTGGTGTAGTGTGAGAAGATATCATACTGGTGTGGTGTGAAACAATAATAAACTGGTCTAGTGTAAGAAGATAAAATACCGGTGTAGTGTGAAAGGATAATAAACTGGTCTAGTGTAAGAAGATAAAATACTGGTGTAGTGTGAAAGGATAATAAACTGGTCTAGTGTAAGAAAATAAAATACTGGTGTAGTGTGAAAGGATAATAAACTGGTCTAGTGTAAGAAGATAAAATACCGGTGTAGTGTGAAAGGATAATAAACTGGTCTAGTGTAAAAAGATAAACTACCAGTGTAGTGTGAAGGGATAATAAACTGGTCTAGTGTAAGAAAATAAAATACTGGTGTAGTGTGAAAGGATAATAAACTGGTCTTGTGTAAGAAGATAAAATACCGGTGTAGTTTGAAAGGATAATAAACTGGTCTAGTGTAAGAAGATAAAGTACCGATGTAGTGTGAAAGTATAATAAACTGGTCTAGTGTAAGAAGATAAACTACCAGTGTAGTGTATGAAGATATCATACTGGTGTAGTGTGAAACAATAATAAACTGGTCTAGTGTAAGAAGATTAAATACTTGTGTAGTGTGAGAAGATATCAAACTGGTGTAGTGTAAGAAGATAAAATACCGGTTTAATGTGAAAGGATAATAAACTGGTCAAGTGTAAAAAGATAAAATACCGGTGTAGTGTGAAAGGATAATAAACTGGTCTAGTGTAAGAAGATAAAATACTGGTGCAGTGTGAAAGGATAATAAACTGGTCTAGTGTAAGAAGATAAAATACCGGTGAAGTGTGAGAAGATATCATACTGGTGTAGTGTGAAACGATAATAAACTGGTCTTGTGTAAGAAGATAAAATACCGGTGTAGTGTGAGAAGATATCATACTGGTGTAGTGTAAAACAATAATAAACTGGTCTAGTGTAAGAAGATAAACTACCGGTGTAGTGTGAAAGGATAATAAACTGGTCTAGTGTAAGAAGATAAAATACCTGTGCAGTGTGAAAGGATAAAAAAACTGGTCTAGTATAAGAAGATAAAATACCGGTGTAGTGTGAAAGGATAATAAACTGGTCTAGTTTAAGAAGATAAAATACCAGTGTAGTTTGAAAGGATAATAAACTGGTCTAGTGTAAGAAGATAAAATACTGATGTAGTGTGAAAGTATAATAAACTGGTCTAGTGTAAGAAGATAAACTACCAGTGTAATGTGAGAAGATATCATTCTGGTGTAGTGTGAAACAATAATAAACTGGTCTAGTGTAAGAAGATTAAATACTGGTGTAGTGTGAGAAGATATCAAACTGGTGTAGTGTAAGAAGATAAAATACCGGTTTAGTGTGAAAGAATAATAAACTGGTCAAGTGTAAAAAGATAAAATACCGGTTTAGTGTGAAAGAATAATAAACTGGTCTAGTGTAAGAAGATAAAATACTGGTGTAGTGTGAAAGGATAATAAACTGGTCTAGTGTAAGAAGATAAAATACCGGTGAAGTGTGAGAAGATATCATACTGGTGTAGTGTGAAACGATAATAAACTGGTCTTGTGTAAGAAGATAAAATACCGGTGTAGTGTGAGAAGATATCATACTGGTGTAGTGTGAAAGGATAATAAACTGGTCTAGTTTAAGAAGATAAAATACTGGTGTAGTGTGAGAAGATATCAAACTGGTGTAGTGTAAGAAGATAAAATACCGGTTTAGTGTGAAAGGATAATAAACTGGTCAAGTGTAAAAAGATAAAATACCGGTGTAGTGTGAAAGGATAATAAACTGGTCTAGTGTAAGAAGATAAAATACTGGTGTAGTGTGAAAGGATAATAAACTGGTCTTGTGTAAGAAGATAAAATACTGGTGTAGTGTGAACGGATAATAAACTGGTCTAGTGTAAGAAGATAAAATACTGGTGAAGTGTGAGAAGATATCATACTGGTGTAGTGTGAAACGATAATAAACTGGTCTTGTGTAAGAAGATAAAATACCGGTGTAGTGTGAGAAGATATCATACTGGTGTAGTGTGAAAGGATAATAAACTGGTCTAGTGTAAGAAGATAAAATATCGGTGTAGTGTGAAAGGACAATAAACTGGTCTAGTGTAAGAAGATAAAATACCGGTGTAGTTTGAAAGGATAATAAACTGGTCTAGTATAAGAAGATAAAATACCGAATTAGTGTGAAAGTATAATAAACTGGTCTAGCGTAAGAAGATAAAATACCGATGTAGTGTGAAAGTATAATAAACTGGTCAAGTGTAAGAAGATAATATACTTGTGTAGTGTGAAAGTGAAGTACAGTAGAAACTTACGGGCAGACACCAGATCTGATGTCAGGATTTGCAGCAGCATGTCAGACATGGAGGCCAGCTGAAGGAGGAACGGCAGAGTGCTGACACTACTGTTTGCCGTCTCAGACTGAAGGCTTGCCTAGATCAAATACATCAATTAAATCAGTAATGGTAGTGTACTGAGACAACTTGAACAGCGCCTGGTCTAATGGTTGAGAACACTAGGCTCTCATGTAGGAGACACGGGTTTGAGTCTGTTGTAAGGCTGTGGATTTTTTCTGTCAGGGCAAACACTGAACTACTAACCTGCACATTTCATGACAACTGCACTTCTTCTTCTGCCTTCTATACCCCAATGGAGCATAGGCCTTCAACCACCTCATGCTAAGTGTTGTTCTACCCTGTTTTATTACATGCAGATCACCCTATGTCCTCCCCATCTTTTTAACTTCGCTCTCTAGCTCTCTTCTTTATGCGTTTTCTGGTCTGCCTTTATTTCTATGCCCCTGTGGATTCCAGTTCAAAGACATTCTAGTTATATTGTTCTCAGATTTTCTCAATGTGTGTCCCATCCAACATTTTTTCTTCCCCTTATGGTCCACTAAAACTTGTTTAGTTCTCTCCCAAAACTTAACATTAGTGATTCTATTGTACCATTTAATTCCCTCTATTCTGTGCAGGCACTAGTTATTGACACTTCTTCTTCCTGAGTGCTATAGGAACTGTCTAGACAACAAATATATCAAGCAAATCAATAATGATGGTTAGGTAACACTACAACAGTCTGGTTGGTTTTAGACTTGCCATTGTAAAATACAACAATCAAATCAGCTATAGTAAAGACATATGGCTGTAAACTTGCCTAGATTTAAAAAAAACATAATCTATCAAATTAGCAATAACAAAATAAAGACAATACTACTTGCTACGCGTCTGCAAAGTTCCATAGAAAAAAATCAGCAACAAGAAAGTAAAGGCAATGTTAACTGAATGCTATCTTGCCTGGATTTTTTTTAAAAGAAATGTCACATCAACAATAGTAAAGTGGTGACAAAACTATGTGCCGACTGATGGGAATTTGCTTAGCTGACTTCATTAGGTACACAACTTTAACTACAATGTCTAGCATATCATAAACATGTCCAGACAGGGTTTGTCATGAGTTGGTTGAGGGGCTATGCTACAATGGAGGAGGGTGAGAGGCCAAAGAAGATGAAATAGGAAAAGAAAAAATGAAGACAAAAGCAACAGGGAGAACAGGAGAAAGCAGAAAAAGTTGACGACAGAAAAATATGGAATATGGAGAGAGAAAAAACAGAAATGGAAGAAATTGAGGGCGAAAAAAATGAAGCAGAAGAATAATACCCACCTCAAAGAGACTCATCAGAGCTTTCCTAATATCTTGGCTATGTTTGGACGCCAAGTGTCCTAAGATTCCCACAACTGACGCCATCTTTGGAATCTTCATTCGACTTGTACTCATGTCTTTATCGGCACCTTCCACTCCGCTGCTGCAGAAGTCTTTCAGCCCACAGTTCAAAACACGCGTGATGATGGTTCGAGGAAAGCATGACCTACAAGGACAGCAATTCAAATACTTAACTCAGATGATGGTGGCAACATAAATTCAAATCACAACATTTATGCAATAACATGGCTTCTGACATTTCTAAAATGGTTTCAAATATTTATTTTAAAAATAAAAATAAAAAACACAGCCGGAGGGACAAACTGATAAGGGCTTATATATACTAGATGTAGATAAGTTCTCTTCCTCGTCACTTGAGAGGTGCAAGCAGCTTGCAAAATTTCCTTCTTTTTGAATGGGAAGAACAGATGACTGAAGATTCAGTTTAAGTAACTAATTGCATCCAGATCTAGCTTTTTTGTATCCAGATATGGCATATCTGTATCTAGATATGGCATTTTTTGTATCCAGATATGGCATTTTGTATCAAGGTTTGGCAAATTTGTATCCAGATTTGGATTTTTCGTATCCAGATCTAGCATATCTTCATCCAGATCTGGCATATCTTCATCCAGATCTGGCATATCTTTATCCAGATGTAACTTATTTGTATAAAGATGTGGCATATCTGTATCTAGATTTGGCATACTTGTATCTTGATCTGGCATTTTTGTTTACAGATTTAGCATATTTGTATCCTGATTTGGCTTTTTTGTACAGATTTGGCATTTTGTATCTAGAGTTGGCATATTTGTATGCAGGTGTGGCTTATTTGTATTCAAATTTGGCATATTTGTATCCAGATTTGGCTTATTTGTACAGATTTAGCATTTTGTATCTAGATTTGGTATATTTGTATCCAGATTTGGCTTATTTGTATCCAGATCTAGCATATTTGTTTTTAGATCTGGCATTTTTAAATCCAGATTTGGTTTATTTTATCTAGATTTGGCATATTTGTATCTTAATTTGGCATATGTGTATCCAGATTTGGCTTATTTGTATCAAAATTGGCATTTTGTATCCAGACAGCTTTGTATCTAAATTTGGCATATTTAATCCAGAGTTGGCTTATTTGTACAGGGTTTGGCATTTTGTATCTAAGATTGGCATTTTTGTATCCAGTTTTGGCTTATTTGTATCCAGATTTTGCATATTTGTATCTAGATTAGGTGTTTGTAAAATGGTTTTTTTTATATTTTTTTTTTCAGTAAAAAAACAGCTGGAGGGACAATCTGGATACAAACATGCCAAATGTAGATACAAAATGCCAAATCTATATACAAATAAGCTAAATCTAGATACAAATATGCCAAATCTAGATACAAAATGCCAAATCTGTACAAATAAGCCAAATCTGGTACAAAAATGCCAGATCTAGATACAAGTATGCCAGATCTAGATACAAAATGCCAGATCTGGATACAAGTATGCAAAATCTAGATGCAGATATGCCAGATCTAGAAATAAATAAGCTAGATCTGGATACAATTAGTAAACGCACTCAAGCTGAATCTTCAGTCATCTGTTAACTTCATTTCTTAGAATAATCTTCTAAACTAATATTTCCATTTTAGTTACATTTAACTAAAGCCACATTCGTAACTGCGTATGCGCAGTAGTCGGAACGCAAGACCCACCATTCGCCGGCGAGATACGTACAGCCAACGCCTTCTCTAATAAATAGTGTAGGCCATGGTACAGCAAACAAGACTATCTCTATATCTTTGCAGGCAATGATTGCGACAATAACCATATTTGACACGATTTTTATTTTCTGTCTTTTCAAACAACCTTCTGTGAGTTTAAGAGTAGCCGATGGATTTAAGGAGGGGGGGGGGGCACATCGAGGACTATCTCGACGTCTGCGCAGACAATGACTGCGACATTAACCATGTTAGACACGTGCGATGTCTATTGTTGTGCCGTTATCTGGAATATCTGTCTATGAGAAAACAATTGCCTACGGTTTTGAGTTGTGTTATAATCGGGACACAGTAGTAGGGACACATCTCAAATATTTTTTTTCTCTTTTCGTTGCTCTGGTGGAGTGGTTGCTTGGCCGAATGGTTAGAACACTGGGCTCCCGTGCAGGAGACCAGGGTTCAAGTCCGCAGTAGTTTTTTTTTATAAACCCGGGGGCCAAAATTTAAAATTCTCACCTTCACTGTTGTGGCGACAGCACTAGCCATGTGGCCCTTAATACTTTTTTTTTAAAGTACAGAAATGTTGGTAAATCAGTTAATAATATAATATAATAATAATATAATAATTAAAATATCTGACCATTTCGCATACTTATGATCTCATTTAAAACTTTCCAATTCCATGATTACGCTGAATTTTCATAGATTTACATTTATTTTCATTTAGATTTAATTATTTCATCTGCGTTGAATGGGAAGTTAACAGATGACTGAAGATTTAGCTTGAGTGCATTGGCTAACCGTATCCAGATCTAGTTTATTTGTATGTAGATCTGGCATTTTGTATCCAGATCTGGCATCTCTGTATCTAGATTTGGCATACTTGTATCTAGATTTGGCATTTTTATCCAGATTTGGCTTATTTGTACAGATTTGGCTTTTTTTATCTAGATTTGGCATATTTGTATCTAGATTTGGCTTATTTATATCTTATGTTGGCATATATCCATCTGGCTTATTTGTACAGATTTGGCTTTTTTTTATCTAGATTTGGCATATTTGTATCTAGATTTGGCTTATTTATATCTTATGTTGGCATATATCCATCTGGCTTATTTGTATCCAAATCTAGCATTTTGTATCTAGATCTAGCATATTTGTGTTTAGATTTGGCTTATCTTTACAGATTTGGCATGTTTGAATCCATATTCGGCATATTAGTATCCAGATCTGGCATATTTGTTTCTAGATTTTGCTTATTTGTAGATTTGGCTTATTTGTACAGGTTTGGCATTTTGTATCTAGGTTTTGCATACTTGTATCTAGATCTGGCATTTTTTAAATCCAGATTTGGCTTATTTGTACAGATTTGGCATTTTTTAAAATCTAGATTTGGCATATTTGTATCTAGATTTGGCTAGATATCTAGATATGACGATAAGGAGTCATATATACTAGATGTAGATAAGTTCTCTTCCTCGTCACTTGCGAGGTGCAAGCAGCTTAAAAAATTTCCCTCTTTTTGAATGGGAAGTTTACAGATGACTGAAGATTCAGCTTGAGTGCATTGGCTAATCGTATCCAGATCTAGTTTATTTGTATCTAGATCTGGCATATCTGTATCTAGATTTGGCATACTTGTGTCTTGATCTGGCATTATGGTATCCACATTTGGCTTATTTGTACTGATTTGGCTTATTTGTACTGATTTGGCTTATTTGTAGATTTGGCAGTTATCTAGATTTGGCATATTTTAACTAGATTTGGCTTTTCTGATCAGATTTGGCATTTTGTATCTAGATTTGGCGTGTTTGTATCCATATTCGTATCTAGATTTGGTATACTTGTATCTAGATCTGGCATTTTAATATCCAGATTTTGCTTATTTGTATATTTGGCTTATTTGTACAGATTTGGCATTTTGTGTCTAGATTTGGCAAGTTTGTATCCATGTTCGGCATATTTGTATCTAGATGTGGCATTTTAGTATCCAGATTTGGCTTATTTGTAGATTTGGCTTATTTGTACAGGTTTGGCATTTTGTATCTAGATTTGGCTTTTTTTTTATCCAGATTTGGCTAATTTGTACAGATTTGGCATTTTTTAAAATCTAGATTTGGCATATTTGTATCTAGATTTGGCTTATTTATATCTTATGTTGGCATATATCCATCTGGCTTATTTGTATCTAAATCTAGCATTTTGTATCTAGATCTGGCATATTTGTGTCTAGATTTGGCATACTTGTATCTTTATCTGGCATTTTTTTCCATATTTGGCTTTTTTTTGTAGATTTGGCTTATTTGTACAGATTTGGCATTATGTATCTAGGTTTGGCTTATTTATATCTACATTTGGCATATTTCTATCTGGCCTATTTGCATCCAGATCTAGCATTTGGTATCTAGATCTGGCATATTTGTATCTAGATTTGGCTTATCTTTACAGATTTGGCATTTGGTATCTAGATTTGGCATGTTTGAATCCATATTCTGCCTATTTGTATCAGATCTGGCATATTTGTATGTAGATCTGGCATATTTGTATCTAGATTTGGCTTATTTGTATTTTAATTTGGCATTTTTGCATCTAGAGTTGGCTTATTTGTACAGATTTGGCATTTTGTATATAGATTTGCTTTTTTAAATCCAGATTTGGTTATTTGTGTGCAGATTTACCTGCATCCAGATTTCACATTTTTGTATCTAGATTAGGCATTTGTAAAATGATTTTAAATATTTTTTTTAAGTAAAAAACACAGCCAGAGGGACAAACTGATAAGGAGTCATATATACTAGATGTAGATAAGTTCTCTTCCTCGTCACTTGCGAGGTGTAAGCAGCTTAAAAAATTTCCCTCTTTTTGAATGGGAAGTTTACAGATGACTGAAGTTTCAGCTTGAGTGCATTGGCTAATCGTATCCAGATCTAGTTTATTTGTATCTAGATCTGGCATATCTGTATCTAGATTTGGCATACTTGTATCTTGATCTGGCATTTTTGTATACACATTTGGCTTATTTGTACTGATTTGGCTTATTTGTAGATTTGGCAGTTATCTAGATTTGGCATATTTTAACTAGATTTGGCTTATTTGATCAGATTTGGCATTTTGTATCTAGATTTGGTGTTTGTATCCATATTCGTATCTAGATTTGGTATACTTGTATCTAGATTTGGCATTTTAGTATCCAGATTTGGCTTATTTGTAGATTTGGCTTATTTGTACAGTTTTGGCATTTTGTATCTAGATTTGGCATACTTGTATCTAGATCTGGCTTATTTATATCTACATTTGGCATATGTGATGACCCTGCTTTGCATGGTCTCCACGAGTACATTGTGGCAAGCAGGAAGTCCTTGCTACAAGTGACGGCACGAGATACTTGTGGCAGGTAGAGTAAGCGAGGCGAAGCCCGAGCTAGCCTCGTGGTCAGTCGATCATCAGAAGTCAGTGAAGACGGTTGTAGTAATTGAAGATGTAGTTTTTATGTTGTGAATAGTTAGTGTTTGAATATGTCGCGAGTGAAATAAATGTGAAATAAATGGACCAGAATAAACTGATAGAATGTACAATGAAGCTGAGCGGCGTTTGTGTTGTCAACCCTAGACGTTAAAGTCGGTGTAAGCCAAGGTTCATTCCAAGTAGACCACGATTCATTCCAAGTTGAATCAGAATCATTTCAAGATAGTTGAAAGGTACATTTCAAGTGTACATCTGGGTTCATTCCAGCATATTTTTATCTGGACTATTTGCATCCAGATCTAGCATTTTGTATCTAGATCTGGCATATTTGTATTTAGATTTGGCGTGTTTGTATCCATATTCGTATCTAGATTTGGTATACTTGTATCTAGATTTGGCATTTTAGTATCCAGATTTTGCTTATTTGTATATTTGGCTTATTTGTACAGACTTGGCATTTTGTGTCTAGATTTGGCATGTTTTTATCCATGTTCGGCATATTTGTATCTAGATTTGGCATGCTTGTATCTAGATGTGGCATTTTAGTATCCAGATTTGGCTTATTTGTAGATTTGGCTTATTTGTACAGGTTTGGCATTTTGTATCTAGATTTGCTTTTTTTATCCAGATTTGGTTATTTGTATCCAGATCTGGATTATTTGTATGCAGATTTCACATTTTTGTATTTAGATTAGGCATTTGTAAAATGATTTTAAATATTTTTTTTAAGTAAAAAACACAGCCAGAGGGACAAACTGATAAGGAGTCTTATATACTAGATGTAGATAAGTTCTCTTCCTCGTCACTTGCGAGGTGTAAGCAGCTTAAAAAATTTCCCTCTTTTTGAATGGGAAGTTTACAGATGACTGAAGATTCAGCTTGAGTGCATTGGCTAATTGTATCCAGATCTAGTTTATTTGTATCCAGATCTAGTTTATTTGTATCTAGATCTGGCATATCTGTATCTAGATTTGGCATACTTGTATCTTGATCTGGCATTTTTGTATCCATATTTGGCTTATTTGTAGATTTGACAGTTATCTAGATTTGGCATATTTTAACTAGATTTGGCTTATTTGTACAGATTTGGCATTTTGTATCTAGATTTGACATGTTTGTATCCATATTCGGCATATTTGTATCTAGATTTGGCATGCTTGTATCTAGATTTGGCATTTTAGTATCCAGATTTGGCTTATTTGTAGATTTGGCTTATTTGTACAGGTTTGGCATTTTGTATCTAGATTTGGCATATCTGTATCTTGATCTGGCATTTTTGTATCCAGATTTGGCTTATTTGTACTGAATTGGCTTATTTGTACAGATTTAGCATTGTGTATCTAGATTTGGCATGTTTGTATCCATATTTGGCTTATTTGTATCCAGATCTAGCATTTTTGTATCCATATTTGACTTACTTGTACAGATTTGGCATTTGATAAATAGTTTTAAATATTTTTTTTAAACTAAAAAAAAAACAGCCGGGGGGTGGTGTAGATGGTAAGGGTGAGACAGAGGTAAGAACAGTGAGAATAAGAGAGAGAGAGAGAGAGAGAGAGAGAGAGAGAGAGAGAGAGAGAGAGAGAGAGAGAGAGAGAGAAATAAAGATTAAGAAAAGAAAGTGGGGACTGAGACAGGAAGAGAAAAAAGGAGACAGAAATAATAAGATCAGATGTAGAGGGAAGAAAGCAGCAGGAATGGGTGCACCTCCCCCCCCCCCCCCCCCTCCCGGGTGTCATCACTGTGGGAAGAAAAAGGGGAGGGGGGATGGCAACTGTGGTTTTAAAAGTACACATATATTTAATATGCGTGTGAGGGAGGGGGAGGTGGACATGAAATGTTCTGCACTGGGCAACACATAAACTTCTACACCAATTGAAGGTATAAAGAAAGAGAGGAGAGATGGAGAGAGAGAGGGGGGAGTGAGGGGGAGCGGCAAATACAAAGAGAGAGGAGGGCAGTGACAGACAGGCAGAGTGAGGAACAGGTAAGACAAAATGTGAGGGGGCAGGTAGGGAGATGGACAGAGATTAAGGCCCGCTACATAAAAAGACAAAACTGACATCAAAAGAAAATATCCACCAGGCTCATACTGAAACACCCCCCCACCATTACACAGCTTCCTGTGTACTTGACAGTTACTAGGAAAAGAATTATGGATACTAAACATTTAAACAAGAAATAAAATTAGAAAGGGGAGATGGGGGACAGGAAATGAGAGAGTAAAAGGAAAGATAAAGAGAAAAAAGAAAGAAGACAAAGATCAGAGGAGAGGGAGAGAGAGAGAGACAATGCAGGAGACGGAAATAAGGGAGCGAGAGGGGGGAAGGGGTGAGAGAACACAAGAGGGAACCTATTTGGAAATTACAATGCTGATCGCCAAACACACTATCGGGCCAAAAATAGAACTAGGAAATCCAGCTGACGTCACTTTGCTTAGCCCCACCATCTCCTATGTAATCATTGTTTCTAGAAACCATGGCCATAAAGCTATTTATACTATTAATACTGTCAGACGCGATAGAAACAAAGGCACACAAGAGGCGGCTACTTCTTCCCGCCCCATGCCACGCTGCTGCTGTCTGCCTGTATCCATGGGCTGCAACACAGCTCACCCTTCCTTAGCCTTTAACAAGCCATTTCAGCTGAAAATAGCCGATAAACTGCCCTCATACCTGAAACGACCGTAAACGAAACTAGCCAAAACTAGCCAAATGGCCCAAAAAAGCCTAACTGCCATAAATCGCAGAACTTCCGATGATCCCATTGCAGCTGTCAAAATTCATGGCTTCTTAAAGTCAGAATGTCTTTTCAAAGGTCAAAATTAAGGACCCTGGTCGGGGCTTCATTTTCACGGTTAATTTAAGGGTTCCTGGTCGGCTACGAACCCTGTTATTTGTATCCAGATCTGCCTTATTTGTATCCAGATTTGGCTTATTTGTATCCAGATATGGTTTATTTGTATCTAGATCTAACTTATTTGTATCCTAATCTGGCTTATTTGTATTCAGATTTGGCTTATTTGTATCCAGCTTATTTATATTCTGATCTGACATATTTGTATCCAGATCTGGCTTATTTGTATCCAAATCTGGCTTATTTGTATCTAGATCTGGCATATTTGTATCAATATTTGTATTTGGCAACTCAACAGCTGCATTTACTTTCCAGGACATGTGCCTGGTACCCACTCAAGGCTGGGTCAACGTGGGAGTCAAGTTCATTTTTGAAAGAAAAATGAAAACAAGCCCAGCTTCGTTGGGAATTTTTTTTTTTTTTTTTTTTTGGGTGATAACATAAAATCTAGAAAAAAACACAACTAATTTAGTGTTACATATACAAAATCAAGTGCCTCTATGTGACTACTTTACTTACTTAGTCGCTCCTCTTCTACCTTGGGGTGTAGAGGTTTGCCAGAGAGATCGCCAGACGTCTCTATCAGCAGTTTTCTTTCTGGCTTTGTTCCATTCCAGTCCTCTGTCAGTGAGGGACTGTCGGATGTTGTCTTCCCAGCGCACCCTGGGTCGTCCCGGAGGTCTGGTTCCCTGGTTCTTAGTCTCCCATGCTTGCCATGGTGGCCGGTTTTCTCCCATTCTGCATACATGTCCAAACCATCGTAACTGTGACTGATCTACTCGGGTTAGTAAGGGCTGGGTATCAAGATCTTGACGTATTGTCTGATTGCGGACTTTGTCCCTTCTTGTCACTTGGACCACCTTTCTCAGGTATCTCATTTCCGAGGCCTGCAGCTGGCTTCTGTGAGCTGTTGTCATTGCCCATGACTCACACATATAGGTCAGGACTGGTACATAGGTAGAGCGGTAAACAGCCATTTTCGTCCTCTTGCCAATTTCTCTTTTGCTAAGAAACCCTCGGTTTATGGCCTGGAAGAGTCTCACAGCAGCTGATTTTCGTGTAGCCAGCTCAGTCTTAATGCCTCCGTTTTGGTCTAGTACAACTCCAAGGTATTTGAAATGGTTAACCTGCTCCAATGCATACTGTCCCATCATGATCTGGTGTTTCTTCTCCTCTCTTGAGATCACCATGGTTTTAGTTTTGGAGATACTGATGGTCATCCCTTTCTTTTCAAGTTCTTCCTTCCAGACAAGTAAGTTGGACTGAAGGTGTGCCTCCGATTTAGCTATCAGGGCCACATCGTCTGCAAAAGCCAGCTCTGATATACAGATTGGTCTCATCTTCCAGTACCCTACAGAGTACTTCTTTGTCTTCTCCTTACAAGTCTTGATGACATCATCCATCATAAGAATGAAGAGGTAAGGTGAGAGAATATCACCTTGTCTAACACCGCTGGCGGTCTTGAATTCCTCTGACTTTTGGTCTGCTGTTCTTACATAATTTCTGCACTTTTTGTAGAAACTCTGTATTGCACTGATCAGGGGCGCTGGGATGTTTTTCCCTGCCAAGCAGTCCCAGAGCTTGTTCCAGGGTACCTTGTCAAATGCCTTTTCCAGATCCAAAAAACATAAGTGCATCTCACTCTTATATTCCAGGGCTTTTTCACTCATCTGTCTCAGTGTGAAGATAAGGTCTTGAGTACTTCGGTTTGCTCTGAAGCCGCATTGGGCCTCGTCCAGCTGTGGCTCTACCAGACTTATAAGTCTCTGCTCAAGAATTCTAGAGTAACTTTTACCGGAAACGCTGAGGAGGGATATGCCTCTGTGGTTTTCACATTGTCTGTTATCACCTTCTTTAAATATAGGTATAATGATGGCAATTTCCCAATCTTTTGGTATAGTTTTGCTACAGCAGGTTGCCTGGAGAACCTTCAGTAGAAGGCACTCACCTTCGACTCCCATATATTTGACCATCTCTGGTGTTATACCATCATGACCTGCTGCTTTTCCCAGCTTAATCTTCTCAATAGCTGCCTTCAATTCTTCCATCCTGATGTTATCTTCCCCATGATTGAATTCCTTCTCAGCAGTGAGGTCCATTATTTCTGGGTCATGACTTCCCTCAACGCCGAGGAGCTCTGAGAAGTATTCTTTCCATCTGCCCATGATATCATTTGTAGAAGCAAGCAGAGTCCCTTCCTTGTCTATGTGACTAACCAGTTATAATATATTACATAAGAAATCTGGAAATCTTAGTATATCTCTTAAATCTATAAAGCAAAAACCCTTCTGTTCAATGATACATGCCTTGATAAAAATTTGAAGAGAATACTAAAACCCTTAACAAATGTTACATAGGGCAGATAATCAACCATAAGGAAAAAAATTACATACCCAATGTGAGCGACAACCCAATCAAAATGTGGTGAGTACTTCACAGACGCTTCCAGCAATGAGTCCACACACATATCTGGTGCAGCACCAACCCTGCAGAGTAAGAATATCACAGGCTAAAGGTGAGAGGATCAATTTCATTGCACTAGGTTTTATTATCCTAAAGTTTGCGCTTTCTCAGCAGAACTGCTAGTCACCTACGGAGAGTGTTCAGAAAGAAGGAACTCCAAAGCTCTGGCAACAATACCCGAAAAATCACCATAAAATTCTAACTCCTGAACTAAATACTGCAGCTATGAAACAAACCCACGAGCTTCTGAGTACTAGGCAAAATACATGTCCACTTTACCACAAAGACGCCCATGTTTCAGCGGTGCTTGAGCATATCACAAACATCCATTTTTTTTTTTTAAACTACAATGTTTCCCTGTTGTGGATCTAGATAATGAAGTTAGTTGCATGGCACTGCAAACCAACTACAGCTGTTTTTTTTTTTTATAAACAATGTTTGCCATTGTTTTCTGTGCAGTCAGTGCTCTATACCAATCTCAAAATCATGGTCAATAGACAATGGCACTGAAAACCAGATTGAAGATATTTTACAAGCAAACTGTCGATAATTCACCATTTACATTTCCTTCGACTAGACTATAACAAACTGAGAATATTTAACAGAAGTCAAAAGGAGGATGTCCATGACAATGATTAAACAGCATTAAAAGTCTACAATTGAACACCAACAAGGAAATCAATATCAAACTTTTGAGGGCATGTATCCTACCTGTAGCAACATATGGTTATGAGTCGTGGACTATCTCGCACTCATTAAGGAAGAAAATATGGGCTTTTGAAATGAAATACAGACAAATGCTCAGAATACCATGGACCAAGAAGAAAAGAAATAAATGACACCCTAAAAGATCTGAACGTCAAAGAAGACTGGCTGGTAAACAGTAACTTGTCTCTGAAATATTTGTGTCATATCCAGTGCCATGTCAGACTGGAAAGAACAGCATAGAGCCAGTAAACAGGGACAGAGGCTGACCAACATGAACATAGGCACCGGATATAAGTGATACTAGGGGTAGGAAAGTACACAAGACAGGAGAGCAGGTAAGAGACCGAGCTTCTTTTGGGCAGACTGTGATAACAGCTATATTCTGCAAAGAACATGCTATATGATGATCAGACTATAAGACACATGCCAGTGAAATGTAATACCCTTTCCTGCTCTATCTCAATATCTCCCCCCCCCCCCCCCCCCAACAGTCAAAAATATTTTAGGGGGTGGTAGATAGGCTGCATGCAGTCGTGGGACCTAGGCTGAACTCTCTTGTGAGGCATAAGTGGTTTGGGATTAGGCCCAGTTATAGATGTTTTGTGGTAGTTACAGGCATCAGAAAGCTGCTCTTACAACCCTAAAAAATGTAAGACTGTCCTGTGACATCATCATGGGGTGAGATATTGGGAAAGCACCCTCTTTCCTCATGTTAGGTGAAAATGTCCACTCTATGTATCAAACAAAAACTTACATCACACTAAGATTTATATGACAGTAAAATAAACAGCAGATAGCTGCACATGTCACATAAGAACTTGCAGTATGCAGGAACTCTGATCATCCTCACATGCACATGGCAGCAAAATACTAAGTAAATATCTCCACACACCATATGAGAACTAACAACACATGAAAGCTGACAATTCAAAAGAATTTACATGGTATCAGGTATTATTTAGCAGGAAAACACTTAATAGATGCCAGCACGTCACACAGGAAGTGACATCGCATGAGACTTCCTATCACACAAGAACGGGCACTGCACATAAACTGACACCACATAAACCTCCCATTATACAAGAATTGACATCACACAAGACTTTCCATAACATATAAACTGGCATGAAATGAGATTTTACTATTATACAAGAACTGACATCACACATCACCTTCCATTACACACAACCCCGTCCATTACACTCAAACTGACATCACATAAGACCTTCTATTTCAAACAAACTAACATCACACATAAACTTTCATTACACACAAACTGACATCATACAAGACCTTCCACTACACACAACCCCTTCCATTAAACTCAAACTGACATCACATAAGACCTTCTATTTCAAACAAACTAACATCACACATCACCTTCCACTACATAGGAACTGAGATCACACAAGCCTATCTTTCACATAAGTACTTACATGGCAGCAAAACATTCTGTAGATATCTCAATCAACATCTTAGCTGGAGGGCAGGACATCCACATATGGAGGATTTCATTGATGGAGGAAGCGTGCTGGACCCCTCTCCTCACAGCGTACTTGCTGCTCATTTCACCAAGAAGAGTTAGTGCCCACTGAGAACATACATAAACAACAAACATACAGGAGAGTGTTGTAATATCTTCTTCTTCTTCTTCTGCTGCGTTCATCCGAAGATGTAATTGCGCTGTGTCCATTTACAGCATGGCTGCGATATTTGCACCCTTCGGCCAACACATCCGACTTCTGCTGGCATTTGTTGACCGGGTTAGCCTTCCTGGTTGTTGTAATATCTAAAGCATATGACAACACAATCAAATCAAATAAAACAGCATTTTCATTTCAGACTCCATGAACATGCTTCAGAAAATCACACCAAGTAGTTTACAGTCCAAATGGGTAGAAAGAATTCAGAAGTCGCAGTTAACTTCCATCATTTGGATATACACACCTGGGCATGCAGGAGTAAATCGCAATGAAAGTGCTGATCAGCAGGCAAGCAATGCACTAATGCAAATGAAAAGAAGCATAGACAGAGATGATTTCATCAACACTGAATGGACTAAGTTGGGGGATACTGTTGAATCTCTGATGCTAACATGCTTGTGCAAACCGAAAAAAATTAAGCTCGGTGAATTACGTCTATGCAGTCTTCAAGATAAAGACTGTGAAACTCCTCAAAATGAAAAACGTACAGATATAAGTAATCATTTTGACTAGCCATAAATATTAAACAAACAAAAAAATACAAGAATGATTAAATGAAACTGAAATATGACAATCTCAAATAAGTTATCCACAGAATAACACCAATGAAACTGAGGAAAGAAAATTTCAGAAAGGAATGTGACAGGTGTGTTTAACTCTTTGAGTCCTTAACAGTGCATGTGTGAAATGCTGCTGAATCCTCTCCTTAGCTTAATATGCTCTCCCTTTTTGTTGAAATAAATAATTTGGTCATAACACACTCTAGAATATTGAGAAAGTTTAATAAAATAAGAAGAAATAAGCCCCCACTATATAGGTTGTCTTCATTCATTACAGAAAATAATATAAGTCCCAAGTTTAGTGGTTCAATCATTTCTAACAGACAATAAATGCCAAACGTTTCTGCAGTTAAATAATTGGTTTTTTAAACTTACAGATGAAACAACAGGTGCCCAAGCTTCAGGGTTAGACTTGATAAAGCTGAGAAGTAAAGCAGTCACATCTTGCAGGGCAGCGAGCTGGATTCTTTGAGCATTTTCTGTGTCTGCCACAAGGAAAAACAAAGCACAATAATGTAGGCAGTGTACAATTTTAAAATTACTGTGAAGAACAAAACAATATTTTTATTACATAACAATTCTAAAAATTATAAATGTCTAAAAAAAAAAAACGAATCCTGAAGACAACTGGTATATAAGTAGCATGTAGTTTACAGATCAACGATGAGAAGAGATGAAAATAGTTACGAGTTGCCTTAAAAGAAACAGACTCATAAAGAGAACTGATTACCTACATCAGAAGGAGACAGTCTACATTCTTTGGACGCATTAAGAAAAGGATAAAACTAGAGTACATTGTGACAGCAAACATTGGATGTGAAGGGGAAAGCTGGAGGGGAAGAGGCTGAGGAAGACAAAGACATAAGATGCTGGACAGTTTAACATCATGACATAGAAGATCATTTGTGTCGGCACTGACTGAAAGTACTCGAGGCAGAAGGTAGATATGACTACCAACACCACACAGCATAGACTACAATAGGAAGTAGCAGCATCATATCTATAAAACTAAAATATTTTGGCAATGTTAAAAAACAGCAGCTCAAAAATTGTTCACTTCTGTGACCACAAATTCAAAACAACAGCTAGATTTTTTAAGCTGGCAGCTACATACCCTGCCCTGTATGAAGTTGGTGATCAGACATGTTCAGGTGCATGCTGACAGCTTCATCAAATGACACTGCGTAATGTTTTAACACGGCATGTCTGGCTACTGGAACAGTCCTCAGTAGAAACAAGGCCGAACTGGATAAAGCTTCATAGCTGACCGGTCCAGAGGTGGAGGTGCCCTGCAAGAACTGGTTGACCTGCCTGCGGATGTCCTGTAAAACATGTCAGAATGTTACTGGTGAAATGCCAATCAATGAAGCATTCATACGAAAGTAATCATCAGTAGTGAAAGTTGTCTAAAGATAAAATCTTCATTTTCAGCTTCATCAACTATTTCAGACTGTGAGGCTATTTCTACATCATTATCTCTCCTGCTATTGCTCTTTATCCTGTTAGAGAATAGACTCTAGGCCAACTAATATCATTAAATTCTGCAAAGTCATTTCTTCTTCTCTGCTACTGCTCTTTGCTCCCACTTGGAGCCCAAACAACTCAACATCATCACCTATTAAATTCTGCAAAGCCTTTTATTCATCTTCTTACTTTCATCCCCATTTGGAGCATCGACCCTCAACCAACACAAACAAATTCAACATCATTAACTTTTAAATGCTGCTCCAATTCTTTATCTTCTCCTGCTGCTTCTTCTTGTCTTTCATTCCCAGTTGAATAACAGGCCCTTAATCATCTCAAACCAAACCACTCTATGCTTTCCAAGTTCCTGAACCTCTGTCTACATCTTTCCCAAATTATTTACACCTTTAATCCTCTTGTCTGTGTTCTTAGATTTAATGCAGCTCTTCTACCCATTAGGTTCCAGCGAAAGGAAATTCTAGCTTAGTATTAATTATTAGGTTTTCTTAATGTGCGCCCCATCCAGCACCTACATCTTTTCTTATTTCTTGATAACACAAGAAACAAGGAAATTACTAGGGCTGATACATACATATTCCTATGTATGGAAACTTATGGGACACCCTGTATATATTATCGTGTACTGCTGTCTCTACAGGCTGGTTGCAATGCAACCTCTGATGTCTATGAGATATTATACGGTCACGCACCCAGAGTCTTCCATGATGTGACTCTCATACTACTGTCACAAGACTGTGTTGTTGTTGTCTTTTGATTTTTTTTTTAAATAAAAGTCAAATTGTCTGCCACACTCAAAAACATATATGTTGAGGATTATTAAATGCATTTACCAACAAGCAATTCAAATTTATAGAGTTTTGTCTGAGACTAAATAAGTTAATATACATAGTAAAAAGCCGTAAACTGAAACCACAGTGGTTAGTGTTCGGGGCTCAATTCAATATCAATATTACAACTCTGTACTGTCAACAGTTGTATGTGTTCAAGCTTCAAGATTTTGCTGGGACAGACACGTTTTTCACAAGTTTTCAAACAGGACAGTAAAAAGCAGTTTGAATGATGATATATTGGCTATCCTGTGAATAACGGGCGGTAGAGATGGCGGCCGCAAAATATCCTTTTGCGCCACAGTCATGTGTCAATTGCGCAGTAGCAGTCACGAGCACATCGCGGGAAAACTAGGATTAGTGTCTGTTGACAACTTAGAGAAACGGAACAAACCGCAGAGTTAAGCTCATGTGGCGTGGGGGTGACTTTCGGCGGTGGCGGTAGGTGCCATAAAAACCGCAAATTAAGTCACCAGAAGTGCGCAATTGACATGTGACTGAGGCCCTCTTTTTGGCTGCCATTGGCTGGCATCTTTTGTGCTCGTTATTCAGAGGATAGCCCGTTTGTGGATGCTACTAAAGAGAAAGCTGCGATACCAATCTGGTACGAGCCGTGCCTTGTTCCGATTGTACTTAGACAAGTTTCAATGGCGTAACAGGCACAAACAGCCATAAATTCCAGATATAAAGGCATAAAATTATCGGTAAGTCTTTGATTTGATTTAACATTTTTTTCGTTCCTTATTATTTTTGACTTCAATTTTTGAATGTTTACAACACGTGACTGTGGCTCGAAAGGATATTTAGCGGCTGCCATCTTTACCACCCGTTATTCGGAGGATAGCTGATATTTTGTTTGCTTTTCACTGATACAGGAATGGAGCCGTTCTGGGGCGAACCTCTCAGCATTTTTGCAGTGATATTTCTCAAACCTCACTTACCGTATAATGAGGGGGGAAATAACAACGATGTCGTGTCAACACAGGCTAGTTATTTTTTTTTTTCTTGGCCTTGACCATTCCGTTACTTGTATGGTAAGGCTATGGTATCTATTGAGTCAACCCGGGCTCTTAAAATGGGAATGAGAGAAGGCATTAGATAAAATGTTCCTTTACTTTTCTTACTAATTATCTTAGTTCGAGGAGGGATTAGCCTGTTTCATAATGTACATGGCTGGTAAATACAGTAAATACTTTCATTTAATTTAAAATTATAAAATAAACATTCTGACAGTGACAGTGACAGTCACTGTCACAGAGTACTACTACTAAACATATGTTTGTTGCTACTGAAGCTACAGAGACGGCTTTTTATAAAACTGGTCAATAGATAATAAGGCACTGAAAAAATATCGTAAGTTATAAGATGTGACATTAATGTTTTACTAATAATAAAAATGTCAAAATAACCCTACCCCGGGAGCTGCCGACATCTCACCGCTTGCACTCGCCATTGTTTCTCTTTTACTACATGTTTACTTCCCTTGGGTTCTATAAAATCATTGTGTACATCAACGAAACAAATAAGACCTTAGACTCGGTTAGTTAGTTAGTTAGTTAGTTAGTTAGTTAGTTAGTTAGTTAGTTAGTTAGTTAGTTAGTTAGTTAGTTAGTTAGTTAGTTAGTTAGTTAGTTAGTTAGGCGGACAGACTTGCTGGCTCTGCACAACTTGGTGGAATACTGATACATGATAAGGCAGACGTGGTTAGTGCCTTGTGGGAGAGCGTGTACAATTTGGAGGAGCAGATGGATCACCACAATCTGGTGAGATTGATGTAGCGGGGAGTGACGAGAGGTTCTGGAAGATGCTCGAGGCTCAGAAGAAAGGCAAGAAGGACGTTTAATCAGAATGATACTGGCACCATTAGTATCGAAAATCTTCGCTGGCTGCTGAAAATGGGGACGGAACGCTTATGGGAATGCCCCGAGGGCTGTGATGTCGGTTCTTGAATCAAATCAAATCAAAATCTTAGTTAGTTAGTTAGTTAGTTAGTTAGTTAGTTAGTTAGTTAGTTAGTTAGTTAGTTAGTTAGTTAGTTAGTTAGTTAGTTAGTTAGTTAGTTAGTTAGTTAGTTAGTTAGTTAGTTAGTTAGTTAGTTAGTTAGTTAGTTAGTTAGTTAGTTAGTTAGTTAGTCTGGATATGATCATTGCACTCCGGATATGTCCATAGTGCTCAGATCCTTTCTTCAATATGAACCCCACCGTCATGTGACTAATAGTGCCAGTTTTTTTTTTTTTAATTTATTAATAAGTCTTTTCCTATGCCCGGTATGTCTCTCGCTTCTGTCTATGCCGATCTTAACTCCCTGGTCTTTCATTCTGGTGAGCGATGTAGAATGGCTTTATTGAAAGTCCTCCACAATTCCTGCTTCTCTGAGAGAATTAATAATATCAGCACGATCCATGGGTTGACCTTCAGCAGTGACAGCGGATCCAGCTAACTAATCAGCCCTTTCGTTTCCATTGACGCCTGTGAACCCCGGAACGCACAGTGGACTTCTGTAATGGCTCAGTCTACTGTTTTTGCACAAAACCTGGCTGGATCTTTCCGGACCATGCTCATGGAATCGCTAGGTGCACATGCACGTGTATAGTTGTGTTCTTGCGAATGCTTGCGTTACCGCCATCACCTCCATCGTCATGCTGGTTGTTGTCATGGAGAAGGCACCGCTGGTCGTATTACAGATCCGTCTGTGTAGATCAGTACACCTGCTTCGTCGCAGCTATCGCTGATGAGAGCGTTGACCTCTGTATTGACCACAACAGCATTCTGCTCCCTGCATCTTCTGTCGATCGTGACAATACAAGAAAAGATTCAATTAAACACAGGAGGCACGCGGTATTCACTCTTCACCAGGAGTGATAATGGTTGAGCTACATACTTCTTTGATGACATCTTCTGCCTGACCAAGCCAAAATTTACATCTTTTTCAGCCTGTCGCCTCTTTCAGTGTAGTGCGCTTGATGCAATGGGTGTTTTTTTATCAACGCTAATGTACGAGCCCTCCAGACCTTAATCATTTGATTCATGGTCGTAAAATCAGGCGGATATCTCATTGATAGACAGGAGGTGTCTCTCGTACATCCCAAAATAATCCGCATGGCTTCATTCTGCACATTTTCAAGTCTTTGGATCTGTGTAGCACTGACAGTGAGAATGGACATAGCATACTCATTGGGAGAAAGGATCAGCCCGTAGAAAAGAAGTACTAGTAATCTTTGGTCAATATTATAAGCTGCCATAGACAGAGAGACAGACAGACGGACGGAAGGGCAGACAGACAGACAGGCAGAAACAGAGACAGACAGGCAGACAGGCAGACAGACAGACAGAGACAGACAGACAGACAGACAGACAGACAGAGACAGACAGACAGACAGACAGACAGACAGACAGACAGACAGACAGACAGACAGACAGACAGACAGACAGACAGACAGACAGACAGACAGACAGACAGACAGACAGACAGACAGACAGACAGACAGACAGACAGACAGACAGACAGACAGACAGACAGACAGACAGACAGACAGGCAGGCAGGCAGGCAGGCAGGCAGGCAGGCAGATAGATAGATAGATAGATAGATAGATAGATAGATAGATAGATAGATAGATAGATAGATAGATAGATAGATAGATAGATAGATAGATAGATAGATAGATAGATCAAACAAACTTTTTTCCCCAAAAGGTTACTAATTGGGCACGCGGGCCCGTCTTACATTCGGCCCTCCCAAGCACTCATCTTCAAGACCACTATTGCATGTTATCAGGTTTTCAAGTTATATTAAAAATAAGGAATGAGATGTCAAAGTACAATTATGCAGGAATATAATGAAATAATGCATGCACACATCATATATACACAATCATACTCAAAATACCTACGTACACATTTTCTTACAGGCTCATAATACTCACTAATATTCATACATATACACACACACACACACACACACACACACACACTCATATACATACATACACACACTTAAATGCACATACACACAAGCAGTCATATACATACACACATGCTTACTCCCATACATACACACACACACACACACGCACGCACGCACGCACGCACACACACACACACACAGACAGACAGACAGACAGACAGACAGACAGACAGACAGACAGACAGACAGACAGACAGACAGACAGACAGACAGACAGACAGACAGACATCCATCCATACACATACATACATGCATACATACATACACACTCACACACAGACACACACACGCGCACGCACACACACACAGAAATGCAGGTTAAGATAATGATGAAGAGAAGCGATGGAGAGAGGCTGAAAACGAGGTGAACTGGGCAAAGTCCATTTCCTAAATCCCCCAGCAAAAAAATACCAATCTCTGAGAATGTAATGAATGCGCTGAGGGCTAGGCTGGTGTCGTGGTATGCTCACTGCCCCAGGTAAGCGTGTCCTGGTGTCGTTACATTTGAGACAATTTCCTGAGATTACAAAAATAATTTCTCTCCAGTCATGTCAACTTTAGACAATCGTGTCAGCCTTGAACGAATGTTTTCTTTCTAAGATGATCATATTCTTGATTTTCTTCTGTACTTTTTTTTTAACGGGAAATCGTCGCACGTAGATGTGTACCCAGGGCTAGATGAACCGTTAAGCAAGGTCAGAGCTAGCTTGAAGCATCACTGAATAATGAGGCGCCCGCGAGATTTTCCTAAGACGGATTTACAATTGCCGTTTAGTTCAAAGGGGAGTCACTACAGCTCAGTGGCTAGACTCACCTCTCCTTCCGAAGACATGGGTTCCAATTTAGAACAGGGCGATATTTTAAAATAATTAATCTTGGGATTTGAATCAGCCCAGCCTAATGTGGGTACCACGAAACGTTTTAAGAAGTAGATACGTTATGTTGATTACATCATCCACCGAGTACCGATTTATCTATACAAAAAAAAAAATCTTGCATCATATTCCAGATGCACCCTCGGTTTAAAAAGACAACGAAATGTAAATCCTTACGTCCTTCCCAGGACGTAATTTTTTGTTATTTGAAGCCCCACTCTGGATTTGCCAGGGGCCGCAATATAGGCCAATTGTCTGAACGCGGTTTCTGGGACCTCTCCACGGTGATCCTCACCCACATGGTGGCACTTTGTGTCATCAGGTGTTTATCGCTTGTGTGATGTCCTGGTGGGCTAGAAAGCCAATCCAATCCAAAGACAACGAAATAAATACCCGTATTGCCACATAAGTGGCGCAAATAAACCAGACCTCAAATATAACCGGAGACTGTTAGCAGCTTTGGCTAGCTCACAGCAGGTTGTACATTTCTTCTTTCGCCTTTCTAGCCCCAAATGGAGCTTAGGCCGTCAACCAACTCACGCCAAGTCGTTCTATCCTTTGCTATCGCATGCAGTTCTCCCCATGTCCTCCCCATCTTTCTTACTTCATACTCCAGCTTCCTTCTCCGTGTGTTTTTTGCCTTTCCTTACTCCTATGCCCTGTGGGTTCCAGTGCAAAGACATTCTGGTTATAATTATATCTTGGTTGATCTTTATGGTCTTTTTTAACAGAATCAGAATAGGAATATCAGAATTGCTAGGCTACTGGCTGGAAGAAAAAAAAAGTGTAGGGCGGGGTGGTTCTTGAGTTGAGAAATTGAGAGGCAGCGTAAATGGCAATAGAACGAAAATGGCCGTGTATCGTTCTACCTGTGTGCCAGTCATGACCTATGGGTGTGAGACATAGGCAATGACTATAAGTTTATAGAAGCCAGTTTCAGATATCGGAAATAAGGTATATGAGAAAGGTGGTTCAAGTGACAAGAAGGGACAATGTTCGCAACCAGACAAAACGTCATAATCTTGAAACTCAGACCTTACAAATTCGAGTGTATCAGTCATAGTCACGATTGTTGGGACATGTTTGCAGAAGTGGCCACCACGACAGACATGGGTGGCCAGAAACCAGGGAACCAGCCCACCAGGGTTCCATGGGAAGACAACATCCAGCAGTCACTGACCGACAGAGGACTGGAATGGAACAAAGCCAAAAAGAAAACTGCTGACAAAGAAGTATGGCGATCTCTCTGGCAATCCTCTACAGTCAGGGTAAAAGAGGGTCGACCAAGTAAGCGTGGCTTGGTCACAAGAGTGGAGTGGCACATGATAAAGGTGAAACATGGCGAACCATGATCGGCGATGCTTAGAGCAGTGGTTTCCAACCCCTTTGAATATATGGTAACCCCCCCCCCCCCCCCCCCCCACATAGTATCATTCACATAAATTAAAGTATCAATTAACAACGTAAACAATTACCAACAACTGGTAATTTAGTGTCCAAATATCAGGGGGATGACTAACATTTTTTTTCATATCTGCTCGTTTTGGGTCTAGTATTAAACAAGGCACAATCAAGATCACCCCTCTACCCCCCCCCCCACCCCCCCCCCCCCCCCCCCCCCCCCCCCCCCCCCCCCCCCCCCCCCAATCAAGTCAAGCTGACATCGCTGTTTTGTTTTCATGACTGTTAAAGCTGAAATGAAAATCTGGATTGCAAGTGCATAGGAACTCAATTTTAAAACGGCCTGACCCTTCTTAAACTTCATCACTCCCCTCCCCACTCCCACCCTTTTCCCACGTTGTAGACCATTGCCTTACAGGCAGCGTGACTGGTGATGATGAGTCAATACTGAAGGAATTTCCAATTTAGACACTTGCTTTGTTTATTTATAACATAAATGAGCATGCATTGCTTAGGCGAGCTTTTACGTTCTTCTTCTTCTTCCTCATCGTCTTCTTCTTCTTTGTCTTCTTTTTCCTCTTCTTCTTCTTCTTCTTCACCATGCCGTGTGGAGTTAATAGTCATGTTTATTAATAAACCTTCTGTCTCGTGTACTTTCAGTCAGTTCTGACAGATATGATCTTTCATGCCATAATGTCAGACTGCCCAGAATCTTCTCTCCTGATGTCCTCTTTTCTCCTTCAACTTTCCTACTGTCACGAAGTAATCCAGTTTTCTCCTTCTTATGACATGACCAAAAAATGTAGACTGTCTCCTTCTGGTGTTGGCAGTCCGTTCCTAAATGCGATATATTAAAAACTCGACAAGAAGAAACGTAGAAGATAGGTGAGACCTGATAACCAGTAAGTTTTAACTGTTTATTGTCGAAACGATTGATTTCATTGCATCCCAGGGCAGCTGGCGACTGCAGAAAACACAGCATGACGCTAATAACATTAGAAGTTTAGAAAAGAATCACGCAATTCCTTGAAGAGCAACAGAAGAGATGGTTTGGCCATCAGAAGAAAATTCCCTGGCACTAACCGTCACAGAAAGCAAGTGGGAGAAATATAATGTATACAAAGCGAGCAAAAGATAACGATAAAGATGAGATTACAGCATCAAGAACGACTTTTAAAAAGAAAGAAAAGAAAATCATCTTAGATGACATAGAAAGAGTACAGACGATCCTCAATCTCTCTCAACACTTTACTGAGGTAATTGGAGGAAAATAAGAAGAAGAGGAGGAGGAGGAAAAAGAAGAAGAAGAAGAATATGAGGAGGGGGTACGGGGAGGAGGAGAGAGGAATAAAAATGGATCAGGTGACAATGAGAATTAAAGGAAAAAAACATTTAAAGGATAATGAGATAGAATAGAAAAAGCTGAGGAAAAAAAAAAGACGTTTAGGAGAAAGAAATGACATTATGGGTGAATAAGCCCGATTCTTATGTCAATTGTCGCATCGCTTCATGTAATGCCTGACAGATTCTGTGGGAATAAAATATGAAACACATGTCATTCCATCGTTTGCTTCCATATAATTTTTTTAAACCGTTTAAGTATTTAATACTCGACGAATAATATATATAAAACAAATCATGTCCCATTTTTATGTTTTTACATATAAATCCATGAATCTCAAATATTAAAGATATTTTCTCCCACATGAAATATGCACGGATGATCAGGTTATTACCAAATTATTTTTCTTGAAAGTGTGAATAAATAAACACCTAGTTTCAAATTTCCTATTCTGTCGCATGAAAGAAACCAGACAATAATTATCTCTCAGACATAAAGTTGATGAGCGCAGCATCGACAAAAAATGAAAGTTTAGGGAGCATTCAGTTTCAGAGATAGCGATAATGATTTCATGCTCAATGTAAACAGGAAAAATAATATATTTGGCCGAGTGAACTGTTTATCTTTCTGCTTCCTGATGTTCCGAGGCCAATCTTCAGCGTTGAGTCTAGTGCATTTATTCAGGCTGACACTTTTGTGTTATTGTTTGACACAGGATGATGTTGTTGGTACTGCGCAGACGTAATACTTGCCCAGCGATCTTGTGTAAACTTCTTATGTAGAGATCGATTGCCAGAATGATTCAAGATTTGTTTGCATAGCCTACCTACGCTGCCAGTCGGGACAGGGGAGGAGTATACTTTACTACATTGTCAGATAGCATTAGAGAAAGCGATATTCTCTGTATGATGACTAGCACCGGCAGACGGAACTGAAAATGGGTAAATTTTCTAAATTGCCAGATAGGACTATAAAATGCATGAGGAGTGATTCACACTTCAAACTCAATTGTTTGTGATTCCATCGCCTCCTTCTCACACATCGGAACACTATTATCTGGAAAAAAAAACAGAAAGGTTTCAATAATGAGCACCGGGCAGACAAGGCAGGGGGGAAAAAACTGAGTTTTTCTACATTTGTAGGATAGAAATAGAAAAGGCTAGAAAAGATTTTTTTTTCTGTACACTAGAACTGACGGATAAAACTTTCGACATTTTTAGACAGAACTAGAAAACGCCAGAACGCATTATTCTCTGACTTTTAAAATTGGCCAAATAGAAAAATTGAAGAGTATAATTTTTCTATTATTGATTACAACTATAGCAAAGCCCAAAAGAAGGCTTTTCTCCAACTACTCAACGCAAACTGAAAAAGATAAGAGTAAATTTATGTATAGCGTAGCGGCTAGCTGCTTGCCTGCCGACCGAAGCTCTCGGGGTCAATTTTAATCAGTCTTTTACGGAGATTTTTTTTTTAGTATATCACTTTACACAATGTGTATTTTTTTTTTAATTGCTGTATTTCTTGAAAATATTTTGTTCCAATTTTTGCAGTCATCGTCTGTAGTAGTAGTAGTACATTTTACCCCACTAGGACATCATACAAGCCATAGACACCTGATGACACAAAGTGCCACCATGTGGATGAGGATCACATGTAGAGAGGTCCCGGAAACCGCTTTCAGCCATTAGGCCATGTGTATGGCTGGGCTATATTGCCGCCCCTGGCAAGAGCCAGGATGGGGCTTCAAAATAACGAAAAACTGCATTCCACAATGGGATGATTGGTTAGTAAAATTGCACCAATCATCGTCTGTGGCGTTAATGCAACATATACGGCTATAGTCTGTCTTCTTTTTTGGGTACTGCCTTCCTGATATTCCGAGAGAAACATCGTGACAACTGGAAAGATCAGTGGAAAAAGGAGTAGAGGCATACCAAGAGAGACGATGCTGGATGAGCTGAAAAGATAGCATTAAGGGATATTATCAAGAGAGCTGTTCCAGGCAACCAGGGATCGTGATCTATAGAGACGCATGAGCGCTTACGCCAGGTGGCAGGGTACTTGTTGATGATGACTGTTTTAGACATCACAATTCTATTCACAATCGAACCTACAGGTTAAATTGATAACTGATTTGGGACGAAAAGTGTTCACATATGTCTAAGCCAGTGTTCTTCAACCGGAAAAGTCCGGGTGTGCGTTAAGAAAACAAATTCTGCCTTATCATGTAATTATTTAGGGTAGGCAGTTTTTTCTCTTCTGGGGGTCTCTGTGGCGAAGGGGTCAAGCCGTTTGCCTAGCGCCCTGAAGGCCGTGGGTTCTCTCCACGGCCGCGCCCTTCAGTTCACGAGTGCAATTTTTACTTAGATCCTGGGGAGCTATGGAGTTCGTGCTCTATGCGGCGCTCTCGGCAGGCGGCTAGCCGTTTTACGGAGAGAGACTGAGCCATAAGGGATAAAACCCGATGCAATGAAGTCGGTCCTCTCCACTTTAACCGTAACCTTTAATCTCTTCCAGGACTGCAAACTTTAGAATTAATACATCAAGAATGAGAATCAAAAGATGTCGCATCATTTTAAAATGTTAATTTTGTGACGTCTGAATCTACACATAATCTCATTATCATCAGGGGCCCTGCCGACTGGCGTAGGCGTTCATGCACCTCCACAGATCTGGGTCCCCTGTCTTCTAGATCAATTTCACCAATAATATCCCTCCCTGCCACCGTCGCAATCCATCAGTCATCTTCTCTCTGGGTCTGCCTCTTCTACTGTTGATCTTCCTAGTCGTCACAATATTCTCCACCCCCTCCCCCCCCCTCACCCCGCCCCCCTACTCATCACAACACCAAAGAACTGGTGGGTCACAGCGGTAAAAAAATGGTTGAGGAAGACTGGTCTTAGACGTAGAGCCACAACCCCCAAACACCTCATTATTTTCAACTTTCTGAAATTGGCTTTTTTTTTTTTTTTTTTAAATGGTTTGTTTACTTCAGTTCTTTGTGTATACCCAGTTTCCCTCAGCTCTTCTGATTACGTTTTAATTTCATCCTTCGTTGAGCTTGTTTCATATTTATATTCATTAGTACTTCAAACGAACAGCCTTAAAAGTCTATGGTTAAGCACAAGCAAGGAGATACAAATTTGAATTTTGAGAGCATGCATCTTCCCTGTGGCTATGTACCAATGTGAGTCGTGACTATCTCTCAGTCCTTAAGAGAGATAATAGGGGCTTTTGAGCTCAAATGCTATAGAAAGATTCTCAGAATATCTTGGACAAAGAAGATGAGAAATATTGACATCTTAAGAGATCTGAACATCAAGGAAGATTGGCTAATAAACAGCATCCTTTCTCGAAAGCTGAAATATTTTGGTCATATCAAGCACTACGACGGATTTGAAAAAAATGATAGCAGAAGGCATGGTACCAGGAAGGAGGGGCAGGGGCCGACCGACACGAAAATGGGCACAGGATATAAGTGACTCATTGAGTGTGAAAGTACATAAGGCGGGAGAACTGGCGAGAGACATAGTTTCTTTCAGGCAGACTGTGATGAGAGCGACGTTCTGCAAAGGACCTGCTACACGATGATGATGAGTACTTTAGAATGCAGCAACACTTCTTTTTCCTTCTTTAACGGTAATAATGCATCAGACGTAGGGCGGTAGCCAGATTTTCAGAGATCAGCAAGCACTCGACGGGTGATGTGGTCAACATCAGACAGACCGTCTTTACTTTCCAGGTTCAGTTCTTTGAATACACGTAGGGGGTTTTTGTTTTTCTTAAATATGTAATAAGCAGGGTTTTAAACTGTAATTTTTTAAAGAAGAATTTAATGGCTAAACTCTGTGACGTCTTGAAATATTCAGAAATGTATTCTTCTTCTTCTTCTTCTTCTTCTTCTTCTTCTTCTTCTTCTTCTTCTTCTTCTTCTTCTTCTTCTTCTTCTTCTTCTTCTTCTTCTTCTTCTTCTTCTTCTTCTTCTTCTTCTTCGTCTTCTTCGTCTTCTTCTTCTTCTTCTTCTTCTTCTCTTCATTCTTCTTCTTCTTCTTCTTCTACTTCTTCTCCTTCTCTTCATTCTTCTTCTTCTTCTTCTTCTTCTTCTTCTTCTTCTTCTTCTTCTTCTTCTTCTTCTTCTTCTTCTTCTTCTTCTTCTTCTTCTTCTTCTTCTTCTTCTTCTTCTTCTTCTTCTTCTTCTTCTTCTTCTTCTACTTCTTCTTCTTCTCTTCTACTTCTTCTTCTTCTCTTCTTCTTCTTCTTCTTCTTCTTCTTCTTCTTCTTTCTTCTTCTTCTTCTTCTTCTTCTTCTTCTTCTTCTTCTTCTTCTTCTTCTTCTTCTTCTTCTTCTTCTTCTTCTTCTTCTTCTTCTTCTTCTCCTCCTCCTCTTTCTTCTTCTCCTTCTTTTTATTCTCCTTCTTCTTCTTGTTCTTCTTCTTCTTCTTTATCTTATTCTTTTTCTTTTTCTTCTTCTCCCTCGTCTTCTTCTTTTTCTTCGCCTTTTTCTTTTTCTTCTTCTTCTTCTTCTTCTTCTTCTTCTTCTTCTTCTTCTTCTTCTTCTTCTTCTTCTTCTTCTTCTTCTTCTTCTTCTTCTTCTTCTTCTTCTTCTTCTTCTTCTTCTTCTTCTTCTTCTTCTTCTTCTTCTTCTTCTTCTTCTTCTTCTTCTTCTTCTTCTTCTTCTTCTTCTTCTTCTTCATCTCCCTCCACGTTCCGGTGGAAAGTCCTGGTTGCTCGTCACTTTGGACTTTGACTTTGTGCCAGGGTATGAGGTTTTTTTTTTTTTTTTGTGTACATACGTTTTACTGGCGTATGTTTGTGCAGGTGGTCGTTATTTGCCGCTCGGGCTGCTGCACCTCAATTTGGAATCAAGTCCCCAATTCGTAAACTTCTACGACGTGCTTGTTTGACGACATTGGGTCTAATTATGTACCCCTCCCTACCCCCCCCCCCCCCACACACACACACACACACTCACACACGCACACAATGGTGACCCAGAACCAAAACGGGGAAGACAAGTTTAAAGTTTTAGATTTACTTTAGTACACTTTGATATGGGCTCCATTTGTAGCTCTGGGAGCTGCGTGGTCTCGAGGCATGGCATCCACCTGGATTTTTCACGTGGACTTCTAGTAATTTCCCGTGGTCTCTGGGTAGTAAGATCGGACGCCAGTGTTTATTTTTGTACACATAAAAATCCCTTAGCAGTTGGAATTTGAAAAAGAGTCGCCAAACGTCGCTGCCCAGGCAAAATTTAGAGTTAAAAATCTACCCAATGTACTTCAGGATCCTCGCCGGTGCACTTCGCTGAGATTCTTCGGACTCAGGTTTGAGTCAGAAGTAGAACGGAGCACTTATGGGTTATTACCCCTTTGACATGATGTTAATCCGTCCTCTAAAAGTAAACCTAAACTTAGTAGCTCTAGTGTTTGAACTACTGCAAAGTCCGCGGAATCGTGTCCAGAGTTATTGTTACAATTGATGCAGCGACACTCTCTGTGAGGCGCTAGATGTTCATTTACATTCGTCCCCATGTGGGATGCAATTTTTTTTTCAATTTTAAGCCTCACCCTGGTTTTTGCCAGGGGCCCTGAATATAGCAGGGCCATAAATATATCGCCTCATGGCTAAAAGGGGTTTCTGGGACCTCTCCACGGGTGATCCCCATCCGCATGGTGGCACTTTGTGTCACCAGGTGTGTATCGCTTGTATGCTGTCCTGGTGGGATACAACTACCTACCTAGATGTTCCTTGTCTTCTCATCGCCACATTATCCCTCACAGTTACACAGGCCCACATGAAACTTTAAACTTTTCTAAACACTATAAGACACCCCAGGTGTATGTACATACATACTTTTATCTAACAGTTTAAATTCCTGACAATCATTCTCGAAGACACTTTACTCTATATTCTCCGATACTTTCCTTTCACTTTGGTTCTACAGTTCTTTTAATATGCATTGCGTTTCCTTCATTTTGATATTGATTTTCGTTTTCCATTTTAATTTTAATTTTTATTATTGTGATTTAAATGCTTCACTCCTTTCTTTTTTAAATATTACACACACACACACACACACACACACACACACACACACACACATATAGACCTATATATGGGAACATGGAATGTACAAACCCTTTATACCAGGTAGTTGAATGGTTGCAAACCACGAGGCAGACAAAGAAGACGATAGAGAGATATTTTCCTTTTGTTGATATTGTCCGTGAATGTGATAAAAAGCAAGGTTGTGTTCTACACCTGACATATTTAAAGTTGGAAATATGGCTTAGTATTAGTTTGAGACTAGCATGACACCAGCTATGTATGCTTCTTGTATTTATCTCTGTTGGACAGAGACTGAGAGAGAGAGAGAGAGAGAGAGAGAGAGAGAGAGAGAGAGAGAGAGAGAGAGAGAGAGAAAGAGAGAGAGAGAGAGAGAGCAAATGAGAATGGGGGAGAGAGAGAGCGACCAACGAAGCATGTTTCAGATTATAGTAATTACACTGGAAAACAGTCTTTCTCTTCCTCCCCCTTTCCCCCTCCCCCACACACATGCACACACTCAGCACATACACTCATTCTCCTCTATGAATACCTCTTTTTTTTTCTGTCAATCTCTTTTTATATTTCAGAAAGACGGATACACAGGAAAAAAAATACACTTCAAGATTCTAGAATGCCATTTTATTTTTTGTTTGGCATCAATACAAATATTTTCATTCCCCCCCCCCCCCCCCCTTCCCCTCTATTTCCGTTAGAAATGTTTTCAAAACAAAAAAATATTTTCAGAAACATGTCTTCTTCGCTTTGAGTTAACAAACAAACACCCATTAGAATTTACTCAGTTTAAAAGTATAAATAACACGAAAACAAATATTCTACCGTGGATTTTAGTTGAAAACACCCAATTGTTTATTAAGGATCTATTAACCGTAACGGAAGACGTTAGAACTAACGCTTTTGTTGCCTCTTCCTGCGGCGTCTAGAGGACCGTTGTGAGCTCGCGCGGCAGCCGGCATGTATCCCAATGGCTGCCAGAAAATTCTTCTTTTCATTCCTGCAATCTGAGCGTCCTCAACGGTGTTTGGAAATGACAGGTCAAGGTTTTCAGTGTTGATCATTGTTCGTTTCTCCATCGTTTTATAGTCAGACAGTAAAATGTGCTCTTTAAGTGCCTCCAGAATAGCGCCCAATGACATGCTGTTGGGCAGATAGGAGTCCTGCAGGGTATCGTAGTTCACACTGTCCTCTGCGCGAAAGGATGATGGACGACAACAACAGACAGCGATTAATGCCAGAAATGTCACCATGAAGATAGCATAACTTGTCGGTTGCATGTTGTTACTGATGTTCGTATTTGTTTTGACTCTCTCGCAAATCTGCAATCAGAATTTCAAAAAATTCAAAAATAATAAGTAAAATTACATTAACAACATGATAGGCAGCAAATCCATTATGTTGTCTCTCATAGATAACACTTTTTGACTTATTCATCCTAATTATCAGCAATTGCTTCTCTGGCTGGCGTGTACCATCATTAATCTCACCATCTTACGACCTCCAACAGCATTTATCAGTTCTTCTTCTTCTTCTTCTTCTTCTTCTTCTTCTTCTTCTTCTTCTTCTTCTTCTTCTTCTTCTTCTTCTTCTTCTTCTTCGTAGGGTTCAACGGTTGTAAACCTCAGATGAAAATTCTGGTTGTTTGTCCATTTTTTGACCTAGGTCCTGTTTGAGAACTTAAGTTTTACATGCGCATTCGCTCTATAAATCTGACTTATTTCTATGCAGACTGTTGGTTCCTCGCTTCTCATGCAAATGCACTCTTGACTTTGAAGGAAACGCCTCTAATTATTCGGCTTTTACGACATGCTTGTAAGGGGGAAGCTGCTCTATCCCCCCCCCCCCCCTTACAATGGTACACATGAACCCACACGAGGGATATCAGTTCGTTTCTGAGATCCTTTCACGCCCGGATAAAAGGCTGTCAAACATTTTTTTCTTGTGTCTTTCTCTCGCTTTCCAGAAATCTTTCTCGATATCATAACACGTTTCAGTGTTTGTCTTCTTGTGATGCTGTGGAAAAGAATAAACTGGAGAATAGTGACAACTGAAACGACTGATGACAAGAGAGGAAGGAGAATACAAAATGATAATTATGTGAATGGCTTGGCCATAGGGATGAGCAAGGGTGAGACGTGACCGACCCCAGTTCTGGAGAGCTGATCCATGGTTCTGATAGTCGCGAAAGATGGTGAATCATGGCCGCCTACAGGTCCAGTATTGAGAACTAGGCCTTGCAGAATGGAGTCGAAGTTAGTTTTGCTTCTGTTAGCGCTTTGCTGATGCAGTTTCCTCATATCGATGGAAGTGTACGGTTTCGCAGCCTAAGCTACTGCGTTAAGTGCTTAGCACAGCTCTGTGAGGTTTTTTTTTTTTTTAAATGTGGAATGCCTTTCATTTGTTTAGCGGTTGAGACGTGGTATTCAATATGGCATGTGGTAGCTGGTTTATGTGTAGGCTGGCGAAATACCTTATATGATAATTTTACCTGTGTATAGCCAACTTATCGTGACCGACTACTTCCATCTACCACAAACTGCATTTTTAGTGGCGACTATTGGCTTTAGCACCTCTAACAACTGCTTTATGCATTTACTACATGTGCATTTTTCTGGACTGTACCGGGACAAAATGTTTGTTCACCAATACAGTGAAGGGAATTTCACTTTATTATTCACTGGCACGGGAACGGAACAAGTATGGGGATCACCCGATTGCAGCGAAGTTGAAACCTCAAGTAAGACTAAGACTAATCGGCAGGGCACATGATTATGATGACGATAATATGGCACACACAAAATGATAACCGCCTCATTCTGATATTTGTGATTTGTTGTATTCCAGTCTAAGCTCATTTCCAAATATCTAGAATACTTATTTTTGACTGTCCGCGGAATTTAACAGCACAAAGACGCATCTCCAACAAAGCATATTCATTACCTCCTACTGCTACCAGTACCAGACATAGTCACTCACAGCAAACCAGAAAAGAAAATTAGTAAATATGGAGCTGAGAGGTCTGAGAGTGGATACAGGGGTGACCGGGGGAGGGGTGAGGGGGGTGGGGATAAATTCAGAGATGAGGTCATGAGAAAAAAGTGGGCACTGAACCAGTTTTAACTTAAATACAAGGACAGCGAATAAAATGGTTTTCCTGCTTAGAGAGAGTGCCTTGTGACACCATACCATACACGGCATACACTGGCAGGCAGAAGAGCGGAGAGCACAGGGTAGACAAAGAACTATGTAGAAAGATAACATCAGAGAAATTCTACAATAGCACGGTGTAACTATTGTCGAGGTGACCAAAAGAGCAAGAAACAGAACCATAGTCTCCCTCGACATCGGAAGAGGTAAAAAAGTAAGTGAATAAGAAGAAAACAAATATAATCATCCTGGCATCCCCTTGTGGGGTGCAATTTTTCGTTATTTGAAGCTCTACTCTGGCTCTTGCCAGGGGCCGCAATATAGCCCGGCCATAAATATGGTATAATGGCTAAACGCGGTTTCTGGGACCTCTCCACGGGTGATCCTTATCCGCATGGTGACACTTTGTGTCATCGGGTGTTTATCGCTTTTGTGATGTCCTGGTGGGGTAAAAGAATATAGATAGATAGAAAATAGCAGGGAGTTTTAATCTTTGCCTCCCCCCGTGTGGGTTCCGGGGCCCCATTGTGGGGAAAACAAGAATAGACCGACTGCCTCCCCAAAAGCATGTCGTAAGAGTTGACTAATTGTGGAGCTTCCTTTGAAGTCGGAGTGCATCTGCCGGAGAGGCAAGGAACCAACAGTCTGTATTCAAGAGAATGAGATCTGTAAAACTGATGCACACGCAACACTCAGCTTCTGGAGCAGGACTGCAGTTCAGTAGTGGACGAGCAACCAGAACCTTCCGCCAGAGTTTACAGCTGGTGAACGCGAAGAAGAAGAAGATAATCTTTTCCTCAACATGAGTAAGACCGAAACTTTAAACATCGACCACATATCATACATATTTCCTTCGTTTTCTCAACTTTTATCAAATACCTCGAAAACTTACATACGGATCTATAGGAATTTTTGCATGTGGTCTGAGATTTCCAATATCCTTATGATTTCATAATTTACAACTGCACAGGTGATGTTGTTTTCTTACATGTCAAATCATTTGTAACCCTAAAACACACACACATTACACACACACACACACACACACACACACACACACACGGGGGAGACAGTGACTGCAACATTAACTTCATTAACCGTGTTAGACACGTGCGATTTCTATTTCATTAATATATCTGGAGTATCTGTCTACGAGAAAACAATTGCCTGCGGTTTTGAATTGTTTAAATCGCGACACAGTGGTAGGGACACATATGTCTAATAGTTGTGTTCTCTTTTCGTTGTTCCGATTAAGTGGCTGCTTGGTCGAATGGTTAGAACACTGTGTTCAAGTGCGGTAGACCTCGGTTCGAATCCGCAGTAGTTAATTTTTTTTTTTACCCCGGACTAAAATAATATCCTCATCTGCTCTGTAGTGGTGACAGCACTAGCCATGTTGCCTTAATATTAAAAAAAAAAAAAAAAAAAAAAACAGTAAATGGGTAAACCATTTGATAATTAAATTTGACCATTTCGCATACTTATGATTGCATTGTTAAACTTTCCGATTGCATGGTTACGCTGAAATTTTATAGATTTTCATTTATTTTCATTTAGATTTAGTTCTTTCATCTGTGTTGGAATTTTAAGCTGTGCTGTTTACAATGGCGTTCATTTCCTAATTATGGTGTTTTTTTCCTGTGTTCATTTGCTTTTCAAGTGTTGTTTTTTTTCCTCCCAACTACTTCAATGTGGGAAAGAGTTGTCGGTGAATTTGGGGGGAGGGAAGGGGGGGGCAAACTATTAACTGAGAGAGCTTTAAGTCATAGTAACTGCTTTACCCACTTAAAGTAGCAGCAGCAGTAATAGTTGTGGTTGGGCTGTTACACCATAGTGCTCTCATGTGAAGACCGCCGGTAAGGTTATGGCGTTCTTCTGTCGGCAAGTGAAATTATACATCCTAACCTGACCAGTCTGTGGCGACAGCACTAGCCATGCGGAACCAAATCTTCTGGCTCACGATTCTCTGTCTACTCCGATGGTAACACAGATAGCAGTGACATTATTTTAGTAGTTGTACTGGTACTTAAAGGATGTTGTGGTAAATATTTCACTAGCCCTATTCACTACCTTTTACAATTCCTGCTGGTTATTTTAGTCCAGATGGACAGGGATGTCAATGTCAGTTACAGCAACAACAAAATATCGCCAGTTAGTGATTTTCAAATCCTTCGAAGAGGGAGAGAGCAGTAGTCGGTGGAAGAGGGGAGGGGAGGGGGTAATGACTTAAATTTAAGAGAACTTAAAGAGCTTTACACGTGATTTTCAAGTTCTCATTACCTAATTTGTTTTATATTTACTACTAACGCTACCTCCGCTTTTCTATTTTTTTTTTTTTTACGACTTACTTTGTTATTTACAAGTACAGGTTGTAGCTTTACTTCCGTCTCCTATAAAAATACAAACAGCTTTAGCATGTGATAACCAAATAACACACTTTTGTAACCAGTTTTATTAGCTGTGGGTTTAGCTGTTGCTCTGTACATCGCTAGCGTGAAGCGAAGACACATTTCTGTCTCTATTTTTCCATGTAGTCAAATTACGCCACAGCAACGCGAGGCCGGGTACACAGATAGTATATATAATATATATATATATATATATATATATATATATATATATAATATATTTATGCACACACTTTTACAAAAAAGTAATGGACACGAATTTTGCACTTTTTATTAGCCAATCATCAAGCGTTATGGCGGTATCTGATGTATCCATTTCACTTTCCAAAATACGTGCGTCTTAGTTTCTCGCTCGGATTACCTCCAAATTTCAGGCAGTTTAATGTTTTGCCACTTTCGCCAACAGTCGTAAGCCATGTAATGTAAAAATCTTATTTTGTACTTTGAATAAATATCTGTATTTTTTTTTTTTTTTTTCAAATACCACAAATAAGGTAATATAAGGACTAGATATTTGTTTACATTAGCACTACTTTCCCATAAGGACTTGATTATTAACAGGTTGCGTGCAAATTACACAAATCTACACCAAATGGTTACTGAGTTACAACTGTTAAAAGTTGAGCGCTATTTTTTTTGGAATGGACTGTTGCATATGGGAGCCATTTTTAACGTAGTGACTGGACATTTACCTGGCGACCCGAAGGTATGGGATTTAAAAAAGCACAGGAGGTCATCGGATTGTTAAAGCGATTATAATAATAATAATAATAATGAAAAAATAACAATAAACAGCTGATGAATGGCTGAGGTGATCAGTGCCCATTGGTAGCAGACAGACAGACAGACAGACAGACTAGACAGACAGACAGACAGACAGACAGACAGACAGACAGACAGACAGACAGACAGACAGACAGACAGACAGACAGACAGACAGACGGACGGACGGACGGACGGACGGACAGACAGACAGACAGACAGACAGACAGACAGACAGACAGACAGACAGACAGACAGATTATTTGCGATTTTAATACCACTGTATATTTAACCCGTTAACCCCGGTGACCTGGGGGAGGTTGTTTAAACTGACTTGCTTTTGACGTCCCTGTTTCAGCTTAAGAAAATATAGTCACCCTATGAATAGAACATATTTGAAAATAATATGAGGTGTGGTAAACAAAAACTTAAAAATATACTTTCGATGCATGGTGGGGACGGGGGAAGTCGGGCGTTGAAAGCCTCCTTTTCCCCTCCCTCTTAAATTTGGGGAAGGAAGGGGGCGCTCAAGGAATCTAGGCCGTCAATTTACGGCGCTTCATTTGATCGGATTAAAAACTTCAGTCTGCGCTAGAGAAAACAATGTTTACCGAGAAAGATACGTAAAGATTCCCCGATGGACTTCTAATGTAGTAGTAGTAGTACATTTTACCCCACTAGGACATATCATCAGGTGCCTTTGCCGACTGGCGTGGGCGATCATGCCTCTCCATAATCTGCGATCTCCTGCAGCATGTATCAGTTCGTAGGCCGACGACACACCTCTATGCCATGCAACAAGGCTGTCAAGCATCTTCTCTCGCTGTCTTCCATTATCTCTCCTTCCACAGATCTTTTCCAGTGGTCACAGCATTTTCTATTTCCCTCTTCTCACAACAATGGACGAAAAATGATGACTGTCTCCTTCTGATGTCTGTGATAAGTTGTCTTCGGGCTCCCGCCTCTTTCAAAAAAAAAATCTTGGTTGCTCGTTTTTGGCTGTCCACGGTATTCTAAGCATTCTTCTGTTAAAATCACATCTCTGAGGGCCTCTGGAAATTGTTGCCTGCCTACCGATTGTCTGGATTCACAGCCATATGTTAAAACTGGATGTATGTAGCAAGCAAGAATTCTTTTTCTAACTCTCAATGACAAGGATATATTGCACAAGATGTTTTTCATTTTATAAAATGCAGTTTTTGCCTGTCCAATTCTGTTTCTTATTTCAGTTATGCATCTTCCATCTGATGTTATCCATGTGCCCAGATACTTAAATTTCTGTACTTGTCCTAAAATAACACCATCGACTTTTATTACACACTTAGGAATAATTCGTTTCTTTGATACCACCATTACTTCTGTCTTTCCTATTATTCAAACTGAGGGCCCATTCTTCTCACTTCTCTAACACCACTGAATGTCGATATCATTTCCTGTAGTTCTTCTGGCTTGTTTTGCTATCAAGGACTGTGTCACGTTCTAAAATCCGGGGATTTCGGATGTTTTAATTCACAAGCCTTTTTCTATTTTTTCTTTAAAGGTAATTTTTTTTAAAATTTTTCTTAATCTTTCTTTTTTTTTTTTTAAAATATGAAAAATTTGTTTCTGTGGGTTTCCTTTTTTGTCCGTGTTAAACCCTTTCTTGCAATTTTTTGCCGAATGGAAAATTTGGCCTTTTCAGTGGCTGTTTTCAATGCTTTTTCCCCCCTCGCCCCCGTTTGGGTGGAGATCGATGCGCCCCCACACTTCAGGGTTTTTTTCCTCTAGAAATTTTTTTTTTTTTTTTCCCTCACACGCCACTTAAGGGCACCATCTTTTGTTCCTCCTCCCCTTCCATCCGCACTTCCTCATCGGTCTTTTTTTCCAGCAGTTTTTCCCCCTTTTTTTTTGGGCCTCCTTTTTGTCCCCCCTGTGGTAAAATTTGTGGTTTGGAACCTTTGGGCGCTTTTCAAACGTCGATAAAAAAAAACCTAAGGGGGCCCCTCCGTCCTTTTTCGTTTACTAGGGGGGGAGGGGGGGGAGGGGGGGTTATATGCTTTTTAAAATTTTGTTTAATTTTAAAAGAAATAAAAATTGTAAGTGTTGAAAGACAAATTAAAAAAAATATTTTTTTAAAATTTAAAAAATAATTTTCAGATGCCTAGAAAAAGAACTTTTAAGCCAGCGGTTTTTCCCAAAAAATGGTCGCGACCCCCTTTGGGAGCTCGAACGACCCTTTCAAGGGGGCGCCCAAGACCCCGGCCAAAAAAAATATTCGCCCAATTTTTTGAAGTGTTTTACGGGAAAAAAATTTTGGGTGGGGAGGTCACTAAACCCTGAAAAACGTATTAAAAAGTCGCCCGGGGGGATAGGTTTAGAACCCTGATCTAAGCGATGGCGGCGTGTATTTCCGTCTTTCGGTGTGGTTTTGGGGGGCAGAATTTTTTCCTTTGGTTTTTTTTCCCATTCAAAAATATTTTTTATTTATTTCATTCGGGACCATTTTATTTTTTGTTTTTCTTCTTCTTTTTTTCCTTTTCGTTTTTTTCTTCCCCTTTTTTTTCTTTTAAATTTTCTTCTTCTTTTTCTTTTCTTCTTTTTCTTTTTTTCCCTTTTTCTTTTTCCCTTTTTTTTCTTCTTTTTCGCTTTCTTTTCCCGAAAAAGTTGTCTTATTTTTCTTAAAAATGTTAGCCCTTTTTGAAAAGCGAAGGGGATTTTGGACCTTTACCCCTTTTTCCCGTGTTTATAAAATTTATATTTATTTTATTTTTTTTTTTAAAGCCCCTCTCTCCCTTTTCCCCCCCGGTCCCCTTGGCCCCCC
>CAJHNH020003849.1:0-10000 GCA_905116865.2 Candidula unifasciata
AAAATCCTGTTATAACAAAGTTTATGAACACTGTCCACTTAGCTGTGGCTTAGGTTTCTGTTGTCAGCTTCTGACTAAGCTTCGGAAACTCATCAGGCAGGCCGAATCTTCCAGTCCAGTCCAGACAATCGGGTATCTGCAGCTAAGCTTAGGATCTACTTCTGGACTCCCACCTGTTAGTACCATCTGGAACTAGAACAATAGAACAGTCCTTATACAAACAGTCAGGAAGGTTCTAACTGGAGACAACAATACCTCCAGTCTTTAAACTGTTACACTACACACATATATATGGAGTAGGATAGTAACAGGTGTTCACATTCTACTGGTATAGAATGGGAATGTGTACAGAACATGGTCCATAATCCTGATGGGGAAATATTTAGGAAACATCAGTTTCATGAATGCTCTCAAGAACAAGAGTTTACATCACAACAAAACGAAAGGACATTCCTCCGTGTAAATTGTTTTCTGATGTCTGCACACTAGTACTCCTTTCAAAGGGTTAACATGCTTACGGCACACAAGACATACACAGTCATATTTCACAATATTCTCATTTTAACCCACATGGGTTCACATCACAATGAATGAGAATCAGGGAGTGAGTTTTACCAAGACCAGGAACTCATAACAGGTGCTTTGCACTGTTTTGAAAATAAATGGGATTGACATATCTCCATCAATATACTGGGTGCTGGGATAGATGTCAAAATACAATCATAGATGACAATGGCTTTCCATCTGTCACAGTTTAACATAAAATATACAACACTCACTCCAGTTTAAATCTAAATCCACACATGTGCTAATCTTATTCAGCAGAGTTTAGAAGTGGTGAGGGGTGAAATATAATTATTACATTTGTAAGGCCACCTGCTGAAAAACTGAAATGTATTCCTAGGTAATATGGGAAATATATCTACAAACAATAATAAATTACAAAGCAGGGGCCATACAAAAAAAAAAAAAAAAACATCTCTTTCTCTGACAGTGTGAATATTAAATTCAGCCTCACTGTGTTATTCACTTTTCAAGCTCTTAAAAATCATTCTCAGAATTATCTGGACTAAATCTAATTTAAAGCAAGACAGTGATTTATTAAGCTAAATATCACCATGAGGTAAATCAACTTAGAAGGGATTAGGTATAATGAATATACACTTCATTCCTATTTTTAATTGTCTAAGCTGGAAAACACAGGAAACTGGCTGAGATTTCCATGAGGACATAATTATCACTTAATTAATATAAGTATAATTATTAAAAATACCAATGCACGTTTCTAGTAGCAAATAAACATTAATTCAATCATCAAATAGATAATATGTTTGCATACATGTACATACTAGATCATAAACGTGGTTAGTAAGGATAAAGAAATTTATCATAGTTTTTGAGCCATGTGGGCATTAAATTTCAATTTAAATTTCAGAATTTAACCTGTGGAATTAATTCAGAGGAATAAGCAGCAGTACATCAAATTAAACTTATTCTTTTAACTCACCCCTGGCAGGGAATTCAAACACAGGCAACAAGACAACAGAACTAACTGAACTGTGTCAATTGGGGAGAATAAAATCTTGACTCCCCCAATCGAGCCTGGAATGAAAAATGGAAGATGGGAAGTCCTACCAAGGGGGAAGTTACTCTTTGTTACCCCTTGCACTACTCTTCGCCTTTATTACCTTTCAACTCTTTAATTATAATTTTGCTACAATGAAGCATTAGGAAAGGGGTAAGAAATTTCTTAATTAGTCCAGTGTTATTATGCTAATTAAAAGCAATAGGAAAATGTTTAGAACTTTGGTAATAATATTATCTAAACAAAGCACTTTTTAAAAGGACAGAAACAGCTGTCCAGACCAGCTCGTCACAGTAAAATTATCAAAATTTTCCAGCTAGATACAATCTCAAACACTAAACTACTTCAAGCCACAAACCAAGAAACTTTAGACAGTATGATTACCAAGAGAAGATGGAAATGGCTTGGCCACGTTATGAGAATGACTTCTGATATACATGCCAAAACAGCTTTCACATGGACACCAGAGGGAAAGAGAAAACAGGGGCGCCCAAAAACAACATGGACAAGTGACCTGAGTGCGGCATCTTTCACATGGAAAACTGCACTAAAGATTGCACAGGACAGGAGAGCATGAAAAGTCCTCTCTGAAGCCTCATGTACCACTAAGCATAACAAGAACTGATGATGATGATGATGATGATGAATTATAAAGCGGGAAAAACGGTTTCCTAGTGCAAACATATTGGATTTAAAGCAAAAACAGTGATGCCACTAAACAATTCTTTTAAACATTTGCGCTAAGGCCAATCTTTGTTAAATTTCCCACACTTATATAAAAATTAACGCAGAATTAAAAAAATACACCACAAATTGCGGTAGTTAGCTAATTAAGAAGATATTAACGAAATTACTTACCGTTAATTCACTGCGTGCTGTAAAAAAAAAATCATGTTATTGTATACGCGTCAAAACCATCTTAGGTCAAAGCCTAGCATCTCTCCAATAACTCATATTAATTATTCCGATTTGATCTTTTACGTGAAGAACACGGAAAAATAATTTCTCAGTAACCGTCAATTCGGGTTGCTTTTTTTGGGACGTGGTCTCGTCTCTAGTTACGGATGAAAATATATAGCAAAATAAACGAAACAAAACGACCCATTGCTATACATACTAACAGTTACGCGATCATAGTACTCGTTCATATGCATCCATTACATTATCACAGTACTCATCTAAATGTAACGGCTATATCACCACATTACTGGTTTACATCAATGGCTAATACGCTTGCCAGCAGACTCCCCTGGTTAAAGGTTTGATTCCCCCTGAAACGAATAATAATTTAATAAAAACAACACAGTGATATTTGCTCGCAGTTCGGTCTGTAAGTTGTACCAGAAAATATCATTGGAAGAAAAGGCAGACAGTATTCTATTTACCACATCCATACAGATTAGCTTATAAACACATCTGCAAGCACTTTATACCTTATACAAAACAAGGAGTAGTAAAATGTCATGAATTACTTTTACAATGCTTTTTATAGGCTGTCAGAAGTGCACTAACAAGTAAGTAAATGTCCCTTTTCCACGTTCTTCAGGCGTATTGGGCATATAGGGCTAGACCTATATTTTTTTAGACCAATCGGCACTTTATGGGTCATGTGGTCAGCATCACGCCCGCCGCCTTTACTTCCATGGACTGCACCTGGTACCCTCTCAAGGCTGGGTCGTTATGGGAGTCAAGGTCATTTTTTAAAAACTGCGGTTCCGTCAGGGCTGGAACCCCGACATTCCGATCGGCAAGGGAGCGTCTAGCCGCTACGCCACGGCAACTCCCATAAATATGCCAGCTAGGTGCATATCCTTTACTCGCGGATCCCACATAAGGCTGCAGGTTTCATATGGCTGATGCAACTGCTTCGGGGGTCCTAATTATAACTATCTAAATGTTGAACAGGGTATCTAGCATCTGCCTTGCTGGTCGGAGTAAGATCTTATATTCTCAGGTAATCATGTAATCACATCTCCAACTTAATAGAAAACGGGTCACCTCATAGTTGCTGCACCCCTGTGCGAAACAAAACCATACAGAATGTCGATCACTGTCCCTCGTGGTAAATAATTGACACAGACCACAGTCTCGGCAAATTCATTAGAATACGCACGCATTAAATGCATAAAGCAGCTGTGAGATGTGCCGACACAAACAGCCCGACTCCAGAAATGCAGTTAATCATCGATGGAAGTATTAGCTAAAACAGACCAGTAGTTGCACAAGCAATTAACCTGAATCTACAGTTCACAACATAAACCACGTTGAGCTTAGTCGAGAAGCATAAAAAAAATCTCTAGCACACAGTGTCACACCATGCACTCAACTCAGTAGCTGGGCGACGAAACTATACTCTTTCAGTAGACATATAGATTGAAATGCAACTACCAACTTCTATCATAAACAGCAACTATATTAATCTCAAGATGATAACGTAAACCTTCAACCTTCTTGGAGGGGACACACTGATTAATTGATCCATCCCTCACAACACGTCACAAAGCAATCGATCCTTCACAAAATGTCGCAAACTAATCGATCCTTCACCACACGTCGCAAACCAATCGATCCTTTACAGCACGTCGCGTACCAATAGATCCTTCACAAAATGTCGCAAACCAATAGATCCTTAACAACGCGTCGCAAAGCAATCGATCATTCACAGCACGTCGCGAATCAATCGATCCTTTACAACATGTTGCAAACCAAAATATCCTTTACAACACGTCCCAAAGCAAGCTATCCTTTACAACATGTTGCGAACCAATTGATCCTTTACGAAACGTCGCAAACCAATCGATCCTTTACTACATGTCGCAAACCAACCCCAAACTCTGCTGGCCTTTTGTTTCGTCATTAGGCCATTTTACAGCCTTGGACGTCTTCTGGATAAGGTCAGTCCCTTTATGATGTGTGAAAAATAATACTAATAATAACGCGCTTTTCGTACCAACTTTATGTCATCAATCCTAGACTTGGACAGTCCTATAAAACATTTGCGGAAAATTCATGTAATATGAAATGTGTAACGAATAAAAAATAAAAAAATTAAAACCATTCCCCGTGAAAAAGAAGTGACAGTCCCCAATGAAGAACTATTAACAATGGTAGCCACAAAGCTGGTAAATGGTTTCATTCAGCATCAGGTTTGAGGTTTTGAGGTTTTGAACAACGGATCAGCATTCTTGCACACGGGTAGTAACCTATAAGTCTGAGTCCGAAGAAGCTCTGAGCAGTGCTCAGGCTCTGTAGCACCAGCGAGAATCCCGAAATTTTCGTAGAATTTAAACTCAAAATTTTGCCCGGGCAGCGCAGCTAGGCAACTCTTTTCAATTTCCAACTGCCAAGGGGTTTTCTACTTGCGCAACAATGCACACGGGCGTCCGAGCTCACTGCCCATAGACCAACGGGAAGTCCAAGTCCAAGTGAAAACAAAAAATCCCAGCCCTTACGGGAACCTCTAGCACTCGAGGCGGACACTATGCCCCGAGACCACGCAGCCCCTCAGTATCAAAGAATCAAATGGTTTGGTCATCTGGTCAGAATTAAACAAAATCAGCCAGCAGCTAGAGCATACTACAAGGGAACAGCAGACTACAAGGTAAGAGGCAGACCAAGAGAAACATGGGTGGAGGGAGTATTAGAAACACTACAGAGACGCATTATGATATTAATACAAGGTACGCAATTAGCAAAAGACAGAAAACTGCAAATAACCCCTAACGGTGACGCTTTTTGGCATGAGCAGTAGAACAAAAGAAGAAGATGGTCAAGACAATAATAATAAATAATATTAAAACAATTAGTTATTATTATTGTTGTTATTATTGTCTAGGCGTTCACCTCGGACCCGAAAACGCTGAATCACATATACTCATGGAGTGGAGCTGTTTGTCTTTGACACATAAATACAACAACATATGTGAAATAATATCAAATAAATGCGACGTCTGCACATGGTTAGAGGGAACTTCTTAGCATTCTTGCACATTTCTTTAGTTTTTCTTTCTTTCTTTCTTTCTTTCTTTCTTTCTTTCTTTCTTTCTTTCTTTCTTTCTTTCTTTCTTTCTTTCTTTCTTTCTTTCTTTCTTTCTTTCTTTCTTTCTTTCTTTCTTTCTTTCTTTCTTTCTTTCTTTCTTTCTTTCTTTCTTTCTTTTCTTCTTTCTTTCTTTCTTTCTTTCTTTCTTTCTTTCTTTCTTTCTTTCTTCTTTTTTCTTCTTTCTTTCTTTCTTTCTTTCTTTCTTTCTTCTTCCTTTCTTTCTTCTTTCTTCTTTCTTTTCTTTCTTTCTTTCTCTTTCTTTCTTTCTTTCTTTCTTTCTTTCTTTCTTTCTTCTTTCTTTCTTTCTTTCTTTTTCTTTTGAAAATTTCTTTCTTTCTTTCTTTCTTTCTTTCTTTCTTTCTTTCTTTCTTTTTTTTGTCTTTGTCTGTCTATCTGCTGTATGCCTGTCTCTGTCTATCCGTCCGTGGGAGAGACGGGGTGGGTGGGGGGGGGGGGGGGGGGAGAGCAGCCTTTCCTAAAATATTTGAATAGAAAAGGGCTCCTGGTGCCTGAGGTTGCCCCCTCCCCCTTCCCCGCATGCTCGGTCGCCTGACGGGATGTGCCATGGATCGTTGCCTGACACAGTCTACACTCATGTCCTTGTCGTCAAGCGCTATGCTGACAAATAATCCGATATGCTATAATTATGAAACTGCTTTCGCAATCCCTCGACCACACACGCCGCTACAGAGAAAACAAAAGCAGCCACAAAATACGTTATCGGTTTATGCTATCTTCAGGTAATCGAGCAATATCAACTCTCGACTAATAAAGATGGACATGACTAGGGCATGAACGTAATTCTAGATGATAATAAGGGAGATAATAAACGAAAACAGGAAATGCAATAGTAATACTTTTCCGTTTATGTGCAATAAAGTATCTCACATATTTTACGGGGCATATCAGTTAATAATTAATCGTAATGAATGTTGGTTGCAACAGATCTTCAACAGGTTTCTGTCTCTTACCGTGTAGGCATCGGTTGTCTGGTGGTAGAATACTCACCTGCCACGCGGGTGACCTTGGGTCGATTCCTGGTAATTGCAACTATTTTGTCGACGTCTGTGACTTCTGCTTAGCCAATTCAATTCGTAATTCAAAGGTGACATGTTAGATCTCAGCTGCTAGCAGTTTGGCAGCAGACCGCCTTGCTTTGATTTTGACAGATGTACATAGAACGAAGAGCTCAGAGAACAGTGACAAACTACCGAACGTGAAATTGCCTAGTGAAGTCATAAACAGGCACACAACGCTGGGGTTTTGGTGACCGTCCGGACCTCCCGCATAGCTAACATAAGATGAATGTAGAACAGTGGTTTTCAAACCTTTTCAGGCGGCGCCCTCTTAAATATATGACACGATTCCAACACCGAACGTGGGCGGCATCGAGTCGCAGCTGGACTTGAAAGCGAGCTTCTTTTCAACTGCGCTAACGCGCCCCCCCTCCCCACCCCCCTCCAATTGTGCTGTGTAACAAGAACAAAAGAAAAGAAGCAGTCACCAACAACCAGTAATTTAGTGTGCAAATATCACTGTGATTGTTCACATTGTTTTGTCTTAATGCTTTTTTTTTAGTGCTGCTGGACAAGGCACAATGCAGTTCACTCTCCACATGAAACTGGCAACGCTGTTTTTGTTTTCATGACTGTTGAAGCTGAAAATCAGGATCGTTACAAGTACAAATGCACTCAGTTTCAAAAGTGCGTGATGCCCCTCCGCTTTTTCCCCCACTAGAAACTTCTTCCTTTCTCCCTCTCCCCACCCCCCCCCCCCTAAAAAACGACCCCTGAGTTGGGGGAAGGGGAGGGGGTCAGCTGATGCAGAGAATTGCATCTTTATGTGTTGCAGTACACACATTTTTGTGTGTGTGTGTGGTTTGTTTAAGAAACGATAACCGGCCAATTAGCGCTTGACTGAAATATTCCAAGTTGTCTACCCTGGATATGTATGTCCTGCCCCAAATATGTGATGCAATTGTTTTTTTAAAGCCCCCACTCCGGCCCTTGTAGTGGCCTCTAAATATAACCTAACAGTTATACGGGGGTTTCTGGATCATTCGCCAGGGTGATTCTCGTCCGGATGGAGACACTGTGTCATTCTGTGTTTTGGGGTGGGTGGGGGGGGGGAGGAGGAAGGGGGGGGGGGTCGCTCATCGTTCGGTCCTGGTAAGATTGAACGTCAGTAAGTCAGTCACCCTGGATGATATAAACATCCACTTATGGGATGTAATTTTTCGTTATTTTGAAGCCCCACCCTAGCTCTTGTCAGGGGCCGCAATATAACCCGGCTATAAATATGGCCTAATGGATGAAGGCGTTTTCCGGGACTTCTCCACGGGTGATCCTCATCCGCATGGTGGCACTTTGTGTCATCGGGTGTTTATTGCTTTTGTGATGTCCTGGTGGGTTAAAATGTTCTTCTACTACTATAATGGCATCCGTCAGTCCCGGGGGACTATGGAGATGTGCCGCTGGCTTTGGGAACAGCATCTGCTGTGACTGTAAAGTCCGATGCGGGAATGACAGTCTTTGCCACACAGGATACACACAAAAGCAGATACTCCCTCGTTGTGAGGCAGTTTTATTCTCCGGTGCCTCCTCTCCACAGCTCGTTGTGTTCGGTTTCTTTCAAAATGTGACAGTCCATCTTTCACTTTCTGTCTCCATAGTAGTCGATCTGCAGCTGATTTTTCCCATGTCTCTGTGCCTATGTTGGTATCTATTAGGTCACGTTTGCATACATCTTTATAGCGCAGCTTTGGCCTTCCTGTAGGTCTATTCCCAGTTACCAATTCACCATATAGGAGATCTTTTGGAATACGACCATCCTCTATGCGGGAGACATGTCCCAGCCAGCGCAAACGTCTTTGCTTCAGTATACAATACATTGATGGTATTTTTGCTCTTGTGAGCACACATTCGTTGGAGACAAGGTCTCGCCATAATATACCAAGGATGCGTCTCAGACAGCGCATATGGAAGGTATTCAGTCTTTTTTCCTGTGGAGCATAGAGAGTCCAGGATTCGCAACCGTACAGTAATGTGCTCAGGACACAAGACTCATAAACCTTCATTTTTGTATTATCAGTTAGCTTTTTGTTTGACCAGACTCTCTTTGTGAGATTTGCAAACATAGCAAAGGCCTTTCCTATACGTTTGTTTAGTTCTGCATCCAGAGAATGATTGCTTGAGATACGTGAGCCTAGGTACTCAAACTCATTTACAGCCAGCAGCTGATGGTCATACACACTAATGTTTGGTGGATTTCCAACATTCAATCCCATCACTTGTACGGTCTCTCCCACCGTCGGAAACAACCCCTGGCGCCTAGCTCTACGCCAATTGAGCAAAGGCTTATAACCGGTGACTGCTGTTTCCCGTGTTGTGTCGAAACTGTTAAGCATCGCTGGAGTGACCTCTCCAGGGCACAGGCCAGGGCGTTTTGATTTGGAGTACAGATTGTTACTACTACTACACCCTGGATATTCTCACTTGCGTGCATTGAGACATGAGAATAATGAGTGTGTTATGCTTCTCACCCACATAGGCCTGTAAGGTACACTTGCCCGGTTGTGACGGTTGCCCTAATCATAAAATTTTTTTCTGTACATTTAAGTACGTCCATCACAACTTTACAAAATATTTACAAATGGCAGAAAATTCAATTCAGGGTTCTCTGGGACCACGTTCAACTAGGGCGAAGGGCCGCCGGGGGAGGGAGGGGGGAGGCGAGCTTTCACACATTTACGTTATATTTTTGCTGACGTGTCTGGTAGTCATTTTGTCTGGTTTGGGCTGTCAATTAGCACCAAATGTAACACAGACTCACAAAATTCCAGCAACCTTCAGACAATTTCTATGGAATGATTAAGGGAAAAAAATGTTTAACATTTTTTAGGTTGAACAGAATATAGGGAATATAGCTTGTTGGTCTGTGGTCCAGTTTGAGATGTTGCAATCTCAGGAAGGTGTGGCAAACTATAAGATGGCAGCCCGGATTGGGGAAACCGATCGATTGATAGCATAGTGATCAGAAGCTTGCCTGTTGGTCTGAAAGTCTTGAGTTTGAATGCGTATTTTGCAGGTTTTTGAAAAACCTGCCCTGTGCTCCCAGGTCGACTGTGTCTGAAATGTAAGGGCAAAGATCCTTTTTTTCCCCCTCGTCTTCCTAGGACTACACCTTTATTTCATAGACCAGTCAGCACTTGGTGAGTGATGTGGTCAACATCCAGACGGCCGCCTTTACTTCCCATGACTATACCTGGTACCCATTTAAGGCTGGGTCAACTTGGGAGCCATGATCATGTTTGAAAAAAAAAAAAGGTAGTCTGGCTAAGTAAGCACCTGAACCCACGGCATTCGAAATCGCAGGCT
>CAJHNH020003849.1:15000-40000 GCA_905116865.2 Candidula unifasciata
CAGTCGTATTTACTTTCATGTTATATCTTGTGCATATTGCAGGTGACCTGTTTCAATGGTCTTGTAGTCTACTTCGCTTATTGAAGTCAAAGCACTGATCGTCTACAAAAAGCAACTCTTTTATTGAAATGTGGATGTAATTATGACTGTGAAAAGTAAAGCTCCTCAGTTTCTAAATTGTCCGAATCGACTGCTTTGAAGCTAGTTTCTTTGAGTATTCTGTCTATGTTTATGTTAAATAAGAGCGAAGAGATCACGCGTCCTTACCTCGCTCCTTTATTGATTGTAAACATATCAGATTTGTCTTCTTATGTTATTACTAGAGAATTATTAGTAACAGCGAATTACCCTGTGCCAATGGTCAGGCCTTGATAGCAGATACAGCCAAGAAACTACAACTACATCTGATATCAATGCATGAAAAATGTAAAACAAATAGTTCTGAAGCAACATGGAAAAGCAGACTAACTAAAGTCTAGCGGAACCCACATAGATTCATAGATTCATAGATTGCAAAGGCATTATGAAGCAGGCATCTGAGTTTCAATATCTGGGAAAACATTAACTGAAGATGAAAATTAGAAGAAGAAGTTAATATCAAGTGTAGGAAAGCAAACCAAGTATTGGAACACCCGCCACTCCACTGGGAGCTAGGCCAGGATCACAGTCCAAATATCCCAACCACTGTTAATCATTTGCACTCAGATACAAGCTATCAACTAACACTTAATCAGTTCCAGTATCCAAGTAGCTCTTGGTACATGAGGCAGGTTGCTTTGGTGAAACTCGGAAAAGTGACTTATAGTAAAGCACTTAGCAGATGCCAGCTGATGCACATTCATCATCATTCAGTGTCACCAACTCAGGGTCTATACCCTACACACCGCAGCTGCTAGCCCCCCCCCCCCACCCTCCCCACCCCCAATGAAACAGCGAAACGCTGTTCCTCGACCTTGTGTTATTGAAAGGGAATCTATCCCTGTAAAAGAACAGTAACAATAGTTACTAAATTGAACACATAGTTTCAAGAACTACTGCCTAACAGCTGTTCAACACTATGTGTGATGTATTCTTTTATATCAACTAAGGAGAGGAGCAAGTCCATCACTGGAAAAAGTATTTTATGTGGTAACTCGAAGATGGAGCCAGTCGGACACTTAGTGCCCATTATTACCATTAACCTCTCACTAAATCAGTAGCAGTGATGAGTACAACAGTAGCTGTTTGCAGATCAGGAGTCATTCTTGACTAAGGAAGTTCGTTGTTCGATGTTGTCCTGTTCTTTAGATCATTCTTCAATTATTCTGAATTTAACTTTGTTAGTGTCCAGTATTTCACAGTTCTCTTTAGTCAGTTCTGTGTGAGTGTATTGTTCAATTTTTTAGATTTCTTTTGATACTATGTGTTTATTTTGACTATGATAGTGATTCTATCTATTCTGGGGGCTAACAAGTGGTGAAGAAAGTCTGGTCCACGTTGTGCCCAGGAATAGTTATTAATTCAGTGGTACCCAAAATTTGAGTTGCCTCATCCCTGAAGTGATGATGGATGGTAGTTAGAGCTGCGGAGTACCTCTAGACCAACACGAGCCGCCATCTCAATATTAAGTCACTTCAGAGTGACTATTATTATTAGGGGTAACCCTAATAAAGACACAACCGTCTTGTGACAGAAACTCTACCACTGCTCGATGAGTTTATGGTCTAGGCGGCCAGAAGAGGAAAAAGCAGAACCTTATATTTCCCTCGACATCTCAAATGGTGAAGGAGGAAGTGAAGAAGAAGAAACGGAAAAGAGGGCTCCTCTCTATGGCATTTATGCCTTTTGATTATGATTAAAAGTTGAACTGTCATGTACATCAATTCACATTTTTGCCGGCCTTACAAATCTATTTTAGAAGTTTACAATGCAAATAATCTCTTCTATCCATCTTAGACTGTTCCAAATACTGCCTTCTTTGATCAGGGTTTTCCAATGAAGAGATCAATCGTATTGTCATTGTTATGCACAATATAAATAGACATCACGTGCGCTTGTCTGTCTCTATTTGCCATTTCTATGCAACCAGTTGCGTGTGCAAAAATGCGTGCAAATCGCCCAAAGCATAAGAGACGTCAGATCTAAGGGCAGAGAAAGGGAATTCAAAGTATGGTGATAAGGGAGTGGGGATAAAAGACGCGAACAATGGAGTGGACACACAATTGCGTGAATGTGAAAATGCTTAAGTGTGTTTGAGGTCGTCACAAAGCGAAGTTGAATGCCTCGAAGGTTTAAGTCTGTGCCGTTGCCTGATAGGGCCCCTAATGTGGAGGAAGGATGTGGCGGGGTTAATTATGATGCTTAATTTAGGAATGTTTGGTCTCAGTTTTTGCAGCGGTTAGTGGAGTAAAAACTCCAAACAGGGCAGACAAAATGAATGCGCTGCGTTCCAAAGACGCTGAGACCAAGGAGTCAGACAGAGATGATCAACCGCCTCCAGAAATGGGTATTATTAAACAAGGACGAGCATACAGAAACCAGCTGAGTGGCAAAGAAAAGCGACATAATAATCATCTCCTACCGCAAGATCACTGCATTAATTGAAGATGGCCAGCCCATGGATCACGCAGATATTGTCATTGCCCTTAGAGAGATAGGACGTTCTGGTGATTTTGGAAGCAACATGTCCACATCACTTCTAAGAATACGCGAATTGGGAGTAAAGATCGGCACAGTCAAGATTAGAAGCACACTGGACGCACACGAAGTCTTGTTAACCAACATAGGACTGGTACTATTAACCTCACGACGCTGATGAATATGTTGAGGGGGGAATATGCGCGCCTATGGATGTGTCCAGAGTGCTGTGAAGATAATCTAACTCGTAACTCATAACTCAACTCAAGGCTATTCAACTGGTAAAACTAAATATAACATAGAATATGACTAGAAAGCTCGACGGGGGAAATTGAAAAGACGCAGACAAACCGTCAACATCGAGTAGAGACTGCTTCTGCTACTGTTCCAAAGACAGGTTCTTTTTCCAATCGAATATGCTTTAGACATACTTACCGTTAACGATACTCTGAAAGACTGTAAAAGGTGCAAAATGAAGCCAAGGCGCATTATTCTCGGATGCACAAGAGACACTTCTTGCGTAGCATGTCTTTTTGTCTTTCCGACAATGCACTATATGTTGAAGATCGTGCATGCCTGAAGATAAGTTGGGATTTGAAGCACCCTCTGCACAATGTTTTCTTTAGGGAAAAAGACAACAGGCTAAAAAAAAAAACGGGCAAATCATAGTTCAGTAGGGCAGAGGACGATATCATATATGTCTGCAGTCTTACAGACATCAAGCTGCGCGAAGAATGAATATCTGTGCCCCAGGTGCTTAACTGCTCCTTTCCCTGTGTTGTCACGCTTGACAGGAGCGGTCAGGGGCAGAATCCAGTTGCTGTCACTGAAGATGTCCACGCGCTTATAAGTTAAAATTTAGACGAGGCGGATGTAGTAATCTACATTAGATGGGTCCGTTAAACGAGGACAAAAAAGTACATCTGAATCTACTGTGTGCTCTGCAGGCAGAAAAGTCCATGAGGCCAGTGGCGCCTTCTGCATGACTACATGACAATGGAGGCGATGACTGTAACACGAGCTTTCATAAGGCTAGCATCACAGGGCTTTTCTCACGTGTGCATGCTGAGTGATTCCATAAGCATGATCCGGCGGGTCGAGGCTGGCTTTGTACGCAGACAGCTGATCGAGTCATTGCAAAACTCCACTGTGCGTAGAGTTATCTTCATCTTTGTCCCAGGTCATGTGGGTGTTCTTGGCAATGAAAGAGCCGACAGATTAGCCAGCTCTGCATTATTTGCAGAAGGCCGGTCCATGGATATTGCAGACATTATTAATGCCATTAGAGAGGTAGGACGAACGGAGGATTTTGGGAGTAGCACATCCATATCTTTGCTAGGAGTGCAAGAATGGGGAAGTAAAGATTTGCACAGCCAGGCCCGAGAAGCACACCGAACCCTGGAAAAGTCTTGTCAACCAACATATGACTAAGGCTATCAACCGTAGGACGCTGATGTATATGTTGAATCTCAGCACCTATGGACGTGTCCAGAGTGCCGTATAAGATAACCCAAATCATAACACATAACGTAGACACAACCGAATGTTTAGAACAAAGTCTTTATCAACGGAGTAGTAAATACAGCACAAACTGTGACTGAAAAACTAAACGGGCAAGATAACAGAGCAAATAAAACATCAAAGTCAAAATGAAACCAAGAAGTGTCTGTGTGCGTCTTTTCCATTCCCTGAATCGAGCTTTCTAGTCACAATTTGTTTATATTTAGTGTTTTTTGCAGTCAGCTCAACTGTAGTCACCTCCTATTTATGTATTCAACTGGTAGCCCGCGGGTCAAATCTGGCCCCCAGATGCCTAGTAAGTGGTCCGCGGATCGTTGCAAATTGTAGTGTATTAATGATCTGTCTATGCTAGGGCTAAGGCTTCTGGTCAGTGACGATCCATATCCTCAAAATTTCGGTCCTTGAGTAAATTTCGTTGAACAGCCCTGTCCCACGGGGTACGATACGCATGGAGACACAGATGTGGCTGCTGCATCGGTGGATGGTGCACAGATGAGTCTGACCGATGTTCTAGGATGTCGATGCATTAACAAGCAAGAGATTCGGCTTATTGAAAGACTATTGAATGACAAGAACAGACACGAGAAGAGACAGTGGCTGTCTCACAGACATAAATAGATGGGCAACATTAATATATAGACAAATTCATGGACACAAATGGACAGACAAAAAAAATAAAGATGACTAGACAAGGAGAACTAGCCAGATAGAACTAGAGAGACGACAAAGAAACTGAAGACAGACAGACAGAGAGACCGACCGACCGACCGAACCGACCGACCGAACCGACTGACCGACCCGAGTTTACGGACGACACAGGACGGACGGACGGAGGACAGACCGACAGACCGACCGACCCGACCGACCGACCGACCGAGACCGAGACCGACCGACCGAGGCCAGCCGGCCGGCCGGCAGGCACAGAGGCAGGCAGGCAGGAAGATAGATAGATAGATAGATAGATAGAGATAGATAGATAGATAGATAGATAGACATAGATAGATAGATAGATAGATAGATAGATAGATAGATAGATAGATAGATAGATAGATAGATAGATAGATAGATAGATAGATAGATAGATAGATTAGATAGATAGATAGATAGATGGATGGATGGATGGATGGATGGATGGATGGATGGATGGATGGATGGATGGATGGATAGATAGATAGATAGATAGATAGATAGATAGATAGATAGATAGATAGATAGATAGATAGATAGATAAAATGAACGAATGAACAACGGGTTTATAATTGGGCACGCAGGCCCGTCTACCATTCTGCCCTTCTAGTCCTCCCCTTTCAAAATTGAAATCAAAGATCCAGTAACAGTAAACATTATCAGTAGATCACAATATTAAATGCCAGCACTGGAATGTGCACATTCACAACTACAGTAAACCGTAGTAATTGTAATAAATCTAGGGAAAATGGGCGCTATTTCCGATGTATGTATAGGGATTGGTGGTATTTTAGATTTGTTGTAGAAGATAGTTCTACGGTTGAGCTGCGGAGTACATCAAACTTGCTTTGCATAGTTTTAGGGATTTGTAATAGGTTTAGTCGTTTGCTCTACCTTCCATTATATTTAAACAGCGGCCATAAGTAACGTGGAGCCTTTTGTGATAATATTTTATGAATAAATTTCGCTTTATTGAAAAGTAGACATTTACGCAGCGATAGAAGCATAAGACCTTTATATGTTTTGGAGCCGACTTTCCCATGAATATTACTTATTAAGCGAATGGCGCGCTACTGCAGTGAAGTTAGTCAGTTGATAACAGAACTGGAACTGCCATCCCATAATGTAGAGCAATAGTTTATGTGTGTCTGGATGTGAGAAGTATAGAAAACCTTTCTTTTGTTTTCATCAAGAAAGTTTATTAATTTTTGCAAGTTTTTAGCTGTTTGTTTTACAAGTGCTTATACATGAGAGCTGAAGGTTAGATTTTCATCAAATGATCAACCCAAGTGCTTTTGGTCAGTTACACTTTTCACTTGAGACCTCCCAATGTTGAGTTGAAGCGCACTCTGTGGATTTAAACTATATAGTTTTTGTCTGGCAGTTATAAGCAAAGAGTTTGTTTTATTAATGTTTATTTGCTTACTGTTTTCACTGCTCTATTTGACTAGACTGTTTAATTCTTGTTGGGAGTCACCGTGGTTTGGCGGCTAGACGCTCGCTTGTGGGTCGGAATGTCGTGGGTTTGGGTCCTGGCGGAACCGCAAATAAAAAAAAATGACTTTGGCTCCCAGGTCGACCCAGCCTTGAGTGGGTACCATGTGCAATGCTGGGAAGTAAAGGCGGCCGGTATCTATAGAAAAAAGGCATAACCCTATTCCCGCGTACGCTTGAAAGCATGGAAAAAGGTCCTTTACTTTACTTTTATTCAATTCTGGTTGTAATGACGGCTCTAGTACATAACCAGTCTGAGTATTTGTATAGACGGTATAGTCGTCTGGGAATAACTCTCTGGGCGACGACAGAAATAAGGGGATATCGTAAATCACGAATAACAAAGGACCGAGAATCGGGCCTCCACATAGTTTCTCATCGGTAATATTCTTATGCCAATTTCTATCATGCTCATTAAGGCAGTATAGCAAGACTATTTTGGTGAAAACCCTGATTCGTTATCGACTATAAGTTTGTTGCGATCTAAATGTTGAAATATTATATTATAAATTTGTTTCTCTGGTGGTTTTGATAGTGATGATAACAGGGAGATCGGCCTATAATTATCTAGAATACTACTGTCTAAGGAACCAGATTTTACGTGTGGATACACTTTGGTAATCTTAAAAGATGATGGGAGGTAGCCTTTAACAAGATAAATAAAGGTCAGCGACTGGCAGATAACTGGTGCAGCACTGCAAAGGATCTTATTGCTGCTTCCGTCTAAGACAGATTGATTACACTTACTGAGACTGTTAAGATGTTTAGATAGTTAGTGAGACTGTTAAGATGTTTAGATTGTTAGTGAGACTAAGATGTTTAGATAGATAGTGAGACTGTTAAGATGTTTAGATAGTTAGTGAGACTGTAAGATGTTTAGATAGTTAGTGAGACTATTAAGATGTTTAGATAGTGGGACTATTCAGATGTTTAGATAGTTAGTGAGACTGTAAGATGTTTAGATAGTAAGTGAGACTGTAAGATGTTTATATAGTTAGTGAGACTGTAAGATGTTTAGATAGATAGTGAGACTATTAGGATGTTTAGATAGTGAGACTATTCAGATGTTTAGATAGTTAGTGAGACTGTTAGGATGTTTAGATAGTTAGTGAGACTGTGAGATGTTTAGATAGTTAGTGAGACGGTCAGATGTTTAGATAGTTAGTGAGACTGTCAGATGTTTAGACAGTTAGTGAGACTGTAAGATGTTTAGATAGTTAGTGAGACTAATAGGATGTTTAGATAGTTAGTGAGACTATTAAGATGTTTAGATAGTTAGTGAGACTGTTAAGATGTTTAGATAGTTAGTGAGACTATTAAGATGTTTAGATAGTTAGTGAGACTGTAAGATGATAGTAAGTGAGACTGTTAAGATGTTTAGATAGTTAGTGAGACTATTATGATATTTAGATAGTTAGTGAGACTGTAAGATGATAGTAAGTGAGACTGTTAAGATGTTTAGATAGTTAGTGAGACTGTAAGATGTTTAGATAGTTAGTGAGACTATTAAGATGTTTAGATAGTTAGTGAGACTGTTAAGATGTTTAGACAGTTAGTGAGACTGTAAGATGTTTAGATAGTTAGTGAAGCTATTAAGATGTTTAGATAGTTAGTCAGACTGTTAAAAAGTTAAGACAGTTAGTGAGACTGTAAGATGTTTAGATATTTAGTGAGACTGTAAGATGTTTTGATAGTTAGTGAGACTATTAGGATGTTTAGATAGTTAGTGAGACTATTAAGATGTTTGGAGAGTTAGTGAGACTGTTAAGATGTTTAGATAGTGAGACTGTTAAGATGTTTAGAAAGTGAGACTGTTAAGCTGTTTAGATAGTTAGTGAGACTGTTAGGATGTTAAGATAGTGAGACTGTTAAGATGTTTAGATAGTTAGTGAGACTGTAAGATGTTTAGAGAGTTAGTGAGACTGTTAAGATGTTTAGATAGTTAGTGAGACTGATAAGATGTTTAGATAGTTAGTGAAACAATTAAGATGTTTAGATAGTGAGACTGTAATATGTTTAGATAGTTAGTGAGACTATTTAGATGTTTAGATAGTGAGACTGTAAGATGTTTAGACAGTTAGTGACTCTGTTAAGATGTTTAGATAGTGAGACTGTTAAGATGTTTAGATAGTTAGTGAGACTGTTAAGATGTTTAGATAGTGTGACTGTTAGGCTGTTTAGATAGTTAGTGAGACTGTTAAGATGTTTAGAGAGTTAGTGAGACTGTTAAGATTTTTAGATAGTTAGTGAAACAATTAAGATATTTAGATAGTGAGACTGTAAGATGTTTAGAGAGTTAGTGAGACTATTAAGATGTTTAGATAGTTAGTGCGACTGTAAGATGTTTAGATAGTTAGTGAGACTATTTAGATGTTAAGATAGTGAGACTGTAAGATTTTTAGACAGTTAGTGAGACTGTTTAGATCTTTAGATAGTGAGACTGTTAGGATGTTTAGATAGTTAGTGAGACTGTTAAGATGTTTAGATAGTTAGTGAGACTGTTAGGATGTTTAGATAGTTAGTGAGACTGTTAAGATATTTAGATAGTTAGTGAGCCTGTAAGATGTTTAGATAGTTAGTGTGACTGTTAGGATGTTTAGATACTTCAGCAGCTGACATGAGAAGTAGTTAAGAAGGAATATCTTTAGAGCAGTGATTCCCAAAATGTGCGCCGCGGCGCCCCAAGGACCCGCGACCTCTTCACACTAGCCCCACGAAATATTCAAAGATATGCCAGTTTTTTTTCTTTTCTTACATTCGAATAGTCATACTTTTTCTTTAGTTAGGGCGCCGTAGAAAGTTGTTAGTTGAAAAAAAAGTCGCTGCGACTAAGAAATATTTGGGAAACACGGTTTTAGAGCATTTATTTTCGCAAACTGATGTTAGAGGGGATAAATCACATGTACAGTTCGGCATTGTGGTTTTTAACTGTAATATATCAGCTTCAAAGAGATTACTAAAATCATAGGATGTTATATTAGATGTCAGCAAACGCGTTGAAGTACCTTTACTTGTCAGTGCATTAATTGCTTTACATACAACTTTGCTTTTTTTTTTTTTTTACCTATTACCTTTTTGAAAAAGTTTTTCATATTTTTGCAAATGGCATACTTGGCATACGACCTGACCCCGATATGTGATTAACTCCATATTTGTGTGTGTGTACGTCCATGCGTGCGTGTGCCCGCGTGCGCCATACCTCGCTCTCCTATAATTTCAACTGCTTTCTGGGTAATCCATGGAGAGTTAGATATTGGACTCGGGACTCCTCAACTGGCACATGCTTATCAAGCACGAAAGTGAAAGTCTTCAGCCAATATTCCACGTCATCTGGATCAGGGAGTTGATAAACATGGCCAAGAGGTGAACTGAGTAAGTCTTGTCGAAATGGTTCTAGCTTCCAAATTTAAAACTGATGTGTTTTTGTTTGATAAATTGTGCTTCCATATTATTCCACACGCAAATTACCGGGTAATGATCGCTCATTGATGGATGATTAGACAGACAGACAGGATGGCACACAAATAGATAGGCAGATAGAGAAACATTTTAGGCAGCGAGATAGACATATTGGTAAAGGGGTTAGGTAGAAAGGTGAGCACATTAGTTATATAGATGAGCATGTTAGGTAGATAGTCGAGAAGGTTTGGTAAAAAGGCGAGAAGGTTAAGTATATAGGCGAGAACATTAGCTAGATAGTAGAGAAAGGTGAGAGACTTAAGTAGATAGTAGATAGGTAAGAAAGCTAATTAGACAGGTAAGAAAGTTAGGTAGGTAGGTAAGAAAGTTAAGTAGATAGGTGAGAAAGTTAAGTAGATAGGTATGAATGTTAGGTAGATAGGTAAGAAAGTTAAATAGGTAGGTAAGAAAGCTAAGCAGAAAGGTAGAAAAGTTAGGTAAGAAAGTTAAGTTCATAGGTAAGAAAATTAATTAGATAGGTAAGAAAGTTAAGTAGATAGGCAAGAAAGTTAAGTAGATAGAAAAGAAAGTTAGGTAGATAGATAAGAAAGTTAGGTAGATAGATAAGAAAGTTAAGTAGATAGGTAAGAATGCTAAGTAGACAGGTAAAAAAGTTAGGTAGGTAGGTAAGAAAGTTAAGCAGATAGGTAGAAAAGTTAGGTAGACATGTAAGAAAGTTAAACAGATAGATAAGAAAGTTAAGTAGATAGGTAAGAATGCTAAGTAGATAGGTAAGAATGTTAAGTAGATAGGTAAAAAAGTTAAGTAGACAGGTAAAAAAAGTTAAGTAGGTAAGTAAGAAAGTTAAGCAGATAGGTAAGAAAATTAGGTAGAAATCTAGGAAAACTAAGTAGATATGTGAAAATATAGAACCCGTTCCAAGTGCCAGGAACATCGGACAACCTCATGCAGTCACATGAACAAACATAAATGACTACCTGAGTGCAGACAGGTGTACATTCAGGTTTAGCATCTTTTATTACTACATTAGCACATATATCATAATCATCATTTAAACAGTCATCAGTAGACAAAAGCTATTAGATGTTAAACAGCACACATAAAACATAGATCAAGCTCAGTCGACTTGGACCAAGCTGATACTATATATATATAAAACACACTATTAACAGTGACACAATAATTAGTTTAGACATCTAACAACTGTTGGACAAAGCTTTCATAAGTATTGTAATACTCCTATGAAATCTGTCTGTTCTTGTCACATGTAACTGAATGCATTTGCTTCATAAATGATAAACATTTTCAAACTTTTGCTACGGACAGTTACTATCATAACCATTATTCCCCCCCCCTCCCCCTCCTCATCACCCTGATAACCATAATCATCAGCAGCTAAAACATCACCCTATCATGCCGTTATTCTTCACATAAAGATCACAAGTCTTGTCCTCCATTCCATTCCATTCTGTACAATCCTTTCGAGATCATGGATTGAACCCAGCCCAGTACCCACAATCCCTTTCATTAAAGTTCATCCAATGGTCTCTCTTGGATGTCCTCGTTTCACAGATTCGTTTGGATCTTATTTCAGTGCCTTTTTAGTGATAAACTATCCACGTCTCCTCACAAGGTATATAATGTATAACCCTCTTCCTTTTTTATATCTTTTGGAACCTATTCCTGTTGGCCGGAGTCATCTGCCAGTGGGGTGAAAATGTCAAAGCCCACTAGTCCTGCTAATAACCACCACATCGCCAACATCCTGTACATTTATTACTTAACTCCTTAAGGTGATAAATGTTTAGGACAAAAGGATTTAAGCTGATACATGTTTAGGACAGGAGGATTGCAGGTGATATTTAGAACAGAAGGATTTAGGCTGATACATGTTCAGAACAGGCGAGTTTAAGGTCATACATGTTAAGAACAGAAGGATTTAAGGTGTCACATGTTTAGAACAGAAGGATTTAACGTGTCACATGTTTAGAACAGAAGGATTTAACGTGTCACATTAGAACAGAAGGATTTAACGTGTCACATATTTAGAACAGTAGAATTTAAGGTGTCATATGTTTATAACAGAAGGATTTACCGTGTCACATGTTTAGAACAGAAGAGTTCAAGGTGTCATATGTTTAGAACAGAAGGATTTAACGTGGCACATGTTTAGAACAGAAGAATTTAAGGTGATACATGTTTACAACAGAATGATTTAAGGTGTCACATGTTTTAGAACATAATGATTGAAGGTGATACATGCTTTTTTTTTTTTTTAAACAGAACATAGCCGTCTTAACAGCATTATGCGCCTCTGGACAAACCAGTGCGCTGGGTCCCCTATGACAACAACTAACAGCAAACAAATTAACGGCAAGTCACTTGACATACGCCATATTATCATCATCAAGCTCCCTGTAATTTGTGGTGCTCCCTGGCAAGTTTCCATACCTTAAGACAGCCCTGGGACAGAAGGATTTTTGCTATTAAACGTATAAGACAGAAGATTTAACGTGATAAATTTATGGCACATACGGATCGAAGGTAATCATTGTATAGAACCGAAGGATTTAGGGTGATAAATATACAGGACGTATTTATTTGAGATAAAAAATGTGATGAATGTACAGAACCTAAGTGATTAAGTTACTTTAAAAGAAGAGAAAGTATTCAGTTAACTGTATAGCGCAGAAAGAGTTCAGTTAACAATTTCACAAGGCAGATGGCGTAAAGTTAGCAACTGTAAGCATACGAAAGAATTAAGCTAACAGTTGCAGAAAGGGGGGGGGGGGGGGGGGGGAGTTAACTTAGTAGGTGTATGTAAAAGAGTCAAAACCGTCTCGACAAATGATAAAATCCTGCCTGCCATCAAATTAGTTTGATCAGGTATCTTGTTTCTCGATTAAACCAAATCATAGGAATACTTTGGAATCAACTGTAGCGATGACGTAACACGGCAGCAGAGGTCACATGACCATTGTCTCTCTCATCACGTGAGTAATGTACCGGAAGAGGTCGTCCCAGGCTTGCTCCACTTCCGGCGTCCATTTGTCGCCCAAGGGTGGTTTGATGGCGTTATTGTACTCAGGGCCAATCAGCTAGAGAAGAGAAATAAATAAAAAAAATTAAATGTTTGTAACTCAAAATCGATATTTATCATTATCTGTTAAGTATTACTTTACACATAGTTAACAAATGCTTTGCTGAATGGCATGTGCAGTCGGGTGGCCTTACACATGTTTTTCTCTAGCTGGTAAAGAAAAAGCAATGTCCGCGTCGTGTGGTGTATGGGATTATATACTGTCGTTTACTTCCTATGCCTAGGACCCTTTATCGGCTAGGTCGACCTGGGAGCCAAGGTCATATTTCTTTAATTCGCCAGAACGGATCGAACACAAGACCTTCGAACTGGTAAGCGAGCGTTTAGCTGCTATACTACCCTGTAGGAACTGAACAAGATAAAGTAGGGATAATTCCGAAACATCTTTTTCATTTGCACCACTGTTTATGCCGTAAAGCGTTGTAGAGAGGAGTTAAATATAGTTTCTTGTATTTTGTCTTACTGTTTATGCTGTAAAGTGTTGTTGAGAGGAGTTAGATATAGTTTCTTGTCTTTTGTCCGACTGTTTATGCCGTAAAGCGTTGTAGAAAGGTGTTGGGTGTCGTTTCTTGTCTTTTGTCCTACCGTTTACGCCGAAAAACGTCGCAAAGAAGAGATAGATGTAGTTTCCTGTCTTTTTCTAGCTTCATAGCTTATAACAATGTCATTTTACGTTTCTGTAGTGTCTCTTTTACTCCCGCCACCCATCCCTTTCTTGGTCTGCCTCTTGCCTTGTTAGCTGCTGTTTTCATGTAATACGCTCTTGCTGCTGGACGATCTTGTTGCATTCTGACCAGATGGCCAAACCCTTTGATTTTTTGATGTTCTGTAAAATCTAACGCAAAACAAATCAGGGAAAGGGGAAATCCACAGGTCACGGGACATTCTTATATTTCAAGGGGTGGTAGATTGGCCGCATGCAGTCGTTGGACCAAGGCTGTATGCAGTCGTGGTACCTAAGCTGCACTCTTTCGTGTGATGTAGGTGGGTTGGGGTTAGGGCCAGATCTATAGGTTTTGGGGTCGTTAAAAGCATCAGAAAGCCGAGAAACCAGGTCTTACCACCCTCTAAAATATATGTTTAAAGGTTATAGGTTTACTGGAACAGTAACAGTTTTCTCAGTGCCCAGTTTTGAAAGGTTCAGATGTCTTAGTCACATCTGACAGATGGAGAATGGTACAGTCCCTAAGGAAATTCTCTGTGATGTACTACAGACAACCAGAAGACGACTTCTGATACGATATAAAGATGTTTGCAGACGAGACATGCATGATACAGGTGCTGGGGTCGATTCATGGATAGAGAATACCATATACCTTGTTGAATGGTGGGTAAAGTCTGAAAAGAAATAGGCATAAACGAGAATTTGACTGCAGATAGGTTAAGATCTGAGCGTCTGAGAAAAAATATATTAAATAGGTACAGGGGCAAAACATCCTTAGAATTCCTTGGACGGAAGGTTAAAAAAAAAAAAGCAGCAACCAAGATGTTTTGAAATTGGAGAAGGCTCGAAGACAATTTGTAACAAACATCAGAAAGAGGCAGTCGTAATTTTCTAGTCATATTATGAAAAAAAAAAAGTTTTGACCACTGGAAAGATCTGTGGAAAAAGAGACGGAGGAAGTCAACGCGGGAAGATTCTTGACAGCCTTTTGTCATGGCAGGGAGAGGAGTCGACACATGAAGTGATACTGCAGATCGCAGCTTGTGGAGAAGCATGATCGCCCACGCCAGTCAGCAAAGCACTTAATGATTATGAATAATAACAATGGTTCTGAAATCCTATGCTCAAATTTCGGAATTTTTGTTAACATGAGTGGGTCTTGCTAGTTACACTCGCCATCGCCATGGGTTGTGGTTCTCATACTTCCCTATAGCAAAGGATCCTTTTCGACTTCTTCAGGCGTATTGAGCATAAAGAGCTAGACATATTTTATAGACCTATCGGCACTTGGTGGATGATGTGGTCAGCATCACACCGAACGCCTTTACTTCCAACTACTACACCTGGTACCCACTCAAAGGCTGGGTCGACCTGGCAGCCAGGTCATTTTTGAAAAAAAGTCTGGCTCCGTCAGCACCCGAACCCACTACCTTTGGATCCGCAGGCAAGCATCTAGCCGCTACACCACATAATTCCCTATAGCACAATATAGTGCTATCATGAGGAAGAACTGAAAGTGCCGACAATCGTGACAGGACCCTGTGGTTACCCGACCGTTTTTGGTACAAAATACACCCTTACGAGTTCTACGATAATGGTAAATAAGTAAGTACATTTTACCCCACTAGGGCATCACCAGAAGGTAAGTTGCGTATCCTTTACAGGACGTTGCAGAACCAACCCCAGTAGCCCCTGACTGTTCTGGGGTTTCTCTAGGCAAATTTACGCCCAGTAGTTTGTCGTTGCTTACTGGACGGTCGGCTTCTTGATACCACTGTCGAAACCAACGCAAGGCGCATGGCCCGCAGCAAGGATCAAACCCGGCACCCCGGCATTACGAAGCGTTCGCATCGACTTAGCCACAGAGCCGACCAGGACATCACACAGAGCGATAAACACCCAGTGACACAAAGTGCCACCATGCGATTTTAAAGTTTTAAGGTTTTGAACAATGAATCAACATCATTTGCACACGGATAGTAACCCATAAGTACTCCGTTCTTCTTCTAACTCAAGTCTTGAGTCCGAAGAAGCTCAGCACAGTGCACATGCTCTGTATCATTGGCGAGGATCCTGAAATACTTTGGGTAGATTTTAAACTCTAAAATTTTCCCGGGCAGCGCCGTTAGGCTACTCTTTTCGATTTCCAACCTTCAAGGGATTGTTTTTTTTACGTGTGCAACAATGCACACAGGCGTCCAATCTCACTACCCAGAGACCAGGCAGAATTACTTGAGGTCTAAGTCCTTACCATAGATTGAATCCCGAACCTCTAGCACTCAAGGCGGACTCCATGCCCCTAGACCACGCAGCCCCCTCACCATGCCAATAAGGATCACCAGTGGAGAGGTACCGGAAACCCCCTTCAGCCGTTAGGCCACATTTAAGGCCCGGCTATATATTAGGGCCCCCCGACAAAAGCCAGGGTGGGGCTTCAAAATAACTACAAATTGCATCCCACAAGGGATGACGATTCAAACAATAATGGTGCCCAAATGACCTTCTAGAAAAAAGGTATATTGGAGTGCTTGCTATAGAATCAACTGAACAATGCTAATGGTAATTCTTGATATAACAATCAAGCATGTCTCATAGAAACTATGTTTTATGTGCTGTTTGTGGCAAACGCCCATAACATAGAGTGAATGAAAGGAAATCAATATGTTATTGGATTCAGCAGGTGATATTTTCTAATGACAATGGATCTTGTGGAGCGGACTACCAAGGGACGCAATAGCTGGCGACCAGTGTGCTTGAATTACGGCGGTTCCCATCCTTTATCAGATTGTCTCCCCTTCGTCGTCATCATTCTCATCGTCATTATCATCATCTTGTTGAGTTGGTAATATGGTAATAATGCATTACATAGGGCTCGCCTTACATTCCTATCTATCCTGTTCTATCATTTCGACATAGTGGATGAAAAACAGTAACGTCAGCCTCTTTTATCGAATAGAAGATGATGTCTTCTGGGGGATTGTGCCATGGAAGATGGTTTGCGGTAGAGTGCCAAATGCAAGGTGATGGTTTTTGGGAAAAGGGGGCCATGAAAAATGATGATTTATGGAAGAGTGGACCGTAGGAGATGATGGTTTATGGAAGAGTTCAACAGGGAAGATGATATATAGGTGATTAGACTAGGAAGATGGTTTTGGCAACAGGAGCCATGAGAGATGATGGTATATGAAAGGAGGGGTAGAGAGAGAGAGAGAGAGAGAGAGAGAGAGAGAGAGAGAGAGAGAGAGAGAGAGAGAGAGAGAGAGAGAGAGAGAGAGAGAGAGAGAGAGAGAGAGAGAGAGATGACAGACGTAAATGAACCATGTGGAAATAAAAACCCATGTGCCGTGGGGAATGGACAAAGAGGTTAGCGCTGTGGCGGAATAACAAATAGGAGATGCACCGTCAAACAGTGTCGACACCTGTGACTTTGTCGTTGCGAACGAACTTCGTAATGCTGGGGTGCCGGGTTCAATCCCAGTTGGGGACGGTTTGTCTTGCGTTGGTTTTTACAGTGGTACCAAGAGCTGACTGTTTAGGAAGAAATTGTAAATATAACTGAACGTAAAAATTTGCATAGAAAAATCGCAACAGCCTAAAAAAAATGCTGGGGTTGGTTCTGCAACGTCCTGTAATGGATACGCAACAAACTATAACCATTAGGCATGTGTCTTGGGAGAGGTATCGCCCAGTTTATGAATCACTGGTGCATGAAAGCGCTCTTGACTTCTTTGATATTAACGAAGTAACTTCACTCGTAGTGTACAGTCTAAATTCTATCACATAGTTTTTTTTTTTTTAAATCTGGGCTGTTTGTGTGTGTGGTGGTAGGCAACGGTTCGCAGTAGCGACACCTTTGTTTATGCATCTTTTTGTTCAGCGTTAACATCATTACAGTCTGGGAAGAATGACGGTGAAAGGAGTTACCAGGGAATCTGGTCGACGCTCAGAAGTCAAGGGAAAGGCGAGACGGATATACAATCAGACAGTCAGTGGTACCATCGGAAATAGAACTCTTCGCTTGCTGCTGAAGATGGGGACGGAGCGCTTGTTGCAGTGTCCCGAGTGCTTTGATGTCGATACTTAATTCAACATTCAACATTTGTTTCAGCATTGGATGCTGTGTAGTTAAAACCGGAACCTTTTTTTCAGGGAGGGGGAGGCAAAAAAAGGGAGAGGGTGGGGTGCCTATAAAAATCCATTTTTCTCTGAAGTATTTAATTTGTGCCGTAACAGTCTGAGAATCTGAATGAGTTGAAATAATCCAACTATAGGACAAAGAATTTTAAATAAGGTCCCATAGACCAAATGGTTGACCCCAGACTAATAAGGAAAGGACGTTATGTACAGACTCACATGGTATTGATGCAAAATGATTGAATACTGATGTGTGAGAATGAGCGTATCAGTATCGATCTGAAACATCGTGCTGAGCCGTCACGTGTCGGAGAAGGTAATATCGGAGCACGGATTGAAATGTCGAAGCGATTACGGGGTCATACAAAGAAACAGCTCGTGAAAAGTCGATTACCCTTAAGAAAAAATGAAATCAGGGTTGACACATGTTGCGCACGCGTGTGTTTGTAATGTAAATGTGGGTTGTGTTTTAATGTCTGTCTGTCTGTCTGTCTGTCTGTCTGTCTGTCTGTCTGTCTGTCTGTCTGTCTGTCTGTCTGTCTGTCTGTCTGTCTGTCTGTCTGTCTGTCTGTCTGTAATGTATGTATGTAATGTATGTATGTAATGTATGTATGTAATGTATGTATGTATGTAATGTATGTATGTAATGTATGTAATGTATGTATGTAATGTATGTATGTAATGTATGTATGTATGTATGTATGTAATGTATGTATGTATGTATGTAATGTATGTATGTATGTATGTATGTATGTATGTATGTATGTATGTATGTATGTATGTATGTATGTATGTATGTATGTATGTATGTATGTATGTATGTATGTATGTATGTATGTATGTATGTATGTATGTATGTATGTATGTATGTATGTATGTATGTATGTATGTATGTATGTATGTATGTATGTATGTATGTATGTATGTATGTATGTATGTATGTATGTATGTATGTATGTATGTATGTATGTATGTAATGTATGTATGTATGTATGTATGTATGTATGTATGTATGTATGTATGTATGTATGTATGTATGTATGTAATATGTATGTATGTATGTATGTATGTATGTATGTATGTATGTATGTATGTATGTATGTATGTATGTATGTATGTATGTATGTATGTATGTATGTATGTATGTATGTATGTATGTATGTAATGTATGTATGTATGTATGTATGTATGTATGTATGTATGTATGTATGTATGTGTATGTATGTATGTATGTATGTATGTATGTATGTATGTATGTATGTATGTATGTATGTATGTATGTATGTATGTATGTATGTATGTATGTATGTATGTATGTATGTAATGTATGTATGTATGTATGTATGTATGTATGTATGTATGTATGTATGTATGTATGTATGTATGTATGTATGTGTGTATGTATGTATGTATGTATGTATGTATGTATGTATGTATGTATGTATGTATGTATGTGGTGTGTGTGGTGGTAGGTAGGGTGGGTGGTGTGTGGTGTGTGTGGTGTGTTTTTCTGTCTGTCTGTCTGTCTGTAGGTCTGTCTGTCTGTCTGTCTGTATGTAGGTAGGTCTGTCTGGTCTGTAGGTAGGTGTCTGGTGGGTGTCTGTCTGTCTGTCTGTATGTCGGTCGGTCGGTCGGTCGGTCCGTCGGTAGGTCGGTAGGTGGGTAGGTAGGTATGTAGGTGTGTAGGTAGTGGTAGGTAGGTACATGTATGTACTGTTTATGTATGTATTTAGGTGGGTTTTTTGTTGTTGCGTTTTTGACATCTTTGTGTGTTGGGTGTGCGTTATTTTGTGCAGTTGTGTTTATTCCGTCTGTCCCCTTCACACCTTTTTATCTCCCCATCGCTCTATGGGCGTGTGTGTACGTGTGTGTGTGTTTGAGTGTGAGTAAGTAGTAAATTATGGTCATTTTATTTTTTAAAAGCGTCCAGATCAGCGCAGATTTATAGCGTCCGGTCTATTTTAATCCACAGTACTTTCAGACCCACACTTGATTAATATAATTGACTTCCACTGTTTGTAAGAATAATTGTTTGCCGATAACGTCACGGACCACGAGTCGGTTTGGAGAATCGGCCTTCGCCTCGGATTAAAAAAAATGTCCAACTGCAGACGATCGTTAAAAAAATAAGGAATTCTGGGTAATTAACCTTATTCCAGCTCCCCATATATTCTACGGTCTGGTTGAAAAATTCACTAACGAACAGTGAATGCATTAAGTGCTAGAGAGTTCGTCAAGCAGTATTGGGTAATTTCAGAAAATATATCTCTCTATTTGTAATTCCACACAAAATATCTCTCTACAGTAATTTCAGAAAATATATCTCTCTATTTGTAATTCCAGACAATATATCTGTCTACTGGATATTCCAGACAATATATCTGTCTACTGGTAATTCCAGACAATATATCTGTCAGCTGGTAATTCCAGACATTATATCTGTCTGCTGGTAATTCCAGACAAATTTATATGTCTACTGGTAATTCCAGACTAAATATCTGTCTACTGGTAATTCCAGACTAAATATCTGTCTACGGTAATTCCAGACACAATATGTCTATGGTAATTCCAGACAATATATATGTCTACTGGTAATTCCAGACAATATATCTGTCCACTGGTAATTCCAGACTAAATATCTGTCTACTGGTAATTCTAGACTAAATATCTGTCTACTGGTAATTCCAGACAATATATCTGTCTATGGTAATTCCAGACAATATATCTGTCTATGGTAATTCCAGACAATATATCTGTCTATGGTAATTTCAGACAATATATCTGTCTACTGGTAATTTCAGACAATATATCTGTCTACTGGTAATTCCAGACAATATATCTGTCTCCTGGTAATTCCAGACAATAAATCTGTCTACTGGTAATTCCAGACAATATATCTGTCTACTGGTAATTCCAGACAATATATCTGTCAGTTTGTGATTCCAGACAATATATCTGTCTACTGGTAATTCCAGACAATATATCTGTCCACTGGTAATTCCAGACAATATATCTGTCTACTGGTAATTCCAGACATTATATCTGTCTACTGGTAATTCCAGACAACCTATCTGTCTACTGGTAATCCCAGACTAAATATCTGTCTACTAGTAATTCCAGACTAAATATCTCTCTATGGTAATTCCAGACAATATATGTCTATGGTAATTTCAGACAATATATCTGTCTACTGGTAATTCCAGACAATATATCTGTCTACTGGTAATTCCAGACAATATATCTGTCTACTCGTAATTCCAGACTCAATATCTGTCTACTGGTAATTCCAGACTAAATATCTGTCTACTGGTAATTCCAGACAATATATCTGTCTACTGGTAATTATAGACAATAAATCTGTCTACTGGTAATTCCAGACAATATATCTGTCTACTGGTAATTCCAGACAATATATCTGTCAGTTTGTGATTCCAGACAATATATCTGTCTACTGGTAATTCCAGACAATATATCTGTCTACTGGTAATTCCAGACAATATATCTGTCTACTGGTAATTCCAGACTAAATATCTGTCTACTAGTAATTCCAGACTAAATATCTGTCTATGGTAATTCCAGACAATATATGTCTATGGTAATTCCAGACAATATATCTGTCTACTGGTAATTCAAGACAATATATCTGTCTACTGGTAATTCCAGACAATATGTCTGTCTGCTAGTAATTTCAGACAATATATCTGTTTACTGGTAATTCTAGACTAAATATATGTGTATGGTAATTCCAGACAATATATCTGTCTACTTGTAATTCCAGACTAAATGTCTGTCTACTGGTAATTTCAGACTAAATATCTGTCTACTGATAATTTCAGCCTAATTATCTTTCTACTGCTAATTCCAGACTAAATATCTGTCAATGGTAATTCCGGACAATATATCTGTCTACTGGTAATTCCAGACTGAGTGTCTGTCTACTGGTAATTCTAGATAAAATATCTGTCTACCTTTATTCCAGATAAAATATATGTCTACTGGTAATTCCAGACTAAATGTCTGTCTACTGGTAATTCCAGACAATATATCTGTCTACTGGTAATTCCAGACAATATATCTGTGTACTGGTAATTCCAGGCAAAAGATCTGTCTGTGTGTTGTAAACCTATCAGACCAAATAAACATAGACCGTCTGTGCGTTTCTGGACCTGCTATGAGAAGGACTGGACGCAAGAGCTGTGACAGCTGGCCAGATTGATAGAAAGTGGGCAAGAGAGTGAGGTAGGAGATAAATACCTGGATGTCTTGGCCAGCATGGGTGTTGCGAGACCTGATCCGGGATTCTGGTGATCGCATGAAATGGCGAACCATAACAGCCTACACTTACAGGGGCGGTACATGATGAGGACGATTAAAGCGAGGGAAACGAGAAGTTCTTCGAGTTCCAGTGACGAGGGGCTCTTCGGGTCCCAGTGACTACAATAGAAATCAGATTATACAAATGAGTCGTGTCGAGTCTAATATTTATTGATCGCCCAATGTTGCCTGTTGTCTGGACGCACATATTAGCTAATACAAGATTGCTTGTCAAGTGTAATCTCCTGAAGATCTTGGTTAACTGCCAGATTGGCAGCATCTGTATCCGATCGATGATGGTAAGGGGACAGTATTGCTGTCAGAAGGGCGGTATTGCTGTCAGGGGGGCGGTATTGCTGTCAGGGGGCGGTATTGTTGTCAGAGGCGGTATTGCTATCAGAGGGGGCGGAACTGGGGGTAGAGAACCGTCCGGCAATTGGGGACGTTTGACATAGGATGAAGTGATTAGGAAGAATGGTAGTCATAGAAGCAGACATATCTAGACAGAGTGAGAGATACTTAGATACTTATGTCGGGCTTCCAAAGTAATAACCTACATAAAAGACTTGCATTTTTGGGGGGAGTGGGGGAGATTAAGAGGGGAGTATGGGGATGAGGAAAAAATTATAGGAGGGGATGGGGAAGGAGGACCCTGACGACAATATACATACTTATATATATAACTTCACTGTCTGTTGTAATTCTCTTAGAGACCTGTGAAGTTTGGCACTGGTGTATCTCTTAACCAAAAGTGTTGCCCTCATATGCTGTATTTGGGACATATTTATATTTAGGGATGCAGAGAATAGTCGGAAAAGATTGACGTAATGACAGAGAGAAGAAAGAGTGACAGAGACAGATAGTCAGAAAGACAGACGGACACACAGACAGACATACAAAAACATATGATTTCATTAGTAAACAACATTATTTTCAATTAATTAATATAACTACATAAGAAAATAATAGAGAAAACTGGCATATGTCGTGGTAACAGCAATAAATATTCAAATTTAATTACTAGTTAGTGAATGTAGGCAATTACACATATGTTATGTGATTGCAGCTAGTATTTGAAAAATAAAATCGATTTATCATTTGCTATATGTATAGAAAGCGGCGTCCGTGGCGTAGGCGTTACGTAATTCCAACATACCGCCATCGAAACCCACTGCGGGCTGTGTTGATTTTTATCAGGGTATGGGGCGTCGCAGGACGACCCAGCCTTAGATGGGTACCAGGATGCATGTCCTGGGGAAGTAAAGTCGGCCGGCATAATGCTGACCACATTACCCACCTAGTGCCGATTGGTCTGTAAAAATACGGGTGCTCTTGCCATATGCCCGACGCGCCTAGGGCGTGAAAAGGAATCTTTACTTTACTTTTTTTTTTTATATGTATAGAAACGAAAACTCCAGTGTGCACAAACAAGCCTCTCCCAGTCCTGCCAGATGGCTCTGTCAACATATAAAATTCCTAATATGTATGCCGTTTTAGCCGTCTGCCAGATTAATATTATAAATTACATTGTAATTGACATATTTACTATACAGCTTTCAAGGGTAAATTCGGTATGTAAATATGCAGTCTGCATATTTTTTTCTTCTACAGCATTCCGAGCCCTTAATTCATTAAGCTGATATCGCCAGCCTCAACTGATCTCTCTGGTTGGCTTTCTCTTTCCAGTTTGTGACAAGTTCTGTGTAGGTCTCTCTCTGGATATTATCTCCCCATGATCTTCTAGGTCTCTCTCGTAGTCTACGCTCATTCAGCATCCTTCTGTATTCAGTTTTTACCTTTCTGTCGTCTGATATTTTGCAGTCTGCTACGTAAGATAAGTTAGTTTATATTATAGAATCAAACTGATCTGATAGGATTTTGCCTTTCTGTTTTTAAGGTTTCTTTTCCACGCCTTTAGGCGTATAGGGCATATAGGACTAGACCTATATTTTTATAGACCAATCGACACAAGATGGGTGATGTTGTCAGCATCACGCCGGTGACCTTTACTTCCCGGGATCGCACCCAGCACCCACTGAAGGCTGGGTCGATCTAGAATTCAAGGTCATTTTTTGAAAAAAGTCCGGCTCCGCCAGGGAGCAAACCCACAACCTTCCGATCCGCACACGAGCGTCCAGTCCACTACGCCACGGCGACTCCCCCAGTTCTGTGTACCCCAACATTTGTTACGTTGGTCTAATGGAATGTTCCAGAAATGTAACTCTTTCGGGCAGTTCCGTAGACTGGCTAACAGAGGAAATACGCGTAATGCAATCACAAGAGTCATTCCTTAGCAGAGGTTACAGTTGTAGTCTTCTTCTTCTAAGCTTTCGTCGGTAATCAACTCCTGCGGAAAGTTCTGGTTGTTCGTCCACTTCTGAACTTTAGTCTTGATCTGCTTGTTTTGGAGCTTGAATTCTGCACGCACTGCATTTTACTGACTGGTCTATTTGCATGCAGACTGTTGTTCCTTGACTGTCGAGCAGATGTTCTTTGACTTCGAAGAAAAAAATCCCAACTTAGTCGCCTTTTACGACATGCCTTTTTAAGAAGGCAGTAGGTATATTCTTTCCGCCCAGAATAGGGCTTCGAATCCCACACGGGAAAGGGGTGGAGCGATGACGTGGAATAATGGAGTGATGTTGTATTAGGAGTGGACTGATGATGTTGTGTAGAGGCTTTTAAGAATAGCCTAAAGTAATGTAGAGTAATGGAGTGGGGTAATTTTGAGTAATGGCACGAAATAATATTTAGTTACAGTGTGGAGTAATGGTATGAACAAATAGTGTACACTAAGGACGTGTTATCTGGTCGAGCTACCTGTCTTTTCTACCGATGAAAAAGCATCGCCCATGGACTAGATTGTCTCAGTATGATGCCACCTTAAATAGTTTGGCGCTGTCAGATCACAAGTTCAATTTGGATTTTTATTTCGCTGCATATGTTATCCCCCTTTAAGATGCCGCCTGATGCGACCGCCCCTCTGTATCGTAGCATGGGACGACCCTGTCGAAGGACTGCACTCGTATTTATTCATTCTAGGAATTAAA
>CAJHNH020003849.1:42500-55354 GCA_905116865.2 Candidula unifasciata
TGTCCTTTGTGACGCATAACGGCACAACACTTTTAATCGTTGACGCTATATGATTCTTCTTGTCAGTTAAATAATTATAAAGTCCCTGGGTGGGACGGAAATTTTTGTTATTTTGAAGCCCAACCTCGGCTTTTGCCGGGGGCTGCAAATATAGCTTGAAGACTGAACGCGGTTTCTGGGACCTCTCTCCACGGGTGATCCTCATCCGCATAGTGGCACTTTGTGTCACCGGGTATTTATTGCCTCTATGATGTCTTGGTCGGGTACAACTACTTACCTACCTTGTCAGTTAAATGTACAAGTTTTCCTCTCGTTATGACTGGTGCTACTTTCAAACATCCACAGTTATGACCCCAGAATAATTTTTTTTTTTTTATATATAAATACTAAATTTACTCTTTTTGTACCAGAAGAAAGTTTAGTGGGAGAAGCCAGTAAAGAAATGTCCGTAATTAACATTCGTCAGTGCGTTACTTTCAGAACAATAACATAACACTTGGTAATGATCATTGGACAAACCATATTTCCTAAGCGTATTCTGACCAAAATACAAACAAAAAAAGTAATAGAATTTATTAAGTTAGAGGGATTTAGCAGAAGGAGGGCTTCACATATTATGCTTTATTTGGGACTCAAAGAGTTACGAAAGATAAGTACATCGGTAGGGTAAAAAAAAAAAAAACATTCCCAGAACCGATACAGTAGAGTAAATATTATAGATTTTTCACAGTATGTAAAATAATTACACCGATTGAAATTGTGAGTTTATGTAAAGTTTGGTTAACTGGTTTGAATGAAAATAGTATTGACAAAATATTACATTGAACGTACAGCCAGTTTCACATACGACCTGTTAGTTGAAACTGAATTCTATCGAAAATAGGACCCTGTGCAGCTTTTTAAGAAACGATAAACAAAACATATGAGCAGTCTGAAGAGTTAAGGGAAATGATAGATCAGCATTCAGACTCAGAAGATTTTATCATCTACACAGCTGGATCTGTGAAGCGTGGATTAAAGTCAGCATGGGCATACACAGCGCACAGAATAGGGAAAAGACTACAAGAGGACACGGTTTTTAACAGACAACCACGTCAAACATGATTATGGAGATAACCGCTGCTTCTGGGGCATTAGCCTGGATATCCGAGCAAACCACCACACAGGCAGTAGTTGTATCAGACTCCGTGAACATGCTGCAGAAGATAGCAACAGGTTGTATACGTTCTGAATGTGTAGAAAGCATTCAAAAATCGCACTTAACCTCCCTCACCTGGCTCTACTTACCTGGGTATGCGGGCGTAAAGGGAAATGAGCTAGCGGACCAACTAACAAGCACTGCACTAACGCTTGTTGCAAGAAGTATGGACAGAGCAGATATCGTCAACGCTGTACGGACTGGGCTAGTGGATAATGAGGAATCCCAGACACTAACACGAATGCGTGACATAGGAGTAAATCATGGTGAAGCACGTCTATGCCGTCTTCGAGGCCGAGATAGGAGACAATATAACCAACTTCTCATGGGAACAATTAGTAGAAGTACTTTGGAGCGGCTTCTGCATCGGAGGACTGAGCACACATAGGAATGCCCAGTGTGCAGTGACGTCGATTGTGATGACATAACATAGGAGCAATCTACATACAAAGTAATTATTTTATCAAAATTACACATACGAAACAACATACACAATCATTATTCTTAATTGAAATGATCTATGACACAACATACAGAATAAAAAATTTATATACTGAAATCCACCAGGGAAGACAAATTATACGTTTTAAATGGAATTTACATACAACATGTACAGCACAATTTTTTTTTTTTTTGTAAACTGGAATTCATATACATAATAATTTATAAATTTACTAGCTGTGCCCGGCCACGCGTTGCTGTGGCATATTTTAGCTAAATGGAAAAGAAAGGACCCCCCCCCCCCCCCCCCCTTCAAATCCACCGATTACTCCTTAACTCATCGAAGGTTTTTTTTAAAGGAAGAAAATATAAATCGCACGTGTCTAATATGGTTACTGTCGCAATCATTGCCTGCGCAGATACAGAGATATTCTGGTTTGCCGACTCAAGAACATGCAACATATAATAGTGTCATTATATTGGTCGTTTAAATTGTATTATTATGACTTCTAAATTATGGTTTTTTGGTTATCACATGCTAAAGCAGTTTGTATTTTTTAAAGAGCCGGAAATAAAGCTCACTACTGTACTTTCAAATCACACACACACACACACACACACACACACACACACACACACACACACACACACACAAATGATAATAGCTGAAGGTAGCTTTAGTAAAATAAAACAAATCAAGAAATGAAAACTTTAAAATCACGTGTTAAGCTCTTTAAGTTAACAATTTCTGTCATCACCCCCTCCTCTTCCCCATCCACTGACTACTGCTCTCTCCCTCTTCGAAGGATCTGAAAGTCATCACCTGACGACATTTTTTGTAACTGACCTTGATATCCCTGTCCATCCGGACTAAAATGGGGAACAGGAATTGTAATGAGTAGTAAATGCGGCTTGTGTAATATCGACTACACCATCCTTCAAGTACCATAACAACTACTACCAGCACCACAACAGTAACTAAAATAATGTCACTGTTATCTCTTTTACCATCGGTGTAGACAGGGAGTCGTGAGCCAGAGAATTTGGCGCCGCATGGCTAGTGCTGTCGCCACACCATGGTCTCTCTTCTCCTTCTGTACATTTCGCTCCCCCCTCAGAAAAACTCCATCTCCTTACCGCCGTTTCTTTCCGGCATCCTCCCTGATAGCACTACGGTGTAACCGCCTCACCACAACTATTATTACTTTGAGTGGGTAAGGCAGTTACTGTGACTTGAAGCTATCTGAGTTAACAGTTTATCTTACCCCCCCCCCCCATCGTTCTCTCCTCCCTCAATTCACCGTCGTTCTCTCTTCCCTCATCGAATCCACCATCGTTCTCTCTACTCTCCTCCTCCCTCAAATCGTTGTTCTTCTCTCCTCCCTTACAAAGAAAGAAAATAGAACCATCGTGTCTAATCTGCCTTACACCATCGTAATCATTGCCTCCTCAGATATACCATCGATAGTCTGGTCTTCCTGCACCTCGTTCTCTCTACTGGTGAATGGTGGAAGTCCCCTGCTCCCTTCACGACGTTCTGCGCATGCGCATTTACGAACGTGTTCTCTCTTAATTAAATGTCACTAAAATGAAAATAATTCTTCCCCTCCTCCCTACATGTCGCCACACCATCGTTCTATTTTCAACACCATGACAGGTAGAATTCCCATCTCCCTCTTCTCCCCTCACACCATCGTTCTCTCTTCCCCTCCTCCCTTACACCATCGTTCTCTCTTCCCCTCCTCCCTCACACCATCGTTCTCTCTTCCCCTTCTCCCTTACACCATCGTTCTCTCTTCTCTCCTCCTCCCTTACACCATCGTTCTCTCTTCCCCTCCTCCTCCCTCACACCGTCGTTCTCTCTTCTCTCCTCCTCCCTCACACCATCGTTCTCTCTTCTCTCCTCCTCCCTCACACCATCGTTCTCTCTTCCCCTTCTCCCTCACACCATCGTTCTCTCTTCTCTCCTCCTCCCTCACACCATCGTTCTCTCTCCCTCCTCCCTCACACCATCGTTCTCTCTCCTCCCTCACACCATCGTCTCTTCTCTCATCGTCGTTCTCACCATCTTCTCTTTCTCCCTCCTACACACATCGTTCTCTCTCCCCCTTCTCCCTCACACCATCGTTCTCTCTTCCCCCTTCTCCCTTACACCATCGTTCTGTCTTCTCTCCTCCTCCCTCACACAATCGTTCTCTCTCCCCCTTCTCCCTCACACCATCGTTCTCTCCTCCTCCTCCCTTCACCATCGTTCTCTCTTCTCCTCCTCCTCCCTCACACCATCGTCCTCTCTTCCCCTTCTCCCTCACACCATCGTTCTCTCTTCCCTTTCTCCCTCACACAATCGTTCTCTCTTCCCTTTCTCCCTCACACCATCGTTCTCTCTTCACCTTCTCCCTCACACCATCGTTCTCTCTTCTCTCCTCCTCCCTCACACCATCGTTCTCTCTTCCCCTTCTCCCTCACACCATCGTTCTCTCTTCCCCTTCTCCCTCACACCATCGTTCTCTTCTCTCTCTCCACACCATCGTTCTCTCTTCCCCTCACACCATCGTTCTCTCTTCTCTCCTCCTCCCTCACCATCGTTCTCTCGTTCTCTCCCTCCTCCCCGTTCTCTCTCTTCCCCACACACCATCGTTCTCTCTCTCTACCCCTTCTCCCTCACACCATCGTTCTCTCTACCCCTTCTCCCTCACACCATCGTTCTCTCTACCCCTTCTCCCTCACACCATCGTTCTCTCTTCCTCCTCTTCCTTACACCATCGTTCGTCTCTCCTCTCCATACACCATCGTTCTCTCTTCTCTCCTCCTCCCTCACACCATCTTTTCTCTCTTCCCCTTCTCCCTCACACCATCGTTCTCTCTTCCCTTTCTCCCTCACACCATCGTTCTCTTTTCTCTCCTCCTCCCTTACACCATCGTTCTCTCTTCTCTCCTTCTCCCTCACACCATCTTTTCTCTCTTCCCCTTCTCCCTCACACCATCATTCTCTCTTCCCCTTCTCTCTCACACCATCGTTCTCTCTTCCCCTTCTCCCCCACACCATCTTTCTCTCTTCCCCTTTTCCCTCACACAGTCTTTCTCTCTTCTCTTTCTCCCTAACACCATCGTTCTCTCTTCCCCTTTTCCCTCACACCATCGTTCTCCTCCCCTTCTCCGTCACACCATCGTTCTATATTCCCCTTCTCCCTCACACCATCGTTCTCTCTTCCCCTTCTCCCTCACACCATCGTTCTCTCTTCCCCTTCTCACTCACACCATCGTTCTCTCTTCCCCTTCTCCCTCACACCATCGTTCCTCTTCCCCTTCTCCCTCACACTATCGTTCTCTCTTCCCCTTCTTCCTCACACCATCTCTCTCTTCCTCTTCTCCCTCACACTATCGTTCTCTCTTCTCCTTCTCCCTCACATCGTCTCTTTCATTACTCCTACTTCTTTCTGCCTACACAATTCTTAACACTTAAAGTAAGTCCCTTGCTTCAGTCGTTGCTGCTTCCTCAATGTGACGACTACAGGTGCACGCATGGATGAACACACACACACACACACACACACACATTATACAATTCCCTGTCATTATTGAGCGGTTTAAGGGGAAATAACCTGCATTTGGGGGGGGGATCTTTTTTTTTTCTTTATGTGATCATTTCACCTTGTACATTCCCTCCCCTTACAGTTGGGAGAGTAGACTTCTGGAGACATAATTGCTAGAAAATTGTCCATAGGCGTATATTTAAATATTTATTTTTTATTATCCCACTGAGTTATTCTTTCCTGGCATGATTTTCTCTACACGTGCCCAGTGCTGACTTTGTCATTGATCAACCTGGCTTTGAATAGCTACCGATCACGTTGCTACATAGGCGCCTAGCGGCCTCAGTACTTTTAGCGCCCCCCCCCCCCACCCCCTTCCCCGAACTAACGAAGGTACGAACTTTTATTTCAAAAAGGCCGTCTTCCAGTCGGCCTTTGTAAACACACGTCTTTTACATGGCAATTGAGATTTGCAAGTTTGATGGTGGTGGTGGTGGGGGGGGGGGATTGCCTCTGACAATATAGTCATTTTTTTTTATATTTGTTTATACATTTCTTACTATTAAAAAAAAAATATGAATATTTCTATTTGCTATTCAGGATATGAATATTTGGAATTAACTGGCAGGAAAACATCACAAACACTGAGATATTGGAAAAAGCAGATATTACAACAGTTTTGTCAATGCCCAGTCTGTGACGGCTCAGGAAAATGGAGTATTGCCTAAGGTCATCCTCTACTGTGCATGGAAAATGGGTAGAAGATGTCGAGGCCGACTCTCTACTTCGATATAAAGATTCTGCAAGAGGGACATGAATAATACAGGTACTGAGGTGGACTCGTGGGAACAAAATGACATGGACTGTGTTGTGTGGAAGGAGCATATATCAGAAAGGGAATGAGGATGAACGAAGAAATAACTGTAGATAAGATATGAGCTAAGCGTATGAGAAGAAAAAGATTAAACACACATTTTTACAATAACGCTCCTGAAATCCCATGCTATAATTATGGAAGACTTCTTAACGCGGGCGGATCTTGCTAGGTACACTCGCCATCGCCATGGGCTGTGAGTCCCATGCTTTTTCATAGCACAATAAATTACACGATGGTCTAGAAAGACGGAACGGTGCCAATCTTTTCGGCACATAATATTGAGAATGATAACAATGCTTTTCCAGAACAGCACAAACCAGGTGCAGAAAAACATAATTTTTTGTCTTTCGTCTACAACAGATAACTGCTTTTGTTTGCAACGGTTTAAAAAAAAACGTGATAACTTCAGTCTCAAACATCTGGCTTTACTGGGCTGGTGTGCCTAGACATTAACGATCGGTAATGAATATAAATGTATTTGCTTACATACATACATACATACATACATACATACATACATACATACATACATACATACATACATACATACATACATACATACATACATACATACATACATACATACATACATACATACACACATACATACATACATACATACATACATACATACATTACATACTATACATACATACATACATACATACATACATACATACATACATACATGCATGCATGCATGCATGCATGCATGCATACATACATACATGCATACATACATACATACATACATACATACATACATACATACATACATACATACATACATACATACATACATACATACATACATACATACATACATACATACATACATACATACATACATACATACATACAGACATACATACATACATACATACATACATACATACATACATACATACATACATACATACATACATACATACATACATACATACATACATACATACATACATACATACATACATACATACATACATACATACATACATACATACATACATACATACATACATACATACATACATACATACATACATACATACATACACACACAATACATGCATACATACACAATACATGCATACATACACACACAGACATACATACATACATATAAAAAAACACTTACATATTCAGAAATACTCATATTTACATAAAATTTCACACAGTGATAAATACAAATTTATGGACACTCATACACTCATCCTTATCCATACATATATGCATACCCACATAAAAAGATGCAAACATACCACTCACACTCTCACAAATACTCATACATAAACTTCCATATAAACACATCCATTCACACACTCATACACATACAAACACAAGCACACTCACCATTTAGACGAAATATATTTGAAACCCAGCTTATAGTACATGTCATTGCAACTCACGTGGCCAGATTTTGTCCAAGACACATGAAATTACATTTAATAATTTGAGACCAATCCCTGCAATGCGAGACAGACTTCATTATAAGGGAAGGAAGCGGAAAAAAATTTCCAGTTGGATTTTACTAAAAAAATTGTGCTTCAGGTTTGAATACAAATCCTGGAGCTATGGTGTCACTCGTCTCCCATGGGGGGTGAAACTGAGCTGTCCTTATAGAAAGGAAAATTGCATGATCTTTTAGAACACCCCAAGGGGTATCGAGTACATGGTGCTCTGTACCGAAAAGAAGGTCAATTGAAAGGTGAGATAAATGCAAATGGAATTAAACAAGAGAGTTTCAATTCAAAAGAAAAAAGAAATAACGAATGAAAACTACATTTTTAAAAAAAATTGTCATAATGAAAGATGAGAAGAATCAATAAACGCTTTAGAAAAATTTACTGAGAAGAATTTATGCGTTTTTACAAAATGAGGTATCGAATAGGCTAACTAAATGCCAAAAGGCATGATTTTTTCGATATTTTCCTTTTATTTGCTTCCGACTTTCAGTTATCCCCCCCCCCCCCGCTCCCTATTTTATTTCTTCTTTCTTTTCTTCTTCTTCCGCACTTTTTCTTTTCTTTCTTTCTTTCTTTCTTTCTTTCTTTCTTTCTTTCTTTCTTTCTTTCTTTCTTTCTTTCTTTCTTTCTTTCTTTCTTTCTTTCTTTCTTTCTTTCTTTCTTTCTTTCTTGTCCTATCCCTCTCCTTCTTCTATTTTCCCAAATTCTCCCCCTTTATATCTTCTCTCCCACATGATGTATTTCCGCCCACCTTTCTCACCCTCCAGTTATCCCCCAAGCTTTCTCGTTCTTTTTCTTCTTCCGCGCTATTCTTTCTTTCTTTCTTTCTTTCTTTCTTTCTTTCTTTCTTTCTTTCTTTCTTTCTTTCTTTCTTTCTTTCTTTCTTTCTTTCTTTTTCTTTCTTCTTTCTTTTTCTTTCTTGGGGAGTAAATTTTTTTTTTTTTGTGGGAGAGAAGGAAGAGAGAAGAAGTTTTTTTTTTAAAAAAAAAAAATCTTCTTTTCTTCTTCTTTCTTTTCTTTCTTTCTTTCTTTCTTGTCCTATCCCCCTCCTTTCGTCTATTTCCCCTATTCTCCCCCTTTAATTCTTCTCTCCCATATGCCGTATCTCCCCCAAACATCCACCCTTCACACGACATCCTGCTCTTTTTCACCCATTCCTATAACACTCCCCCTAACCCCCCCCCCCTTCCCCAATTCAACTGTGAACATTTCAAATCTCTAATTACAGCCTCTCGAAGACAAGATAAAGAACTCCCCAAAGGTCAGCAAGGCCCCTAGAGAAACGTGTCCATGGCAGATATGGGTCCTGACCGTCCGAGTTAATCGTACACAACAGATGCCACTGGTCAGTCCCAAGATCGACCGCCTGAACCCTGTCCCTGATAGTCCCTACCCTTGGCTTTCGTTGGCTGATACTATCTCTGCCTCTGGTGACGTGATCCAGAAGCTCAAGATAATTTTCCGTTCTTCTGCAATGTAATTGGAGGACTCGCTGGTTTAGTGGCTAAACCGTTTGCCTTCATGGGTTTGAATCGGGATGGAAACGGATTCTCTTCTTTTTCTTCGCGTTCACTGGCTGAAAACTGCGGCAGAAAGTTCTGGTCGCTGGTCTACCTCTGGACTTCTGTCTTGTTCCAGAACCTGTGTGTTGCGTGCAAATCCGTTTTACAGATCTAATTTATTTATATGCTGACTGTTGGTTTCTTCCGTCTAAGGCAGATTAACGCCGACTTCGAAGGAACTCCCCCCCCCCCCCCCCCCCCCCCACCCGCACCTTATCCCCAGTTTGTCGACGCTTGGAACACCCTTGTTTTTCAGTTCTTGTTTACCAAACAATGTCGCCCTCGGAACCCACTCGGGTGGAAACGGATTTGTTTTATAATGTGTGCTAGCTCCCGGGTAGAACCAGCACAAAATATGTGCCAGGAAATCTTTAGGGAGTCACGGAGGCTGGTGTCCTATGGGCTACATTTTAGTACAGAATGCACATGGATGGTATTTCATGGAGAGGAAATAAAACACAAAACAATCAAATACCGAGATAATTAAAAGAGGTCGATGAAAGAAACACAAAATGACAATGAATTATTTTGACCACATCAAAAGACAACACCCTTTTAAAAATCTTAATGGAGGGAGGGGGGGGTGTCAACGGTAAGTGGGCATGTGGTAGACAGCAATACAAGTGGGAGGACAAAACCTCTTCCTCACACATTTGACTGCACTCGACTTGGTAAGAGTAGGCTGCCCGATTGTAACAGTTTGTTACGGCTGAAAAAAATCTTTTTTTTTTTAAATTTTTTTATTTACTGCTTGGGATTATGCACGTTTAAAATAAATAAATAAATAAATAAATAAATAAATAAATAAAAAGGGCCGCCCCCCTTTATTTCCCCAATTTCCCTATACCCTTTTTGCTGGGGCGCCCCTGGAAGCCAAGACCCGTGTTCGAAAAAAAGAATCCGGCATTTTGGGGGGGCGGGGATTTGAATCTACCCCTTCTTTTCTCACGTTTTAGCTTTTCGTTCTAAATGATTTTTGTTTTAAATTGACCCCCCTTTTCCTCTTTCCAACGAAAATTTTTTATATTAAACTATGAGGAGTCATGGGACTAAACGCACGATGGGCGGTGACGAGTTGCTACGGGGACCCGCCCTTTGCCCAAGCGGGGGATTTCTGCCCCTTTTGGGTTTGTCAACATTTGGGGTTTAAAAAACGCCCCTTTTTCTTTTCAAAAACGCCCCAGCTCTCTCCTTTCTGGAATTTTTTTTCCCTATCCCCTCATTCCCTTTCTAAATATGCCCTTTCCACACAAAGGGTTTTTCATAGCTTTTTGGGTTTTCCTATGATAAAACCCAACACGTGTTCGTTCTTTTAAAAAAAAAGTGGTTTTTTTTAAAATTTAGTGAGTGGTGATAATTCCGTGGGAATCCAGGAAAAAAATTGTAAAACCCTTGTTTTTTAATTCCCCATTTAAAAAAATGTTTAAATTTTCCGTGTCGGGTTTCCTACAGACTGCAAACTACTGAACCCAAATTTTTTTTTCAAATTTTTACAAAAAGCTTTTTCCCCTTTTTTCCCCAGTGGTTTTTTTTCTGTCCGGAAAAACGACAACACCGAAAACCGGGCGTTGTTTTTCCCGCAAAAGTCAAATTTATTAAATTTTTTTCTTTTTTCCCCCCCCCGGATTTTTTTTTTAGTTGATTGGCCACCTTTTGAAATCTGAGCAGGGGTGCCAAATTTCCCCCAGATGCCTTTTCCCACGATCCTCTCCGACTTTCTTTACTGAAACGGGTTTTTAAATTTTTTACAACAAAAAGTTGGGTTAACCCCCCGGGGGCATGGGTTTTTAAAGTATGAGGGGTTTTCACAACAAAAAACGACCTAGCTTTCCCAAAAGAAACATTTTATTATTTTTTTCGTCGCCGGGCCCAATTTTTTTTTTAGTTTTATTTTCCCAAATTTGGCTTTTTTAACACGGGAAATTCTCATTATTTTTATACTTTTTTATTTCTAAATAAAAGCTTTTTTTATTTTCTAGCATAGTTGTAAACCCTTCCGCCTTTTTAAGCGGTTTTAATCGGCGTTCGATTTTTCCCCCTGAACGAAAAATTTTTTTTTTTTTTTTTTTTTTTTTTGAGGGGGGGGTCAAAATGGGTGGGTTCCAAAGTTTTGGGTTTTGGTTTTTGAAACTAGGGGTGGGGGAAATTTTTACCCCTTTTTTTTCTCCCGGTTTTTTGGGGTCAGCGATAAACGGTGGGGTGGGTGCCCCCCTGGGCATGTCACGGGGAAAAATTTTTTTCGGCCCCTTTAAGGGGGGGTTTTGGCCCCGGGTTGGGGTTGTGGTTTTTTCAGCCCAGGGTTTCGATAAACTTATCTAAAGTCTTTTGTCTTCGGTAAATAAAAGTTTTTAAGTATTCAGCCCTTCACTTGGGGTTTCCCCCTGTAAAGGTTCCCAGCTGGATGATATAATTTTTTTTTGGGGGGGCCCCCTAAATGGTGGCTGCCACGTTTTTTGGGTTGGGGGTTTTTTACTTTGGGGTTGGGGATTTTACGCCTTTTTTTTTCTCGTTTTGGGGGGGTTTTTCAGCTACCAGCGAAAAGCGGGTTTACGTAATTCCCTACTGGGGCATGTCACGGGGAATTTTTTTGGGTAACCATTGAGAGGGGGTTTGGGACATTGTGTTGTGGTTTAAAAGCTTTGGCTGCGAAAATTGACCAAAACCCTTTGTAGTATTAAATTTTAAGTATTGAGCCCTTTAAACCCCCGGGGACCGGGGTTCAATTCCCACTTGGGGCACTTTTTTTTTTTTAAAAATTTTAAAAGGGCAGTTTTGGCCCCGTTGTGGGTTTTGGGTTTTCAGCTAGGGTTTCGATATCTGCGCCTTAAACTTGGAAAAACATTCCCAAATTTTAGTAAATCCCCCAAATTTGCCTCCATCCACGCTTTTACTCATCGAAAAAATATTCATTGATGACAAAACTGTTTTTAAATAAAACGGGTAAAGCATCCATTTTTTTTTGGGGGCGAAAACGAATGCCAAGGGGAATTAAAAATCGGGCCCTTTTGGGGAGGGGGGGAAAACGGGTGGGGGGTTTTTTTATTTTTTGCTTTTTTTGAGTACATGTACTTTTTTTTTTTATCCCTTTGGGAAAATTACTGTTTGGGGGCCATCACTGGTTGTCATGGAGTTTTTTTTTTTTTTTTTTTTTTCGGGAGCACGGGGGGGGGGTTAAAAAAAACAGCCATGGCGGACCGCATGCGGCGCTAAACCCCCCTCAGGCTCAACGACCTGCACTAACCCTTGTGGGCCGTTTTGTTTGTTTTTTTGTTGTTACCGGGGGGGTGGTAGTGGGATCATTAGTAATGGTACTTGAAAGGTTTTTTGTGATAGCTGTTTTTGGGGTGGGGGCCCCAAATTTTTTTTCTCGTAAGATTTAAAAGGGTACCCTTTTAGTCCCCGCTGGACCGGGTGGCCCAAACCCCAATTTTTAAAAACAATATTTTAAACCCCGGCGATGATTTGCCATACTTTGGGAGGGAAAATGATATGATTGGTTTGGGGGGGGAGTCATGGGGGGGGGGGGGGTGTTGAGGGGGGTTGATGGGCCCGACAAATGTTAAAAAAAAAAGAGGAAAAAAAAAAAAAAAAATTAAAAAAAAAAAAAAAAAAAAAGTTTTTAAAATTTAAAATTTTCATTTCTTAAAAATTTATATTTTAAAAAAAAAAAATGGGCGAAGAGTGATTTTAAAGGGTTTTAAACATTAGGGGGAGGGAGGGTATAAATTGGGGGAAAGGGGGGGGGGGGGGGGGGGGGGGTTTTTGGGCAACAAAAAA
>CAJHNH020003849.1:57871-87697 GCA_905116865.2 Candidula unifasciata
GTGATCCAGAAGCTCAAGATAATTTCCCGTACTTCTGCAATGTAATTGGAGGACTCGCTGGTTTAGTGGCTAAACCGTTTGCCTTCGTGGGTTTGAATCGGGATGGAAACGGATTTTATTCTTTTTCTTCGCGTTCACTGGCTGAAAACTGCAGCAGAAAGTTCTGGTCGCTGGTCTACCTCTGGACTTTTGTCTTGTTCCAGAACCTGTGTGTTGCGTGCACATCTGTTTTACAGATCTAATTTATTTATATGCTGACTGTTGGTTTCGTCCGTCTAAGGCAGATTAACTCCGACTTCGAAGGAACCCCCCCCCCCCCCACACACCCCCCACCCGCACCTTATCCCCAGTTTGTCGACGCTTAGAACACCCTTGTTTTTCAGTTCTTGTTTACCAAACAATGTCGCCCTCAGAACCAACTCGGGAAGAAACGGATTTGTTTTATAATGTGTGCTAGCTCCCGGGTAGACCCAGCACAAAATATGTGCCAGGAAATCTTTAGGGAGTCAAGGAGGCTGGTGTCCTATGGACTACATTTTAGTACATGGATGGTATTTCATGGAGAGGAAATAAAACACAAAACAATCAAATCCCGAGATAATTAAAAGAGGCCGATGAAAGAAACACAAAATGACAATGAATTATTTTAACCACATCAAAAGACAACACCCTTTTAAAAATCTTAATGGAGGGAGGGGGGGGGTGTCAACGGTAAGTGGGCATGTGGTAGACAGCAATACAAGTGGGAGGACAAAACCTCTTCCTCACACATTTGACTGCACTCGACTTGGTAAAAGTAGGCTGCCCGAGTGTAACAGTTTGTTACGGCTGAAAAAAAGCTTTTTTTTTTAATTTTTTTATTCACTGCTTGGGATTATGCACGTTTAAAATAAATAAATAAATAAATAAATAAATAAATAAATAAATAAAAAATAAATAAATGAATAAATAAATAAATAAATAAATAAATAAAGGTCACTTTACTCGCCAGTGCCGCATAAGATATGTGTCTAGGCTCATTTTGTATAGATCAGTCAGCCCTCGATGGGTGATGTGGTCAATAGCACGCCGACCCCCTTTACTTCCCAGGATTTTACCTGATACCCATTTTGGCTGGGGCGACCTGGAAGCCAAGATCGTGTTCGAAAAAAAGAATCCGGCACTTTGCGGATTTGAATCTACGACCTTCGTTCTCACAGGCTAGCGTTCGTTCTAAATGATTTATTGATTGATTGACACCTCTCCGTCTTTCCAGACGATAATTTTATATTGAGCTATGAGGAGTCATGGGACTCACAGTTCATGGCGGTGACGAGTGTGACTAGCAAGACCCGCCCGTGTCAAGCATGGGATTTTAGGACCATTGTTGTCAACATTTGTGTTTAATCCGTTTCTTTTCAGACGCTCAGCTCTCATCCTTTCTGGAATTATTTCTTCCTATACTCTCATTCCCTTCCTGATATGCCCTTTTCACACAACACGGTTCATGGCATTTTGTTCCCACGAGTCAACCTCAATACGTGTTCGTTCGTTTTAAACAGTGGCTCTTTAATTTAGTGAGTGGTGATAATTCAAGTGGCAATGCCAGAGGAGAAAGAACTGCACCATTGTCTTCAATCTATATTAATAAAAATGTTAATTTTCCGTGGTCGTTACCTACAGACTGCGAAACTACTGAACCGATTGTTTTCAAAATTTCACACAACGTTGCCTTTGACTCAATGCGTGTTTTTCTGTCAGAAAATCGCACAACGCACGAACGACGTAGTTCCAGCAACGGTCAAATCATTATTTGTTTCGTTGCTCGCCCGGATTTGTTTTTAGTTCATTGGCCACCTTCGACTCTGAGCAGGGCTGCCAATAGATGTCTTTTCCCACATGATCCATCTCCGATATTTCTTTACTGATCGCTTTTAAATTTTCACACAACGTTGCCTTAGACTCCGCGCGTGGTTTTATGTAGAGTGTTGCACAAACAAAGAACGACGTAGCTCCAGCAACGATCATTTCATTAGTTATTTCATCGCCGGCCCAGATTTGTTTTTAGTTGATTGGCCACTTTGGCTGTGTAAAACTGAACTTCACATTATTATTATATAATTTTATTTCTACTAAATGCTTGAGTATTTGCTAGCATAGTTGTAAGCATTCCGCCTTTCAAGCGGTTAATCGGTGTTCGATTCCCCGCTGGATGATACAATTTATTTTTTTGAGGGAGCATCAAACTGGGTGGCTGCCCCGTTTTGTTGTGGTTTAGAGCTAGGCTGCGATATTTACGCCTCTTTTGCTCGGTTTTGGGGTTTACAGCTACTCAGCGATAGCGGTGACGTGATGCTCACTGGTCATGTAACGGGTAATATTTTTTCGCCCTTGAGAGTGCGGTTGGCACATTGTGTTGTGGTTTACAGGTAGGCTGCGATATCTGACCTAAAGTCTTTAGTCTTCGGTAGTATAGTTGTAAGTATTCAGCCCTTTACTTGGGTATCCGGTGTACGATTCCCAGCTGGATGATATAATGTTTTTTAAGGGGGCCCCTAACTGGGTGGCTGCCACGTTTTGTTGTGGTTTATAGCTAGGCTGCGATATTTACGCCTTTCTTTGCTCGGTTTGGGGGTTTACAGCTAGCCAGCGATAGCGGTGACGTAATGCGTACTGGTCATGTCACAGGTAATATTTGTTAACCATCGAGAGGGCGGTTGGCACGTTATATTGTGGTTTACAGCTAGGCTGCGATATATGTTCTAAAGTCTTCAGTAGTATAGTTGTAAGTATTGAGCCCTTTACGCGGGTGACCGGTGTTCAATTCACCGCTTGGTGCTACTTTTTCTTTTTTCCCTTAAAGGGGCAGTTGACACGTTGTGTTATGGTTTACAGCTAGGTTGCGATATCTGTGCCTTACGCTTAAAGACATCAGATTTCAGTAAAGCCCAAATTAGCCTCCATCCGACGCTTCACTCGTTCAAAAACTATTCATTGATGACAGAAACTGTTAACTAAGACAGCTAAGCGTCCAGTTTGGTTTGGGTCGACACGAATGCCAAGGGTAATTAAAAATCGTCCCTTTGGAGAGTGAGAGATGACGGGTGCGGGTTTTTATTTCTGCTGTTTGTGAGTATAGTGTACTTTTTTTTTCAATCATGGAATATTACTGTGGGTTCCATCACTGGTTAGGTGATGGAGTTTGTTTTTTAAATGTAGGGCTTTTTTATGTGGGGCGCACAGTTAAACTAAACAGTCCGTGGTGACAGCAAGCGGCGCTAACTCCTCAGGCTACAACGACCTGCACAGACATTAGTGACAGTTTTGTTTTGTTGTTGTTGTGACGGTGGTAGTGGTAGTGGTAGCAGTAGTACTGGTACTTGATGGGTTATGTGATAGCTGTTAAGCTGGCCACATTTACTTCTCAGTACAGATTAATGCTACCCATTTTAGTCTGCGTGGACTCGGATGCCAAGCTCAATTTAACAACAATATTTCATCAGGCGATGACTTTGCTATAATTGGTAGAAGATTATATGATTGTCGGTGGGGGAGGGAGGGGGGTGTTGAGGGTGGTTGATGTCAGACACTGTTAAATGAGAGAGCTTAAAACATTATTTTACAGTTCTCATTTCTTAACTATTTCTATTTTAACAATGTCGCCGGGTGATAATGTTTCAATCATTCGGAGGGGGAGATATAATTGGGGAAAGGGGGGAGGGGGGGATTATGACAGACACTGTTAGCTCAGAGAGCTTATTTTAAAGTTCTCATTTCTTAAATATTTATATTTTAATACCGCTTCCTCCGCTATTTATTTTTTTTTTTTTTTTTGGGGTGCAAGTTTGTTGCTTTGTTAGAGGTATAGCAGTCAGTTTCACCTATTTAAGCACAAAAGATGCTTTAGCCTGCGATAATCAAATTTTTTTTTTGCTTTCTCTAACAGCACACTTTATTTGACCACTAATATCGACATTCACTGATATATTCCGTGTTCTAGTTGATATATCAGACTATCTCTGTAGCTGTGCAATGAATAATATTACCCATATAAGACAGGTGCGCTTTCAATTTTCTTTCTTTTTTAGTTTACCATTCTGGGCCACAGCAACACGTGGCCGGGTACAGCTAGTATAAAATAAAACAGAGGGAAGCAACTACAAACAACAAAAGCCGCTTTAGACGTTTAGCTGACATCTTTACAAAAGACAATTTTGCAAATAATACCATCCACTGCCATGATAAAATTGTTCACACCATTGAAACATCACTTCTTATTTATGCGTACTAATTGTGCCTTTGGCATAAGCAAAGTAAGTCAAGATCCCTTTTCACGCCTTTAGGCGCATTGGGCATATGGGAAGAGCACTCAAATTTTTAGGTGGGTAATGTGGTCAGCATTACGCCGGCTGTCTTGACTTCCCCAGTACATACATTTTGGTACCCATTTTAGGCTGGGTCGACCTGCGACGCCGCATGCCTTGATAAAATTCCACACAGTCAGCAGTGGATTTCCAACGCTGCAGGTTGTAATTACGAGTCGGACTCTCACCGCCTAAACCACGGAACCTTTAGCATAAAGCTTATCCTTTACTCTTTATGCGTCAGGGCCAGACAGGGTCAAGTATGCTCTCACAAAGGACGTGATTGATGACGACCTGCGGGAGATGGCTCTTCGCTTCAACCAGGTCGTCATAACAGCGTTAATACTACAGGACTGGGTTAACGACTATTTCATCCACGTTCAAATTCAGGCATAGAGTATTTAAGACTCAGCGACTTGAGGATTATCTCACTGCATCACAGCTTTCTGTTTTTTTTTTTACGAATGAAGTGAAGGTCTCGATCAACTCCCAGCAGATCATGATATTCTTTCTCATCTCAGTCAGGTTCTTTTCTGTTCTTTACTCACATCTGCAGTATTGTCTTTTCCTGGTAAAACAAGCTACAGTTGGACCTTTGACGTATAGAAGATAGACCTCACTGCTCCGAGTAATTCCACTTAGGTCAGCCTCTCTCAGCAGAAGTTCAAACCGCCTGCTGAGATGGTCAAAAGTACGAATTCCGTATCTCCAGTAACGATCCCCTAAAAAAGGGCTCACTGACGGAACGACGCGTCGGTGAAACAAACCCACAACTTTCAGAGTACGCAGCGAACAACTTGAACACTTTGTCACGGAGACCCTTGTGAAAGAAGGCAAGGGGGTGACTCCCACTTCCCTCTGGGCTCCGTGCACTGCCTCAGAGTTCTTCCAAGAGAAGTAATCCCCCCTTGACTCCCACCTCACTCTGAGCTCAGTACACCGCCTCAAAGTTCTTCCAAGAGAAGTAATATCCCCTTGACTCCCACTTCACTCTGAGCTCAGTACACCGCCTCAAAGTTCTTCCAAGAGAAGTAATATCCCCTTGACTCCCACTTCACTCTGAGCTCAGTACACCGCCTCAAAGTTCTTCCAAGAGAAGTCATCCCTCTGTGACTCCCACTTCCCTCTGAGCTCAGTACACCGCCTCGAAGTTCTTCCAAAAGAAGTCATTCCCCTTCTCTCACCATGCATTCATACTCAATCTAGACTGGTCGAGGATTTCCCGTTTAACTCATACATTTTACAGAGTATTTCCGGTTTAACTTATACATTTGACCGGGGCCGGATTTTGTTTTTTCAATTACCTTGGCTTCCAGGTTGACCTAGCCTTGAGAGGGTACCATTTACAGTCCTGGGAAGTAAAGGCAGCTGGTGTGATGCTGACCACAACACCCAAGATGTGCCGTTTTGTCTATACAGTATAAGTCTAGCCTTATATACCCAATACGCCTGAAAGGCGTGGCAAAGGATCCTTTACTTCTTTACTTTACTACTGTAATAGACACTTTTTGGTGAGTACCGGTACCCGTTTAGACACGTTTGGGTAAGTACTGGCAACTTTCCTCTAGAAAAATAACCCTAAGACCTACTGTAACTTTAGCCGCCATCTTACGACATGTTTGTGAAGGTGCCGTGCTACTCATCTGTGCTATGAAAGACGTTATTTATTTACCAGTTTAAAACCGATATCAGAAATATCAAAAAGGCTTGATCACTCCCTTTATAATATTGATCACACTAGCATCTCTTCAATTCGTCGCTTCCCACGCAATAAAGGTTTGTTTCGTTAACGCAGCGTGTAAAACGATTCTGCGCCTTGCAACAGTTAAACCTGGACACATGGCAGTGATAGCGACCCTAAGTCTATCGACGGAATTAACACCGAAAGGGCGTTCAAGTAAAACTAATTAATTAATCATTGAACGCGTCAACTGTCCAAGTACTGTATGCGTTTGCAATCACAACCTGACACCACCTCATGCATGATACAGTGCAGACCGCTTAAAGTGGTCTCGGATTGGCGAATTTCTCTTGTGAAGAACAATTTGTTTTTCCCCGGCAATATTTCTAGCTTGAACTCTCATAGGTATAAGGTGAATTTCTGATCAGAAGACCCATTGCTGGCGTACCTGGTGAGTTCTCCTTATCAGGCTTGCATTGTATCAATCTGAATAAACTTATGATCGGGGAATCTTGAACACTATCATTAGAATTGTTATCCCTGCAACAACTATTTTTTTTTTAAACAAAAAATAACGACCTTGATGCTGCTATTTCGTCCTATTCCACCATGTTCCTTGTTTCTACTTCTTTCTTCCACTGACTCACATTTTTTTCCCATTTATCGAGCCTCTTCTCTCTCCTATTCACCGGATGTGTACTCCGGTGGAAAGTCAAAGTTGTTCGTGCATTTCTGAACTTTAACCTGGTTCTAGAATTTGAGTTTTGCATGCACATCAGTTTCAGTTTTCTATTGGCACAGAAACGGAACAATTATGTTATGTTATGTTATGTTATGTTATGTTATGTTATGTTATCATGTTTAGACTTCACTGCACATTGGGCATTCCTATGCGTCCTCGGTCCCCAGCCGTAGCAGCCACTCCACATATACACACACACATATAGAAAGAAAGAAAGAGAGAGAGACAAAGAGACAGGAAGAGAGAGAGACAAACACACAGCGAAAGAGAGAGAGAGAGAGAGAGACAAAGAGACAGGAAGAGAGAGAAAGAGACACACAGCGAAATAGTGAGAGAGAGAGAGAGAGAGAGAGAGAGAGAGAGAGAGAGAGAGAGAGAGAGAGAGAGAGAGAGAGAGAGAGAGAGAGAGAGAGAGAGAGATCTTGTCCGTGTCTAAGCCTCTATTAAAATGTTGAGATTGCTCATTTTCGTTGCCAAATGATTGTTCGCCATTCTTACGTAAAACCACACCTCCGAAGCCTCAAGGGATCTGTTTTTAAGTTGCCTACTAATTGTCCAGGGTTCACTTGGACATGTTCAAATTAGCCCTCGACATGCTTCTCGGTGTACTGGCTCTTCATTGAACGAGTATTATTTAGAAACCGGAAGTGGAAAACTGAGGCCAGATATCGTGTCACTCTAAAGAAGTTAAAAGCTTACACCTCTCCATGTGTGTGCCAGGTTGTACTTTAGTAAAGTAAAAATTAAGAATTTTTTTTTTAAACGCCATTTGCTCATAAGGGCATTTGGTGATAGATATGTATTTTTACAATCATCCAGCAAAACAGCAAATGACTAATGGTATCCTTATCCCTACTTAGCTAATCAGTGCCAAGCATGGATAATAAGTAGGTTACTAGAACAGCAAAATAACTACATATGAAATGCGCTGTCTCCGCAAGGTCACTAACAACACCAGAAGACAGCATTAGAGAGAAAGTTGGAATAAGACCATGTCTAGATTATATTGACAGACAAAGAATGAAATGGTTCGCCCATCTAGGGAGAATGCAGACAGGCAAAACTGCATGTGAGACTTTTTACAGCAGAACATCTGGGAGGGAGACAAGAGGAAGACCAAGTAAGAAATGAATTAATGGTGTAACTGAAACCTGCATAAGAGAGGAACACATCCAACACACCAGCCACTCGCCAGAAGCGCAAGACAAATACAGAAACCTGTGACAGTGGGCTACAACCTGGTATCAGTGAGACAACAAAAGAAGAACAAGAAGACCGACCATTTAGAACTTGGTGGGTGACGTGGTCATCATCACGCCGGCTACCTTTACTAATCAAGAAATTACCGGGTACCCGTTTTAGACTGGGTCGACCTTAAAGTCATGATTAATTCTGAGCCCAAAAATCCGCTTTGATGTGAATCCAAACCAGGACCGGATTTCGACTCAATGTGACCCTAAGATATATAAATCCCCGAGGCCTCGAGCGTGTTCATTTGCACTAGCTAATATAAGAAAACATTAAGATGTTTGCCATTGTAAATAAGCTACAAGTTAAAATATTTTAAAACCTAAGATAATATATCAACAAATTATTTTGTTAAAATTTCAGTTTCAGTTGTTGGTTGGGGAAAAAGGGTGGGGGTGGGGGTGGATATATTAAAAGGAAAAAACAAACAATGGGAGGCCTCTGCACAATGTGAGGCCCTAACATGTAGCTTATTCGAAAAAAGACCGTATTCTTCCAGCTTCCCCCTCTTCGTCCCTTATAAGAAAATTCTTCTGCAGTTATTTTTTCTGCTGCTGGTGAAGGTGCTGAAGCTATTGCATTGTCAGCTCAGTGTGTGGCACTGTGTGGTAGCGCGTAGCTCGAACCTGCCAGGCGTGGTTTCCTAAGATGCTTTAACGTTTGGAGGCAAAATCATTTGAAAAATTCGTTCGGATTCCAAGTTGTTGGAATTTTGAAACGGTCTTTACTGTTCGCTGGTCTTCGGTTCAAATACGTATGGAGGGGAATTTAAACAATAATATTGGCTCCCAGCTCGAACCAGCTTTCACTGAGTCCCAGGGAACTTGCCGCCAAACAAACGCAGCCTGATTGAGTTGACCAGATGGAGTGCCAGATGGGATATTACAAAACAAAATAAAATTGGCTTATCACTCACTAAACATCCGGAAATCCGGTGGCCTCGAAAGGGTCATTGGTCTATCAAATATAAGTCTCTTACTATATACCAGACAGTCGCTGTGGTGTAGCGGCTAGATGCTCGCCTGCTGATAAGAATGTTGTAGGTTCCGGTCCGGGCAGAGCCGATTCTTTTTTTCAAAAAATAACCTTGGCTTCCAGGTGAACGCAACCTTGATTGGTTACCAAATGCAGTCCTGGGAAGTAAAGGCGGTAGCTTGATGTTGACCATATTCCCCCAACAAGTTACGACTGGTATATAAAACATAGGTCTTGCCCTATACGCCTCAGGTCGTGAAAAAAGGTCATTTACTTTTTTGAAAACAAAATGTCTGAGAGCTAATGGCCTCGAAAGAGTGCTTCAGATTATCTGACATTAGTTCACTCTAAGGTGGATGGAGTTTTTCTGTCGTGGTCAAAAATAAACATCATAAGCTTCCCAATCCGTTGACAGCACTAGTCATGGATCCCTTAATCCTCAGACTCATTTCCTGGTAGTTACATCCTTTGGATATTTTCCCCAGGTTATGCCGGTGTTTTGGGAAATGAGCAAGCAGATAGACTGGCCGGCTCTGCACCACTTGACTGTGAACTGATGTATGACAACTTAGATTTTGTGAGGGCCCTTTGGGAACGAGTTAACAGTGCGGATGCGCAGATAGATCATTACGGTCTGAGAAAAATGGCGCTGAGAGTAGTTGCCAGGGGATGTGGCCGACGCTGAGCCCTCAAAAAAAAAAAAAGGGGGGGGGGGCGACACGGATATACAATCAGACGTCTACTGGTGACATCGGAACTGGAACTCTTTGCTTGCTGCTGAAGATGGGGACAGAGCACTTTAAGGGTGTCCCGAGTGCTGTGATGTCGATTCTTAATTCAACATTCTACTATAGAGGGACTCAAAGTACAAAACAAGAGCAAAACAAGTACATAAATTAGAGTGTCAGAAATAGAGTCTAAAAGCAAATATACTCACCCCATAAACATAACAACCCCAACTCTCTCAATATCTCGTTTGATAATGTCCCAAGTCTGTTGCACGGTTACCTGACACTCCGCCGACAATTGCGGCCGATTTTCCGGAACGTAGCGGAAGCTCGGGAATGTCAGAGCCACTTCTACTTCTTCTTCTTCGTCGTCGTTGCATAGATTGTTACATTTGTTTTGTTCTTTGACTTTTTCTGAAAACCCTAACCTCTCCCTAAGGTCAGTTGAACAGCTCAGTCCCATTGTGTACTTGTCCAAGGCGTTTCTGGAATTCTTGCTGCTACAAGTTTCCAACCGACAAATATCCGGAATCGCAGACCAAAGATATGAAGCACATCAGGTCTCCGCTAAAAAAAATGCATTGTCTTTTTTAAGTGAGTTCGCGTGATCTTTGCTCACAAATGCTCATGGTGATGGGTGTTTCAGATCAATAGACAGGCATCAAAGCAATCTGGGGAAAAAAAAATTTAGAAGGAAAAATGCATTCATTATCATTCATTATTCAATCATATGTATAAATATATTAAGGCATATATGCTAAGTCTAGTGAATTACTCAAAGATAGATGGGTAGAACATGTCGAGGTCGGGCTCTTCCCGTATATAAAGATGTGCGCAGAGTGGACGTCAATGAGACAGTTGTCGAGGTTGATTCGTAGGGAACAAAATGCCATGGACCGTGTTGCTTGGAGAGGGAAATCATGAAGGAAATATTCGGGTAAAAAAAAAAGATTCCAGATTTGTTGAGAGCAGCGCATCTGAAAAGAATCACATCAAAAATCTGTGATGGTAACGACTCTTTTGAAATCATATCCTCTAACCGTGCGGGGTCCGTGGTGTAGGCGTTGCGAGTCCGACTCGTAATTCCAACGTACCGCGATCGAAACCCACTGCTAGCTGCATTGTTTTTTTATCATGGTGTGGGGCGTCGCAGGTCGAAACAGCCTAATATGGGTACCAGGATGGCTTTCCTGGGGAAGTAAAGACGGCCCGGATAAAGCTGACCACATAACCCACTTAGTGCCGTTTTGGTCTGTAAAAATATGGGTGAATTTCCCATATGCCCGATGCGCCTAAAAGCATGAAAAGGGATCTATACTTACTTTACCCTCTAACCGTGGAAGACTGTCCTTAACCTAGGCAGGCCTTGCTAGTCGCATTCGCCAAGGTGAAGGGGCTGAAATGCCTGTTGCTCCCAAGAGCACAGTATGACACTATCGTCTATCAAGATGGAAAGGTGCCAAGTAACGAAATAACTATCATACCACTTTGGGTTTATTTAGAAGACCACAGAAAGCAATGATAAGCTTCTAGATTGTGACGTCTTGTATGTTGAATGTTAAATTAAGAATCGAAATCACAGCACTAGGGTCACCTCATAGGCGCTCCGTAGCCATCTTCAGCAGCAAGCGAAGAGGTAAAATTCAGATGGTATCAGTGACTGTCTGATTGTATATCCGTTTCGCCTTTCCCTGAGTGTTGCGCGGTGAGACGGATATACAATCAGACAGTTACTGCTACCATCGTCCTGTAAAGGATATACATCTAAGATCTAAACTGCCCGTATTTATAAAGGCGGCCGGCGTGACGTTGACACCAGCACTGATCGATGGTCTATGAAAATATGAGTCTCGCTTTATATGTCCGATGCCCTTCTGGCATGTAAAGAGACCTTTACTTGACCTTTAATTGAGGCATGAGGTGCTTAGTAAGAAGTAAAGTTCATTTGTCCATGCCTTCAGTCGTATTTGTAGACCTATCAGCACTTGGTGAGTAATGTGGTCATGTTTTTCTTTCCGGGACTACTCCTAGTACCCACTCAAGACTGGGTCCACCTGAGAGTCAATGTCCTTTCTGAAAAACGCAAGGTTCCGTCAGGTCTTTAACCCACGACTCTCCGATCGGCATGCGGGTGTCTAGCCGCGACGCCACGATGAAAGGCCGCTTAGCAGCAAGTGAATAATATAGAACAGTGGTTCTCAGCATGTAGATCGCGACCCTTCAGCCTACGACCATAAGAAATCACATTTTATTGAAGTTATGAACTTGCAAATAAAATATTTGTATTCTTGCGGGTCGCCACAACATGAGCTACTGTATTAAAGGTTCGCCCATGAAGAAGTTTCAGAACCACTGGTGTAGAGGCACACATAGATCGTCGCGGTCCGAAGAGACTCTCTCGGCAGGCGGTGACCAAGGGATATGGTTAATACCTGCCTGAAACAAAAGGCAAGCTGTCTGTTGGAGATTGAGATTTTTTTTAAGTATCTAGGAACCATGAGTTGTAAACCCTTTGGCTCGATACTATGGATATCGCAACCCTTCGGCCTTGATTCCATTATAGCTATCGTTAATCTGGGAGAAATGTGGCTTTTCTGCCTACCCCCGGGAGTGAACGCGGTCCGCAAGGAGTTCGTCACCCAGCCGCCGCGAAAGTCAGATTTAGGCAACTACGCTAGAGAGCCGGTCGAAGATTGTAACGAAGCGGTCTAAACGGCTGGCTACCTTGCTTTGCTAAAAAAAAAATTGTCACGTTCAACCAGCCTCCCCGAAGAGGGAGATTTTGGTTATAATTGTGACTAGGTTATTTGCGCCATATAAAATGGCTCAGCATTGCTCGCTACCACTCTTGCAGTGTTGGTGCATCAAAGAAAGCAGACCCGAATACTGTCTCGACCGGCGACGAAGTCATCTACCGTCCAGCCAAATGGCGACCCGGTTACCGATTGTTTTAAAGCACCCTTTCCCACGCCATTAAGCAAATTTGACAGATAAAACGAGGCCTATATTTTATAGACCTTCCCAGAACTTTGTAATAATTGTAGGCTGGGTCGACCTGGAGCACTCGTCATTTTTTGAAACAACCCGGCTCGATGTGGATTTGAAACTACAACTTTCGACGAGGGTCAAGCTGCTACACCACGGCAGTTGCCTATCGTCCTCAGCTCAGACAAAAAAGATGTAAGTATAACTATTTGACACTTGTAACTGTATTCCATAACGGTGCGCTCACAGTCGCCTCACTGAGCTATCACTGTACAATCATCTTTATCTTCTCGGCAAAAAGTAGATTACCTTTAATCCTGAAAAGTGTATCCTTCTCGCCACAAACCAGTTAATCCTGAAAAGTCTATCCCTCTGGCCACAAACCAGTTTACCTTCAACCCTGAAAAGTCTATCCTTCTCGGCACAAACCAGATTTTCTTTTATTCCGAAGAGCTGAACACAATGCAGAGATACAATGCAGACATCGATGGCGGGCAATGATAAAACATGCATGAGGACTCAACACAAGTTAATTGCTTCTTTGACCTGTCTGTAGGAAAATAGCAAGTGCACGGCTTTTGCGATGCTGTGGATTGCAATATAGTACTCACAATTTGGCTCGGCCCCGAGGAAAAAGTCAGGGAGGGGGGAAAAGGGGGGGGGGGGAGTTACAGTTTTGAGACAGGGTTTATTTGTACTAGTTGTTGTTTGTTGTTTACATTCACCGGTTATAAACTCCAGTGGAAAGACCTGGTTGTTCATCCATTTCTGGACTTTGACTTTGTTCCAGGACCTGAGTTTTGCGTGTGCATCTGTTTTACAGATTTGACTTATTTGTATGCAGATTGTTGGTTTCTTGCCTCTCAGGCAGATGCACTCGGACTTCAAAGGAAGCTTCCAGTTAGTCGACTCTTATAACATGCTTTTTGGGGAGGCAGTGGATCTATTCTTGTTTTCCCTACAATAGGGCCCCCGAAACCCACACGGGGGTATTTGTACTTGTAACAGTCGGTTATACTAACATGCATTTTAGTTCAATTACAAATAAAAAAAAAAATTCTTTTACCTGTGTAACTTATATAAGAAGACACGTTGATTTCTGAGGATATTTTTCTCCAAGTTCTTTAAATAGTTCCCGAGATGTTTCTTTTTCATCTTTCTCTTTTAATCATAGTTTTGTTTTAAATAAGTTTCAGGGGCGGGGGCGATGATATGTAGGTTCTGTCACATATTAAAGTGGGCGTAGTTCAACGTTAGTCTCCCCAAACAGAGTAGGTCACTTTTCATTCACAAGTTTGTTAGTCTTGTCGACTTTCATGAAGGTTACGGGTGTTTCCCGCTCTGCTGTTTTGTTTTTGCGATGTCTTGGATTTGCGTTTTCATTCCGAAAAAGAGAATGCCTGTAACATAAGTTGCAGCACTCTCTTGGGGAGGGGGGGGGGGGGGGGGGGGGGGGGTTAGGACTCAGTTTTCTCTATGTTTTTTAGAGTTTTAAAATATACAACACGCGATATCAACAGTATTGCAGAACAACCCCGTAACCGTGCGAGATGTTACCGGACTCAGGAACTACCAATCAGAAGTGAGCTAGTGTGTATATGGGCGGGGTCTGAGGAGACTAACATCAAACTAACCTAAAGTGAGGGTGGCGGACGTGGGGGGGGGGGAGGGAATGGGCACTAGTATGCAGGTACTGTCATATATAAAAGTGGGGGTGGCGAAGGGGAAGGGGCGCACATGAAATTGGTTGAAAACCACTGAGCTAGACAGAGAAGCGGTAGTGTAATTGTGCCAGGGTGCTTCCGGGGTACTTTTTCGTGTAACCCTGGTAGGCTGTGCCCAATATACTGTGTGAGAATAACCTGAAACAGTGGTGTTTCTTACACTGAAATAAAGTAAACCAAAAGCGTTGGTTATCAAGGTGAGAAAGTGTGTGCTTGTGTGAAAGGAGGGGGCGCGCAGGAAAATACAGAGAAAGAGAAAGGCTAGAAGGGAGGAAAAACAGTGAGAGAGAGAGAGGTAAAAATAAAAGACAGGAGAAAGAGCAAGGTAGAGACATAGTAAATGACAGATAGAAAGAGAAGGAAGCAGAGGTTTATAAGGATCTGGGACGAGTGAGGGGGAGATAGGGGAGTCAGATATAGAGAGTGTGAGAGAGGGAATAAGTAAGTAAGTAAAGTAGCCTTTTCCGCGCCATTAGGCGTATAGGGTATATAAGGCTAGACCTTTATTTCATAGACCAAGTGGCACAAAATGAGTGATGTGCTCAGCAGGACTGCACATATGCTGTGCCCATTTTCGTGTCGGTCGGCCCCTGTCCCTCCTTCCTGGTACCATGCCTTCTACTATAATTTTGTCCAATCCGTTGTGGCGTTTGATATGACCAAAATATTTCAGCTTTCGAGACAAGATGCTGTTTATTAGCCAATCTTCCTTGACATATAAATTACATATAAATCATATCTGGTCGTTATCTGAACAGATAAAAAGGAAAAACATAAAGATACACAGAAAAGCTGCAGATACCTACAAAGAGACGAAGAAATCGGAAGAAAGAGAGCAACAGAGTAAATGAGTCGAGGGTGAAAAAGGAGAGGAAGGAGAAAGTTAGAGGGCCTAAGAATAATGTAAATGAGTTGCTGATTTTTTTTTTTTTTTTTGACTGGGGAATATGTTATTAGAATAGTCACAGTGCACTGATGCCCACGTGAAATGATTTTCAAACAAACTCAACACGTGTGTCTGTTACTATATATTCTATTTTTCAGGGATACAGAAAATATTAGTTAAACAAAGATCATAGAAATTCGCCGCTTTGAGAAAACTGCAGCATCTGAGCAATTGTAAAGTTTAGAATCACAATAGAATCACAAGGACATTGGAAATCTAAGGACAAATGCAATAATGTAAAACCATATGAGATGCTTCTTCAGTCCGTATACATGTAACCTAACAAGAAAGTTATTTGTGTATTCTTTACAAGACATTTGTAGAAGCAACCTTCACAATTTTTTGGGGGGCTGTTTTGATTGTGGTTTTTTTCTTCAACTAAGCAATTTATGGTCAGTAGTTTGCCAACGGTTGTGTCCGTGGCGAAGTGGTCAAGTGTTTTGCCTCGCCGTCTGAAGGTCGTGGTTTCGTTTCAAGGCAGCGTCGTTCAGTTAACGAGTGTATTTTTACAGAGATTCTTGGGGATTGTCGTCAGAGCTACAGGGTTCGTGCTCCTTGAGACGATCTCGGAAGTCAGATAGCCATTTTGATGAGAGAGACCATGCCAAGGGGATAAAACCCCGTGCAATGAAGTCGATCCTCTCGACTATGACCTTGTATAACCTTAGTTTGCAAAACAACATAACGATCAGCTCTCCACACCAATGTTAACATCAAAGTAAAGCGGCCTGATGCCACATCGCCGCAGTTGGAATCAAACCGGGTATTTCAGAATTATGAAACGTGATCGCAACGCCTACATTGACATGTAATATATCTTTTCTTGTACACTTGTCGTTTAAAGGGTGGTTGGAACATTGTATTGTGGTTCACAGCTAGGCTTCAAAATCTGCGCCTTAGGGTCCGAATCACTTTCATTAAACCCTTAATTTGTTGCTTTGAACGTGGAGATGGGCGGGAGTGGGGTGGGGCGCAGACGCGTAGCAAGGGACCTTTAAGGGTTGGGATTGTATTAGGTGTCATCACTGATTGGGGGGGGGGGGGACAAAGTGGTAACAAAATATGTGTTTTTAACTTATAAAATGTTAATGAGTACGTTTGTGTATGTGTGAGGCGGGTGACAGAAAATTGTCTGCACTGTGTACCACCTGACCCTTCTATACCCCTGGGTAGGTGGTGATTGATCTGCCCCCAAAACCCAGACTAAGAGAAAATGTAATCCAAAACGAAAGGCAATAGTCCTCTAACTTTTTGGTCACATCTCGACATTCTCCTCTCTAAAAAGTAGAACAATTGTCCTGTCATCACATCGATTCCACAATGTAACAAAGGATACAGTATTTTATCCTGTCAGCAGAGATTCAAGCACAATCACTCAATGTTCTCCTTCTTCCACTCCCTCTTTACCGCACATTCAATCAATCTTCTCCGTCATCCCCTCCCTCTTACAAGCACAGTCAATCAGAGAACTGTGGTCTCTTTCCTCCCCTCCCCTTAAACATTTGTAACAAGAAGCGATAACAAAGAACTGATTCACTAGCAAATATTGCAGCAGGCGAAAACGGTAGCAATCGTCACCATTCAAGTCTCAAGAAAAGACATAACACCGATCAACCTCTTTCTGAAATGCAATTTTTCTTTGAAGCCCTACTCTGGCTCTTGCCAGGGGCCGCAATATAGCCCGGACATAAATATGGTCTAATGGCTGAACGCGGTTCCTGGGACCTCTCCACGGGTGATCCTCATCCACGTGGTGGCACTTTATGTCATCGGGTGTTTATCGCTTGTGTGATGTCCTGGTGGGGTAAAAGAAGATAGATAGATAGATAGATAAAACCGAAAGAAAAGTATCTCAGCAAGCTTCACGATATAAAAAACACAAACAAAACGTGAACGTTGCGGCTATGGAACCTTCATCGGCACATACATACCTTGTAAATCAAACAATAGATGTCGTTTTCATAGGCAACGTTTTACATGCAGTAGTTTGCCACTGGTAATTAGTAAAGCGACAGGCATTGATGATCTACCAGCTATCAAGGCAGCGGGAAAAGCGGGAGCAATATGATGTAAAGAGAATATTTTAGGTGGCATGGAAAATAAACACCATCAGATTTGCAAACTCCTGTTATCGTCCCGCTATGGGAAAAGACATCTTATTCAAAGCATATTTATTCCAACTCTGTGCTACCATTGCCAGACATGGTCACTCACAACAAACCATAAAAGAAAATTAGTAACCATGGAAATGAGATGTCTGAGAAGGGCTGTAGGAGTGCATAAGCAGATAGATCAGAAACTGATCATATCTAAGAGAAAAAGTCGGCACAGAACCAATTCTAAATTACATACAAAGACAGCAAGTGAAATTGTTTGCCCACTTAGAGAGAATGCCTTGTGACGCCATACCATACAAAGCATACATGGAAAGAGAAGAGGGACGTAGAGCAAGAGGTAGACCAAGAACAACATGGAAGGATATCATCATAGAAACTCTACAACAGCACGATGTGCCTATGGTCGAGGCGGCCATAAGAGCTAGAAACAGAACTTTATATCTCACTCGACACCCACAGCGGTAAAAGAGGAAGTGAAGAAGAAGAATTGGGAAAAATGAAGTAAGAGGAACAGTACTAATTACAGAGGAATATTGATTCTCAGTCACACTGGGAAAATGTATGCTAAGATCATCGTTGACAGAGTATCAACTTTCAGAAGCATAGATGGGCTTTCGACGAAACAGAAGTTGCACAGATGCCTTTTATACATTGAGACAGCTATCAGGGAGAGAGAGAGAGAGAGAGAGAGAGAGAGAGAGAGAGAGAGAGAGGGGAGAGAGAGAGAGGGAGAGAGCAATAGAATACGATAAGACATGTTTTTTGACATTCATAGACCAAGAAAAGACCTTTGAAAGAGTCGACAGGAATGTATGGGGAAAGGGAATCAGCAATCATCTTATGAATATTTGCAAAAGACTGCCCACACGTAGTAAATGCTGCATAAGATCGAAGGCAGGATTGTCAATAACTTTTATAATGAACTCTGGTGTGCGTCAGGGCTGTGTACTATCGCCGCTTCTTTTTATAATATATATAGATAGCATATGTAATGAAACGAACTTTAATCATTAGGAAAATATTACAGAATTACTATTAACCGACGACCAGGTATTTATAGCAACAAAGTACGGAATACCTTCAGATTCACCTAAATCAAATTAGTAACAAAGGGGAGGAATATAATATAAAAATAAACACTACTAAGACAGAGGCAATGGTAATAGGAAGACAGAAAGAAAATTTAGAAATAAAATGTAAAAATAACAGCTCAAGACAAACAGATAAATAAGCTCAAGATGTGCCAAAGCTAATCAAGTAATGGGGCAACTATCTCCCCTGCTGACACACACGCAGATACCCCGAAATACCAAACTGACTCTTATCAGAACTATTTTTCGGCCATCATTGTGCTATCAAACTCTTTGGTCATGTGATGAGTTGGAGAAAACTGGAGTACATCGTGACAGCAGAAAAATTGGAGAGAAGGGAAGGCAGAGGGAGACCGTGAGAAAAGATGCTGGACAGAGTGACAACATGGCATGGAGGATCATCTGTGTCAGAGTTGATTGACAGTACATGAGACAGAAGGCTGTAGATAGACATGGCTACCAACGCCACACGGCAGGGACTTTAGGAAGAGGAAGGTTTGGTGTTTCTCCACAGAAGAGCTAGCAGCTTGCCGAGAGCATCCATGAACTGAATGACGTGTCCGTGAAATGAACTCACGACTTTTGGAACGTAAGGCAAACTACTAAATTATTTGGCCGAAATTCCTGACCACATTAATGCACAAAATAACACGGTTGCTTTGTTACATAAATTTAAACAAGACATTTTTATTTTATAATCAAAACAATTATAACGGGGGTGGGTGGTTGGGGGGGGGGGGAGGGGAGAAAAGGGGGAGGGGGAGAGACAATATTTCATGTTCTGAAATGCTCATCTAGAAAACTAGAATGGAGAAAGAAATAAAACAAAAATTATATATATATATAAATAGTTAAATTGAATTGAAAAGATATTTGATATTCATCGCGGCTGGCTTGATAACGCCAAATTATGAAGGAGGCAATTTTCCCTATTTCCGATACATTAAAGATGATAAATATCAAATGTATTTCAAATTGAACCCTATGGCGCCGAAACCCAGACAAGGAACAAGCAATTTAAAAGTTGAACTGAGCTCTGGATATGAGATATTTACAGAAATATAGGACAAATGTTTTGGAAACAAAACGTGCACACACAAAGGTACTGAAGAGCCGGGTTGAAATATTTCTGACAGAAATAAAATAAAAAGTTATTATCTTCATCGTTTTTTTTTTTTTTAAGCGTTCACCGGCTGTCAACTCAAGATTTGATTGTTCGTCCACTGCTGGACTTTGGCCGTGTTCTAGAACATGTGTTTCCCTTGCACATCCGTTTCGCAAGTCTGGCTTGTGCGTGTGCAGTCTCTTTGTTCCTTATTTCCCTAATTTTGAAGGAGCCACCTCTGAGTAGCTTATGTCGAAATGTTCATTAGGAGGCATTGGGTCTATCCTCCTCCACCCCCTCCCCCCCCCCCCCCACACGTAAAGCCCTAGAACACAGTAAGGGTAAAATACTCTTGAACAAGCAAACTGGGCGCTGGCCGGGGAGGCGGGGGGGGGGGGGGGGAGGCAGTCGATGGTAAGACAGTAAGAGGTCAACAGAGATACTACAAGGGAGATAGCAACCCTGGGATATGAACGATCGGCAGTAACATGAGAGAAAGACGAAGAAGAAGAAGAAGAAGAAGAAGAAGAAGAAGAAGAAGAAGAAGAAGAAGAAGAAGAAGAAGAAGAAGAAGAAGAAGAAGAAGAAGAAGAAGAAGAAGAAGAAAAAGAAGAAGAAGAAGAAGAAGAAGAAGAGGGGAGAAAGAGAAGCAGGATGAGGAGGAGGAAGAGGATGAGAGAGGAAGAGGATGAGGAGGAGGAAGACAAAAAGTACTCAGATCTCTTCTTCAATATACCCATCAGCCGCTGATGACGTCATTTCTGAAAGGTATGCCATTCTTTTTTGATCCGTGTGTAACGCTTTTGTCTTGCTTGCTCTCAATTTAACATTCTTTTTAGTAATCATGACGCGCGCAACATGTATGGCACTAGAACACTCGACGGCGCAACCCTTGACCGCCCCCACCCACAATTTCCATAGAAAAGCCGTACAGTGTTGAGGTGCCATGTGTTCATGGTTTGGCGGCAATGATGGAAATTTGACTATACAGAATTTGTAACTATCGCAGTATGCCCCGTTGGCTTCACACTGTTTGTGTACACAACTAAACGTACAAAGTGTCTTAGGATGTTTGTCACTTTTCCGTCTTTCTAGCTGTTCTAGATAAAATGATATTAACTAGTCATCCCCTTGTGGGGTGCAATTTTCTGTTACTTTGAAGCCCCACCCTGGCTCTTGCCAGGGGCCGCAATACAGCCCGGCTATAAATATGGTCTAATGGCTGAACGCGGTTTCCGGGATTTCTCCACGGGTGATCCTCATCGACATAGTGGCACTTTGTGTTATCGGGTAGTTTATCGCTTGTGTGATGTCCTAGTGGGATACAATGTGCTACTACTAATTTCCAGCTAATAATGTAGTGTTACAGGGATGTGTGTGTGTGTGTTTGTGTGCGTGTGTAAATTTGTCACCTTCAAGATTGGCTTTCGTAGGATTAACGTCTCAAGGATGAGAATCAAACAGCTAGAAATCCGGGACACCCCGTTTAACCGAACTGCCGTATAGGACAGTCACAATGGGGGGCACCATCAAACCGTTTCAAAGTGACCTGTACCAAAAGATCATTACGGTTTGAGGAGTTACCAGGGAATCTGTCCGATGCTCAACACTCAAGGTGGGTTACTGGTGACATCGAAATTAGAACTCTTCCTCGCTACTGAAGATGGGTACTGAGCGTTTATGGAAGTGTCGTGAGTGCTATGATGTCGATTCATAATTCAACATTTAACATTTTGTAGTTCTGTGTTGGTTGGTTGTAAAAAAAAAAGGGAGGGGGGGGCGGTTGGACCTGGGAAGGACTGCAGGAGTGACCAGAAGAGATCAAATCAGGAAGGATGTCATGGGAGAATAAGTCGGCACAGAACCAGTTCTAAATTACATCCGAAAAATAGCAAATAAAATGGTTTGCCCGCTCAAAGAGAACTAGTTAGTTAATCCACAGATTACTCTCACTGCACACCGGACAAGTCCATACGCGCTCGAATCCTCCAGCTTGTGGCCACTGATAGCACCAGACAGACCAAGCTCAGCTTGTGGCTACTGATAGCACCAGACAGACTAAGCTCAGCTTGTGGCGACTGATAGCACCAGACAGACCAAGCTTAGCCTGTGGCGACTGATAGCACCAGACAGACCAAGCTCAGCCTGTGGCGACTGATAGCACCAGGCAGACTAAGCTCAGCTTGTGGCCACTGATAGCACCAGGAAGACTAAGCTCAGCTTGTGGCCACTGATAGCACCAGGCAGACTAAGGTCAGCTTGTGGGCACTGATAGCACCAGGCAGACTAAGGTCAGCTTGTGGCCACTGATAGCACCAGGCAGACTAAGGTCAGCTTGTGGCCACTGATAGCACCAGACAGACCAAGCTCAGCTTGTGGCCACTGATAGCACCAGACAGACCAAGCTCAGCTTGTGGCGACTGATAGCACCAGGCAGACTAAGGTCAGCTTGTGGCCACTGATAGCACCAGAGAGACCAAGCTCAGCTTGTGGCCACTGATAGCACCAGACAGACTTAGGTCAGCTTGTGGCCACTGATAGCACTAGGCAGACTAAGGTCAGCTTGTGTAGCACTGATAGCACCAGACAGACCAAGCTTAGCTTGAGGCCACTGATAGCATAAGGCATACCAAGCTCAGCTTGTGGCCACTGATAGCATCAGACAGACCAAGCTCAGCTTGTGGTCACTGATAGCACCAGACAGACCAAGCTCAGCTTGTTGCCACTGATAGCACCAGACAGACCTAGCTCAGCTTGTGGTGACTGATAGCACCAGACAGACTAAGCTCAGCTTGTGGCGACTGACAGCACCAGACAGACCAAGCTCAGCTTGTGGCGACTGATAGCACCAGACAGACTAAGCTCAGCCTGTGGCGACTGATAGCACCAGACTAAGCTCAGCTTGTTGCGACTGGTAGCACCAGACAGACCAAGCTAAGCTTTTGGCGACTGATAGCACCAGACAGACCAAGCTCAGCTTGTGGCCACTGATAGCACCAGGCAGACTAAGGTCAGCTTGTGGCCACTGATAGCACCAGACAGACCAAGCTCAGCTTGTGGCCACTGATAGCACCAGGCAGACTAAGCTCAGCTTGTGGCCACTGATAGCACCAGACAGACTAAGCTCAGCTTGTGCCCACTGATAGCACCAGGCAGACTATGCTCAGCTTGCAGCCACTGATAGCACCAGACAGACCAAGCTCAGCTTGTGGCCACTGATAGCACCAGACAGACTAATCTCAGCTTCTGGCCACTGATAGCACCAGGCAGACTAAGGTCAGCTTGTGGCCACTGATAGCACCAGGCAGACTAAGGTCAGCTTGTGGTGACTGATAGCACCAGACAGACCAAGCTCAGCTTGTTGCCACTGATAGCACCAGACAGACTAAGGTCAGCTTGTGGCCACGGATAGCACCAGACAGACTAAGCTCAGCTTGTTGCCACTGATAGCACCAGACAGACTAAGCTCAGCTTGTGGTGACTGATAGCACCAGACAGACTAAGCTCAGCTTGTGGCGACTGATAGCACCAGACAGACCAAGCTCAGCTTTGTGACTGATAGACAGACTGAGCTCAGCACCAGCCGACAGACAGACAGGACTAAGCTCAGCTTGTTTGGCGACTGATAGCAACAGACAGACCAAGCTCAGCTTGTGGCGACTGATAGCACCAGACAGACTTAAGCTCAGCTGACAGCTTGTGGCCAGCTTTTGGATGTAGCACCAGAGCAGACTAAGGTCAGCTTGTTACACTGATAGCACCAGACAGACCAAGCTCAGCTTGATAGGCACCAGGCAGGCCACTTGATAGCACCATACATACCAAGCTCAGCTTTGTGGCCACTGATAGCATCAGACAGACTAAGCTCAGCTTGTGGCCACTGATAGCACCAGACAACAGCTCAGCTTGTTGCCACTGATAGCACCAGACAGACACTAGCTCAGCTTGTGGTGGACCACTGATAGCACCAGACAGACATGCCTCAGCTTGTGGCCACTGATAGCACCAGACGACTAAGCTCAGCTTGTGGCCACTGATAGCACCAGACAGACAGAAGCTAAGCCAGCTTGGTGGCGACTGATAGCACCAGACAGACTAAGCTCAGCTTTGTTGCGACTGTAGCACCACGGACTCAGCTCAGCTAGTGCGACTGATAGCACCAGACAGACTAAGCTCAGCTTGTGGCCACTGATAGCACCAGACAGACTAAGCTCAGCTTGTGGCGACTGATAGCACCAGACAGACTAAGCTCAGCTTGTGGCCACTGATAGCACCAACAAGGCAGCAGACTAGAGCTCAGCTTGTGGCCACTGATAGCACCAGGCAAATGATAGACTAAGCTCAGCTTGTGGCCACTGATAGCAGGCCAGGACAGAGCCACTGATAGCACCGACAAGCTCAGGAGACTAAGGCTGCTTGCAGCCACTGATAGCACCAGACAGACCAAGCTCAGCTTGTGGCCACTGATAGCACCAGACAGCACCAGCCACTGACAGACCAGGCAGCTCAGCTTGTGGCCACTGATAGCACCAGACAGACTAAGCTCAGCTTGTGGTGACTGATAGCACCAGACAGACTAGGAGCTCAGCTTGTGGCCATAGATAGCACCATGCAGACTAAGGTCAGCTTGTGGCACTGATAGCACAGGCAGACTAAGGTCAGCTTGTAGCCACTGATAGCATCAGGCAGACTAAGGTCAGCTTGTGGCCACTGATAGCACCAGACAGACTAAGGTCAGCTTATGGCCACTGATAGCACCAGACAGACTAAGCTCAGCTTGTGGCCACTGATAGCACCAGACCAAGAGCTTGTGGCCACTGATAGCAAGCAGGACAGCTCAGCTTGTGGCCACTGATAGCACCAGACAGACTGATAGCACCAGACAGCTCAGCTTGTGGCCACTGATAGCACCAGACAGACTAAGCTCAGCTTGTGGCCACTGATAGCACCAGACAGACTAAGCTCAGCTTGTGGCCACTGATAGCACCAGACAGACCAAGCTCAGCTTGTGGCCACTGATAGCACCAGACAGACTAAGCTCAGCTTGTGGCCACTGATAGCACCAGACAGACTAAGCTCAGCTTGTGGCCACTGATAGCACCAGACAGACCAAGCTCAGCTTGTGGCCACTGATAGCACCAGACAGACCAAGCTCAGCTTGTGGCCACTGATAGCACCAGACAGACCAAGCTCAGCTTGTGGCCACTGATAGCACCAGACAGACACTGAAGCAGTAAATCGCTTACTGTGGCACCACAGACCAAGCTTAGCTTGTGGCCACTGATAGCACCAGGCAGACCAAGGTCAGCTTATGGCCACTGATAGCACCAGACAGACTAAGCTAAGCTTGTGGCGACTGATAGCACCAGGCAGACTAAGAACAAGATGTGTCTATGGTCGATGCAGCCGATTTGAGGTTTGAACAACGGATCAAAATCATGGCTCACAGGTAGTAATCCAGAAGTGTTTCGTTCTTCTTCTAACTGAATCTGTCCGAAGAAGAGCAGCAAAGTGCACAAGCTCTGTAGTACTGGTAAGGATCCTGAAATACTTTTGGTAGATTTTAAATTTTAAATTTTGTCTGGGCAGCGCTGTTAGGCTAGTTTTCAATTTTCAACTCCAAAGGGATTTGTTACGTACGCAGCAAAACACACGGGCGTCCGATCTGACTACCAAGAGATCAGGAAGAATTACTAGAAGTCCAAGTCCACGTGAAAAAATACCAGCCCTTACAGGGTATTAAACCCGGAACCTCTAGCCCTTAAGGTGGACAGCATGCCTCGAGACCACACAGCGGTCATAAAAGCAAAGAAGAACCTTATATTTCCCTCGAAACCTGAAGCGGTAGAAGATGAAGTGAAGAAAGAGATGTAGAAGAAGATGAGAATGCATAACAGTCGCCACAGTAGAAACCTGGATTTTCAGAATTGTTGGGTGCTTTAATAACATTAAACCTGCAGATGACGTCACAGGACAGCCCAATATTTTAGAGGATGGTAAGACCGGGTTTTCAAGCTTTCTGATGCTTTTAACGATTTAAAACTTCTAGAACTAGCCCTAACCCCAACCCACCTACGTCTCACGAGAAAGTGAAGACTAGGTCCCACGACTGCATGCAGCCTAGGTCCCACGACTGCATTCAGCCAATCTACCACCACTATTAGACTGTCCCGTGACCTGTCGATTTCCCCTGTTTGGGGTAAGATATTAATAAAGCACCAATCTTTGTTGTCAACGTGTGTATTTAAAGTGCTCATTCTGAGCCGCTCAGCTCCATGTCTGAAGACAAGAGAGCTTAAGAAATGAGGCATCCTTCTAACAGCCAGAAAAAGTAATTCTTTGAATTTTTATGTCTAAAATGCGCGCCACTTTTAACTGCTTCTGGCTATTGAGATTTTATTTATTAAAGCTTGTGTTGGTTGGCCAGAGGATTCATTAGCATTCTTCCATCGCGTGAGCCATGACGTCATCCGTTGAGAAATCAACACACCTTGCTCGATGATACAAAAGACAGTGTACCAATATGTCGAGAGTTAGATTGAAAAATCAATCTGTTGTTGGAAGTAGACACGCCTAGCCGTAGTGGGTAGAGAGAGAGAGAGAGAGAGAGAGAGAGAGAGAGAGAGAGAGAGAGAGAGAGAGAGAGAGCTGATTGAAAGAAAACAAGACAGTGTGCAAATAACAGAAAGCGAGAGAATGAGCGGGTTGAGAGTCAAAGAGAAAATGCGGGAGGAATCAACGAAGAGACGGGGGAGCGCGTGACAACCAGTGAGACTGAGAGAAGTTAATGAGTGTTTTGCAAGAGCAAAGGAGAGAACAAAAAAATGAAGTGAGAGAGAGAGAGATAGAGAGATTAAGAGAGAGAGTGACATCGTAGTATTAAAAACAAGACAAATGGAGAGAAGTTTAATTAAAGAGATAGAAAGTGATAGAGAAGAAGAGTAAGAGAGTCTCGTAATTGAGAATAAGAGCGTGAGTGAGACAGTCTCGCAAATGAGAGTGAGACTGAGAACCTTATAGAGAACAAATGATAGTGAGATAGGTGTTAGTAAGTGAGAAATGTTAGTATGAGACGAGTGAGAAGTTGTGAGAGTAATTAAGTGAAAGAGACAGAGAACGAGAGAGCGAGGAAGAGAGAGCACGCGAAAGAAAAAAATTGAGAGTGAATGAGAGAGAGGAAAAGAGAGAGAGAGAGGGAGAGACAGAAAGATGGAGAGACAGAATAAATGCAGCGTTGAGCCATCCTTAGATACGGGTATTTCAAGCTGTCACTTGGAAGATCAACTTGATTACTCCAAGATTCAAGCACGTCTGGCTTAGTTTACCTCCGCATGTGGGTTGACTGCCTACCCTGAACACCACACATGTGGCTCGAACCCTAACTTCAGATGTAACCCCATAGTGAAGTAAAGGCCCCCTTTTCCACGCTTTTAGGGCGTATTGGGAATAGAGAGCTAGACCTCTCGTTTTATAGACCAAATCAGTACTTGATGGTTGATGTTGTCAGTTCCACGCCGGCCGCCTTTACTTCCCCGGCCGCACCTGGTACCCATTCAAGGTTGGGTCAGCCTGGGACTCAAATTCATTTTTTTTTTAAATTACGGACTTGAACCCACGACCTTCAGATCCGCAAGCAGGCGTCTAATCTTCAACGCCAAAGCGACTTCCACAACCTCATAGCAGTTCCCAAAGAATTAAGCAGTGATCCGAACGAAGCAAGGACATTCAGTAACGGTAAACTATGCACCGGGTGGCAACACTATAAAAAAGTAAAGATCCTTTTTCACGCCCTAGGCGCATCGGGTATATGGGAAGAGCGTCCCATATTTTTACAGACAAATCGGCACTGGGTGGGTAATGTGGTCAGTATTAAACCGGCCGTCTTTACTTCCCCAGGACAGCCATCCTGGTACCCATTTTAGGCTTGGTCGACCTGCGACGCCCCATACCATGATTAAAAATCCACTCAGCCAGCAGTGGGTTTCGATCGCGGTACATTGAAATTACGAGTCTGACTCGCAACACCTTAGCCACAGACACTACAGTGATAACACTACTTCATCAAAATCTTTTCCAGCTAGTCCAATATTGAGGGCATATCCAGGGTAACAGTAAGTGGAGACAACATGTCGTCTATTGATCAGCAGTAAAAGTCATCCGTTACTGTCAGGATGCATTGAGGTAAAGGGAATCCCAGGGGAGATGTTGCCACAGAGGTGTCAAGTGACATGAGTTGACTCTGAAAGAACGTGCAGAATTGCCTCTGTGAGTTGTACTGTGTTGTTTCAGATCTAGCGTGAATTGTGCTAGTGCATCTCACAAGCTCACAAGTATGAGTAAGGTTCGTTATCTCATCATCATCATCATCATCATCATCATCATCATCATCATCAATTTCCACTTTTGCCGTCAAGCACGACTAGCGGCTGGCCGAAAGGTTAAAACGCCGGGCTCTCATGCGGGAAACTCAGATCCAAACCCACGGTAAGGCAGGGGATTTTTTCTGTCTAGAGGAGGGGGGAGGGAGGGGATAAAATTCTAACCTGCACAGCAGTGGCGACAGCAGTAGCCATGCGACCGTAAATCCTTAGACTCAAAGACCCCCCCCCTCCCCCACCTGCCTGCACCGCAAAAGTGGTATAATAGATGCAGTTATTGGCAGGTTATTTTATGTTTGTTCTTTTGCTGTTGCCCTTAAGAACTGTGGGGAGGAATAGTTAGCGATTCATCACTCAAATTTAAAGTTAAAGTCTAGAGGATCGACTTTATTGCACTGTGTTTTATGCATATGGCTCGGCCTCTCTCCGCAGAACGGCTAGCCGCCTGTCGAGAGCTTCGAACAGAGCACGAACTCCGTACCTCCGGAGACGATACCCAGATATCTCCGTAAAAATTGCACTCGTGAAATGTGTAGCAATGGCCATTCTGTGTCGATATAGGTCTTTAGTGTCATAAGTCGATATTCTCCTAGGGCAGCTGTTTTTGACCTGTGGGTCACGAGCCTCTGTTGGATTGAACGACCCTTTCACAGGGTGGCCAAAGACCATCGAAAAACATACATTCACTGAAGTTGTGAAGAGTAAAGAAAACAATTGTTTGGTTGGGGGTCGCCACAACATGAGGAACTGTATTCAAGGGTCGGCTTCAGGAAGTTGAGAGTCACCATTCTGGAGAGATCTCTTGCTTTCACATGAAATCGTTGTTTCATGACTGGGTTGGTATTTGTTATGGCTGCATTGTAACAAGACTGTTACTGCTACCATCGAAATAGGAACCTCTTCGCTTGCTGCTGAAGATGGATTGGAGCGCTTACAGGAATGTCCTGAGTGCTAAAAGCTATATGCTTCCCATCTCAAACCTACTGTCTTGGGTTCAAATCTGCATTGGGGAAGATTTTATTTTCAAAATTGGCTTTGACTCTCGTGTCGATCCAGATTAAAGTGGGTGTCGTTCGCTTTGTGTGATGGGTAGTAAAAGCGGGTGCACGATTTACACCATCCTTTCGCGGTTCTCACCCGTATAACGTTACAAAATTAATTTTTTTAATGCATTTGACGACACGCCCCCCTCCCCCCAAGAGACATGGGAGCCCTTCAGTTTGAGAACCACTGAGCTACATGTTGATTTGTTAAAGTAATTAATATGAAACAGAAATAATTTTGCTTTTAATTTTCGGCATAGCAATTACTGTTCTCATCCTTTACATATTAATAATTGAGTTGTTAGCCTAAAACATCTTAAAGACATCCTCAGGAGGAGATCGGAGCACTTATGGCCATGTCCAGTGCGCAATAAAGATTATATTTAATTAAATGAATAATGAAAAATGAACAGTTAGTACTGCATATTATTTTACTTGAAAAAGAACAAGGATGTGGAGGGAATAATTAAGGACACTTATATGTTTACACCGGAACCCACGGGCATAGAAATAAAGGCAGACCAAACAACATCTGGAGAAGAGAGCTAGAGAAAGAAGTTTAAAAATATGGGGAAGACGTGTGTTGAATTGCATGCAATAGCGAAAGATAGCACAGCGTGGCGTGAGGTTTTTGAGGGCGTATGCTACACTGGGGGAATAGAAGGCAGAAGAAGATGAGACACGTTGGCATGGGTTTATCAAAATCTCCCTTTCCTTTAT
>CAJHNH020003850.1:0-47500 GCA_905116865.2 Candidula unifasciata
GTCACGGGTAGTTAGTATCCTTTGGAAATTCTCTACATGTTATGTTGGTGTGTTGGGAAATGAGCAGGCAGATAGACTGGCCAGTTCTGCACCACTTGGTGGTGAATTGATGTATGACAAGCTAGACGTAGTAAGGGCCCTCTGGGAGTGAGTGAACAGTGTGAAAGTGCAAATATATAAATACGGTCTGATAAAAATGGCTCTTCGCTTGCTGCTGAAAATGAGCTTATGGGGGTATCCTGAGTGCTATGACGTTGATTCTTAATTCAACAACTGACGAGGTCAGCATGGGATATGGAATACGTAATAGGGAAAAATATGAACAGAATCTTGGTGAACAATGTAATGTCTGTAAACATTTTACGTGTCTTTTTGTGTATTATCTCTCTTTCTGTATGTTCCTGTGTATATGTGGCGTTCAGATTCTTTAGAATATTTACACTTAAAAGCTACAGCTTCGTGCAGTTTAATACAGTACTGTTCCTTGTGGGTGGAGGTGAGATCCAGCACCCTTTAATCAGCATGATGTAAAAGATGATTAAGTTTTGCTGAAATCAGATGTGTTGAGCCAAAAGGCACAGATATCATAGCTAAGCTGTACACCTTAACGCGCCAACTGCCTGTTTAAGGGTAGACTTGAAAGACAAAGCTTAGCAGAGAAGTAGAATAGACGTGATTTCTGTTTCAGTATGAAATATTTTCTAATGCCGATTATTTCTCCAGACACCATCTTAGACTTTTGAGTATAATTTCTGTTTGCTTCTGCAATGTCTATCATATCTTTCCAGCCATCATGATGTTCTCCAATGCCTGTACTTATTGCATAATTAAAGATCATCTCTAATCTCTTTCTTGCATATAATGTTCTTTCTCCCAATGTGGATCCTGGGACCCCTTTGGGGGGGGGGGGGGCAATAGACACACTGCCCCCAAACAAGCATGTCATAAATGGCCACTAATAAATTAGAGTTTTTATGAAATCGGAGGTATTGGGCTGAAAAGTGAAGATATTTCAGCTTCACTGTAAACAACAACACAAGGTGTCATCTGGCCTTTCAAGGGCGAGTAGAAGTGAAACAAATAAGAGTTCTACTTGCATTCACCTGTTTCCAGAGTCATTGGTAGTTACTTTGGCTGTCCAAGGTATTCACAACATTCATCTTAAAAACTGTTGGTGTTAGATATCAACCCTGAGTGCCCTCTCCAGGGTGAAGACTGACAACAATGGATCTCCAACACACAGGTTTTCATTCTGGATGTGCACTAAGACTGTTGTTCATTATCTCTTGCTCCAAGATTGTTGTATACCCATCTCTTGCTCCGAGATTGTTGTATACCCATCTCTTGCTCCAAGATTTTTGTATACCCATCTCTTGCTCCAGGATCGCTATTCATCCATCTCTTGCTCCAAGATTTTTGTATACCCATCTCTTGCTCTGAGATTGTTGTATACCCATCTCTTGCTCCAAGATTGTTGTTCATCCATCTCTTGCTCCAAGATTGTTGTTCATCCATCTCTTGCTCCAAGATTGTTGTTCATCCACCTCTTGCTCCAAGATTGTTGTTCATCCATCTCTTGCTCCAAGATTGTTGTTCATCCATCTCTTGCTCCAAGATTGTTGTTCATCCATCTCTTGCTCCAAGATTGTTGTTCATCCATCTCTTGCTCCAAGATTGTTGTTCATCCACCTCTTGCTCCAGGATCGCTATTCATCCATCTCTTGCTCCGAGATTGTTGTATACTCATCTCTTGCTCCGAGATTGTTGTTCATCCATCTCTTGCTCCAAGATTGTTGTTCATCCATCTCTTGCTCCAAGAATGTTGTTCATCCACCTCTTGCTCCAGGATCGCTATTCATCCATCTCTTGCTCCGAGATTGTTGTATAAACCATCTCTTGCTCCAAGATTGTTGTTCATCCACCTCTTGCTCCAGGATCGCTATTCATCCATCTCTTGCTCCAAGATTGTTGTTCATCCGCCTCTTGCTCCAAGATTGCTATTTATCTATCACTTGATTTTATCCACCCACTTGTATTGCTGTTTACTTCTTGCTCACTAGTCTTCAACTTCTCTCCAGTATGGTTTTTACAAGTATTTCATTTTTTTAAATGTGACCATATATTATTTTGGAAATACAAATGTAAATTCTTTGTTTATATTTGGCAGGATGTCCTCCAACTGCAGAAGCTTTGCTCTATGGCGTCCTGCAGTTACAGAAAAAAATGAAGCGCACCAACACATTACAGCTATGGTATCGCAAGTAGATTGACTGAGAAATTTTACTGTTTATTGATGATCTTTTCTAATACCTGGAAAATAAAACGAAGTTAAAGAGAGAATTTGTCTTGTGTGGGCAGTGTAAAATAATCTTTAGAATTCTAAATATTTAATAGTTTTTGCAAGTCAGAAACGTCCGGGGGAATTAAATTTATGTACATATTATTGTCTTTTTTTTTTGTAGTTCTTAAATCTTTTGACTAAGTATGTTTAGCTTCAGTTGAAGGTGATATTAATGTTGGAAAATAAAAGATGAAATTAGATCACTAACAAAATTGTCATGTGTTCCAAGTTTCTGAATAATGAAATGAGATGCTGGTTTTTTCTCCTTCTTCCTTCCTTCTGTTTTGTTTTCTTTCTTTTTTGGACTGCAACCTGAAAGTTTGACCACCCTGAGATTCAAATATTGCAATCCAGATGGCAAACAACAGCAAAATTCCCAGATAACCTGTGCAACCTCCAAAGAAGTTATACCTGGGGCAGTTGGTAACAGCTACAGTGGCAAGGTGTCACTTTCAGTCCTGTGTGAGTAAGTGTCCCTCCCTTCCCCCATTGCTGACTTTGCCAGCTTTAGATTTAAAAATGTATCCAGTGGAGTTGGTTAATCTGTGGATTTAGTCTTCTTTATCTTCCTATTATCCATACAGACAAGAGTCATACATGGTGCCACAGTTTTCAGTTTCAGCTGTGACATTTGTCTGTGCTTTTCAGCTGTCTAGGTCTATGATCGACCATGACCTATCCATTGGACAATGGAGTCTTGTAATTACAGTTCCTTCTCTTTGATCGACGGTGTCTCTAGCTGACAAGCTACATCTGATAAACATAAGGTTGGGACCACTCCTCGCCTAGAGTACCCGGGTGTCTTTTTGTTCTCTGCCATTTGGCCTGGGAGGCCCTGCTGTTAGCTACACCACCACTGGCATAGCTCTCATGGTCATTGAGAAACACAAGCTCCCCCATCTGTAGATTTACTGAGTAGTCTGACCTTGGTATGACAAACATGAATTAATTATTATATTGAATGAAAAGGGGTACTTCTTATTCGAATGGCTGCAATGGTACAGTGGTTAATGCACTTTCTTGGCGTGACAGTAGTCCAGGTTCAAAAGCTACAGTGGAATATTTTTTGAAAAAAAAATAAACATACAATAACTAGCTATTATATTGGCCCAGCTTCATCATAATGAGTACTGGACAATTGTGAGAAGTTTTGGATAAGAAATGGAATGGGCCAACAACTACTTTGTTGTATTAAAGCCTGGAATGAAAGGTGTGGAAGACCATTATTGAAACCAAATCTTTGGAATGGCAAATTAGAATGCAACCAGGCCATGAATTCAGCACAACACAGGGATTGGGAATTTGAACTCTAAAAGAGTAAAATAATTTTCTTAAAGCATTAAACAGCACCACATTTACTTCTAACTTATCCTGAGAAGAAGAAATGCAACCTGAAAGCTTAATGCTATTGCACGGCAGAACAGGTGCTTAACCTTGGTTGACAGCTGGACTAGGAGGGAAGCTCCAACATGCAGACAGAGCACTGCTCTTCTGATCAAGCTGCATGCTTTGTTCCAAACCTATTGATATTACCTTTCCTCTGGGGTAAACAAGGCAGGTCTGAGGAGAGTCATAATGCATGGGCAACTCATGGAACCATACAATAATGCCCAGGTTTTGTGCCACGGAGATGAAGAACCTCATCCCTGGCCCTTGCCATGGGCTGTGATCCCATGCTTCCCTATAAGTAAGTATTAAAAAAAAAAAAGTAAAGGACCCTTTTCCACAGCTTTAGATGTATTGGGCATAAAGGGCTAGACCTATATTTTATAGACCAATCGGAACTCGGTGGGTGCCGGCTGGGACCCACTCAAGGCTGGGTCGACCTGGAAGCCAAGGTCATTTTGGAAAAAAAAAAAGTCTTTCTTCATCAGGACCGGAACCCACGACCATCTGAACTACAGGCGAGCGTCTAGCCGCTACAGCACGGTGGCTCCCATACCTCTTTGTAGCACAGGATATGCTATTGTCTGAAAAGATGGAAAGGTGCCTTCCCATCCCCCCCCCCCCCCCCCCAAATAAAAAAACTTTACATCCGGTAAACATGGCTGAATAAAAATGCAGAGAGGAAGAAAACCATTTGCTAGAATAAGAAAATAGAGATTCATTTTCAGATTTCAAGAATAAACATTACAAACTACCTAATAATGTATAATTTTTTTTTTTTAAGTAACCCTTCGGCCTTGATTCCATGCCAGGGGTGGCCCGCACCCCATTTCAGCTATCTTCTTTCCTCTATATCTCGTCTTATTTCTTTTCTCCTTTCTTTCTCTCCCTGTCTTAGTCCCGACTTTCTTTCCTTAATCATATCCAGTCTCTCTATAACATCTGTATTTGTTTTTATTTCCATAAAGATACAGCAGAAAGAACAAAAAGCAGACTGTGAATAATGCATTATTGCTGAAGTTCCTAATCTGTGCCCTGTGGAGCACTAAGACTTCTTTTCAACCCCTGAATTAGAGATTAGCAGAGGTGATAAGCATCATTTATCATTTTTAAGCTCCTAAACACTCCTTTTTCTAGTACTCCCATGTTTAGTCCCTCATTATGTGCTACCGGTGCTACAGAGTCTGTGCACAGTGCTGAGTTTCTTTGGACTGGGACTTGGGTTAGAAGAACGGAGCACTTACGGGTTACTACCCTTGTGCCATGATGTTGATCCATTTTTTTTAAACCTCAAAACCTTTGTGTCATAACACGATCACTCTCCTACATATTTTTATTTTCAGTTTCTCCCATCCAAGATTGCAGTCTGTATGACTAACATCTCAAGGATGAGAAGCACACTGGTAAAGCTCCTGGAAACCTCGTTCAACAAAATAAGGTTATGCTTGTGTGGGGGAAATGAGCAGGCAGATAGATGGCCGGTTCATTGAGTGATGAACTGACGTGTGATAAGCTAGATAGTGTGAGAGCCCTTTGGCAGCGAGTAAACTATGTGGATGCAGAAACAGATAATTAAATGCACAAATTGATCATTAGGGTCTTGAGAAGAATGGCACTGCGGGGAGTTACCAGAGGATCTGGCCAATGCTAAACACTCAAGGGAAAGGCGAGGTGGGTATACAGGCTTACAGTTACTAGTACCATCGGAATTTGAACTCTTTGCTTGCTGCTGAAGATGAGGATGCAGCGCTTATGGAAAGTGTTCCCAGTACTGTGATGTCGATTCTTAATTCAACATCAATAAGATTACGGAGTAACTTGTAGCCCAGTATGGATGGTGTGTTGGCAGGACCTACATCTTTTTGCCACATCAGTTATGATTCACAATAAAACGGACTATATCTACCTCATCATTTATCTAACGTTTCTGTTATTCTACTACCAGGAGACAGGTGGCATCCAAACCCTAACAATTAACTAACTACAGACAAGTCAGAGTTAGACCTACAAATTGCTAGAAACAAACTTACTCAAAACAACAACAGCTACTGATTCAAACATTAGAGATTCGCCTATTGCTTTGCTGTCCATCAAAACTCTATAAGGAGTTTCAATCAATGTCCGGGGATATTTTATGGAAAACTCGATACCCTTTACCTATGGCCAAATCAGATTTCTTTCTGGTTTCAGTCTGTGTTAAAATCAATAATTGGCTATCCTTCGAATAACCGTCCCAAATTATCGAGGCCGAAAATATACCCTAACGGGGCCTCAGTCACATGTCAATTTTGGACTTCCAGAGACATAATTTGCGAACTTCCGGCGACTATCTCCACCGCCGAGAGTATCTTGGCGTGGAGCGGGGCTAAACTAAATGGCTGGGACTCACGAGCAGCAGCTACCTCATCTCCTGCAGCTTCCTTTATTTTATTTGTTTGCGAGTAAGAGATACTCTCGGCGGTGGCGGTAGTTCGCAATTGACATGTGACTGAGGCCCTGTTAGGGTATATTTTCGGCTACGATAATTTGAGACCGTTATTCGGATGATAGCTTAATAATAAATATCATATTTTGTTTCGCTGTAAAGTATCCGATATTTTGATTCTTGGAAGGGACCTTCAGGCTAGGGCAGGGCTGCCAATGATAAGTTTTTCACCCACAGATCTGGGAGTTTTTTTGTTTTTTTTACACATTGGGTTTTAAATTTGAAAGCTGGATTTTGTTAAAATACATCCTTATATAAAAGTGGGTAAATGTTTCGTTTCGTAACTTTAAAAATTTGTACTTTTTAACGATCTGGGTTTTTTCGGTTCTTTGCTAATGTATTACTTGGGTTTTTGTTTAGCTTAGCTTGGTTTTTCAAAACAATAGCATTGGTATTCCTGTCACTAGTTTTTTTTTTTTTTAAAGGGTAAGAGGTAAAAGTCGGGACATGCGAACCAGCGTCTATTGCTCACGGTTATAGTCCATAAGTGCTGTGTGTCGCCGTCCGCACGAAACTCCGTAGCTACAGCGACGTGCGGATCTTTTCTCCAGGGTATGCCGTCGTAGTGGGTAATGAACAGGCAGTGAGATTGGCTTAATCTGCACCACTGGGTGGTGAATTGATACATGACAAGGCAGATGTGGTCAACGTCCTTTGGGAACAAGCAAGGGAATCAGTAGAGAAACAAGATTATTATGACCTGGAGAGAATGAGGCACTTGGGTGTAACCAAAGGGGCTGGCCGGCTCACTACACTCAGAGGAAAGGCAAGACGGAATATAACCAGATTATGACTGGTACCATCAGTATTATAACTGCGCTGGCTGCTGAAGATGAAGACGGAGCACACTTGGGAATGCCCCGAGTGCTGTCGTGTCGATTTTTAACAACTCATGAAGCTGGTGGTAAACTCTGTCTTTAGCAACCTTTGTGAGGGTTTTAAATAGAACGTGACGTGAGTGTCTCTTATCTGCAGAGTTCGACGAAAACTCCGGGCGGCACTCCACCGGGGCCTGTCAAGGCAATGGTCAGTCAGGAAAGTGAAGCTTTAGAGGCGGCTCCTGGGCCAGACATGGACACGATAACTGTAGATGGGTGATGCTTCTTGATACTCAAGAAGCTGGCTGTCAGGTACCAATCTACGGTGGTCATCTTTATCGGTTCCTGGAGTAGATTTGGGTATCTCGTGGACTGCAAAGGTTGATAGAAAACTAGGTGATCTGGGCTCGCTGCGCAGGTGTCATGGGTCGTGATGGTGCAACTCAGTGAACAAACTCCGCACGTTTATTCGACGTCTCGTCTAGTCATCCTTTAGAAATGATCACTTAAAGTAGTTACGTCCCACATGGGAACGTTGTATGTTATAAGTTTACATGTGCGTGATCTGATCTTTCTTGCACATCCGCAATTCATTTACTTATTGAGAACATAAGCGACAACTTTGGACTTAATTTTGGCTGAACGCGGTTATCTGGGAAGTATTAAAAGGACTTGGACTTAAATCCCCCCTCAAGAGAAACTTGTGCTTGCAAGCATTAGGGTTTTGTCGTGATCAGAGCTGCAATTGTGGTTACAGGTTGTCAAATGCAGAGTTCTTGGCATAAACTGCTTGATAATTGTTCAATATGTTGCAGGCAGGTCTTTATTACCCTCGAGATTTTATACCATATCTTTACGAGTCGTTCCCAACTACTTACGGTTAACACTGAAGGAATAAAGACATTTGAATGAAAAGTTTGAAAATCAAGCTAACTGCTTCTACGGAACAGTGCGTTAATAAATAGTCCGGTTATGTCCCTTATATATATATATATATATATATCTATATATATATAAATAAATATATATATATATAGATATATATATATATATATCTATATATATATATATATATGATATATATATATATAATATCATCGTGTGCCCATCGTTTTAGCCCATCCAGCATCATCTCTTGGTCTGCCTCTACTCCTTTTCCCACTGATCTCTCCAGTTGTTATGTGGCCAAAGAACAATGTTTGTCTCTTTCTTATTGTTGTTATTGTTGCATATAGATATATACTTTCATTAGCCTCTTTCAAGCAATCTTTGTTAGTTACTCTGGCCGTCCAAGGTATTCGTAACACTCGTCTCAGAAACCACATCTCTGTTGCCACTTTTACTACTATGGCGTCGACTACTAGTAGGGCTTTTTTTTTTAAAGCAAAGGTGCCATATGCACCACAAAGTGTCTAAAATTGTGCCGGTACTGCAGATCGTCAAAAACCAGACTACTTCTGCTACTGCTACTCTTGCTGTGGCGACGACGACCATCACCGCCACTTCTGGTCTTATGTTGGTTCCTTACTGAGATGATGTGTTTTTCCTTAGTTTTTGGATTTATTTTTCTAATTCAAGTTGCGCCGGTAAACTGACGATGTTTTTAATATCGTTGTGAGCGTTTTTCTAGAAACAAGGATTACATTGGGAGATGGTTGGGCTATGCAAAGTGTAGTCAACTGGATTTCTTCTTCTTCTTTTTCACTTCCTCTTTTACTGCTGTGGGTGTCGAGTGAGATATAAGGTTCTGTTTCTGGCTCTTCTGGCCGCCTCGACCATAGGCACATCGTGCTGTTGTAGAGCTTCTCTGATGTTATCCTTCCATCTTGTTCTTGGTCTACCTCTTGCTCTACTACCTTCTTCTCTTTCCATGTATGGTATGGTGTCACAAGGCATTCTCTCTAAGTGAGCAAACAATTTCACTTGCTGTCTTTGTATGTAATCCAGAATTGGTTCTGTGTCGACTTTTTCTCTTATGATCTCATTCCTGATCTTATCTCTTATGGTCACTCCTACAGCCCTTCTCAGACATCTCATTTCCATGGTTACTAATTTTCTTTTATGGTTTGTTGTGAGTGACCATGTCTGGCACTGGTAGCACAGAGTTGGAATAAATTTGCTTCTGAATAAGATGTCTCTTTGTGCTGATTGGGATTGTCTTATGATGTAATGTGGGGAGGGGGGGGGGTTGGGGGGGGGGGGGGGGCTAGCTGTCCCAATACTTGGTTTTCTTTATGCATCTAACGTTATTTTTCTTTATCCAATGTCCCCATCTTCGGTAAATGGTTTCCCAGATATTTAACTCAATGCCTGGATTTCACAGTTCTATTTTTAGCCCGGTTTATCTTTACAATGTTTTTGCGATCAACAGTGTAATCCCCCCCCCCCCCCCCCTGCCCATAGCTTTCTCTCTTTCCTCTTACCTCTTCTCCCTCTTTTCCCTTCTCTCTCTCTTTCCTCTTTCGCTCTTCTACCTATTGCTCCCTCCTTCCCGTCTCCTGCATTATCCCTCCTCTCCCTCTCTTATGATTTGGTTCTTCTCGTTTACTAAATGTTCTGCTCCATAACTGTGTTTTCCTAGTAACTGTGTCCAGTTATGGTTATCATCATAAACTTCTCGTCCTTTTTAGGACGAAATTTTTCGTTATTTCAAGTCCTACTCTTGCTTTTGCCAGGGACCGCAATATAGCCCAGCCATAAATATGGCCTAAAGGCTGAACACGGTTTCTGGGACCTCTCCACGGTGATCCTCACCCACATGGTGGCACTATGTGTCATCGGGTGTTTATCGCTTGTGTGATGTCCTGGTGGGGTAGAAAGTCAGTCAGTTATGGTTGGTTGGGTCAGTATGAGCCTGGTGGATGTTTTCTTTTTATGTGTTATATTTGTTAGCGGGCTTCTGTCTGTCTCCCTACCTGCTCCACTTTGTCTCTTACATGTCCCGCAGTCTTTACCTATGTGTCATTGTCTTCCTCTCTCTTTGTAATTATCGCTCTCCATCGCTCCTTCCTCTTTATCCCCTCCCCCATACCTCCATTTGGCCTAGCAAGGTTATGTTTGCCCAGTGCAGAACATTTCATGTCCAAAGGTCCCCCCCCCCCCCCCCCACTATACACACATGGGAAATATTTTGTTTTCTTTTTAGAAACACATTTGTCATCCTCCCCCCCTTTTCCTCCCAAGTTGATGACACCTGGGGTGGCCCGCACCCCCTTCCTACTATCTTTTTCCCTCTATATCTCATTTTGTTTCTTTTCTCCTTTCTTTATCTCCATGTCTCAGTCCCGACTTTCTTTCCTTAATCTTTATTCCCCCCCCCCCGTTCTCCCCTCCTCTGCCTCCCCTTTTTAATCTCAGCCTTCTACACTACCTTCTACCACTTCCTCTCCCCTCTCTTTTCTGTAATTGTAGAATCAGAAATGAAACAAGTCCACTGGTGCACTGATTTTTCTTGCTATCCTGCTCTATTTTCCACAAGTAGTGGGCTGAGAGAACCCCCCCCCCCCTTTTTTTTGGCCCTGACATTGGCTCCCAGGTTCACCAACCTTGAGTGTAAGAAATAGAACTATTGCAGCCACACCCCAGACGAGCATGGGAGGTAGGGGCCAGCACTGTTGTTTATAGACCACAGCTACATTCACTTTGGGAGAGGGTGGCAACTGGAAAAGTGACCTCACTTAGATTTCCCAATTTTATTTTTGGCACTCAGTGTTCTTACCGCCCCCCCCCCCCCCCAGCATGTCTTCCTTCTCTTCTCTCACCCTTTTTCTTTCCTTTGCTATTCTCTCCCTCCTTTCTCTCTTCCTTTCCTTACTCTCTTCTGTCTTGCTCTCCTTCCTCTCCCTGTCATCTTTTTACCTCCTGCCCTCTGTCTCCCTTTGTCCCTCTTTATCCTGTTTCATTTTCTCTAAATTTCCTTACCCTCTCCTCTCTCTCAGTCATTCCTCATCTTTCTTCCTCCCTTTTTGTTTCTGTCCCCTTTTCACTTTTTCTAACTTTTTTCTCTCTTGCTGTCTGCCCCTAACTGTCTTTTCTAGGTATCATCCAGGTCCAGTGCATGTGACTTCAGTTTGTTATGGTTGAGGGACCAAGTCTTTTAGTATGAGGCAAAATGTAAAAATGTGTTGTTATAATTGCTAGGTATTCTGGCATATTTTTACTTTCTGTGAAGTACTCTCTACCTGCCCCTCTCTCCACATCTGTGTTTGTCACTGCCTGCCTCCCCCATCTCTATCTCTCTCTTGCTTTATGTCTGTTTGTCTCTCTCCATCACTTCCTTTTTGTATACCACCCTTTGTTCATTCTCCTGTGCTTCTGTGCTTTTTTCTCTCATCTTTGTGCTCTAGTCCCTCTGTCCTGTTTGCCTCTCTATCTTTCCCTGTCTCTCCCTCCTTTCTGGCTACACCTTATGTCTGCTTGCATCCCCTCTATCCTGTGCATTGTCCCACTACCTCTCCCTCGCTTCAACTCTCTTTGTCATATTTTTCCTCCTACCCTATCTCTGTTTCTTTCCACTTTTTTCCTTTAGTTTCATCTGCCCTGCCTCTTTACCCACATTCCTTCTTTCTTTTTTTGTCTCGCTCTCTGTGCTTTATGCTCAATCTGGTGTGCTCTCTCCCACTCTCCCTCATCACGTCTGGTATACCCTTCATCTCTTTGTCATAGTTTTTACCCTCCTTCCCCCGTCTCCTTTTCCCTTCTTTCTCTTGTCCTTGTCGGTCCAAATCTTTACACTGTCTACCCAGTCTATTACCTGTGCATCTGTCTTCCTCCCTTTTTGTTTGTATACTGTCTCTCTATCTCTTTCTCTCTAGTGAAGTACCCTCCCCCTTTCTGGTATCAACCAGGTCCAGAACAGACATGACTTCAGTTTGCTCCCCTCTACCACTAAGTCTACACAAAATGTAAAAATACTATATATGTGCTGGTTTACCCACATATGTGTGCATTAGTGAAGTACCTTATGTGCTCAGTACATGATTGAACAAGGCAAAAAATACTTTGTTTCAGTATTACTCTGAGTCAACCTTGAAAAAAACTAAGGATACCTTGAAAAGGACCTTGAAATGCCTTGAAATTGATTGGTACATTTGGCTATGAAACCTGAATACCGTAAATATGGAAGAAATGTGGCTTTTCTGCCTACCCCCGGGCGTGAACCCGAACCACAAGGAGTTCGTCACCCGGTCACCGCGCAATCCGGTTTAGCCAACTATGCTAGCGAGCCGGGCATAATGTATAAATAAAACTATCAATTAACAGAAATTATACAAAGTACATTAAAACATTGTTTACTGGATTATAATAATATATTTTCATTTACATAAGTCGTACAAAGTACATGAAAATAGTTTTTACTAGAGTCTAATAATTAATATAGTAAAATAATTTACAGAGGTCGTTGAAATTACAAAGTTTTTTACATTCAAATTCTGGCAAGACTTTATTTACATTTGCACATGGAACCATCACTAACATTCCAAATCTGAATCAAAACTGATAACAGCTGCTTATGCTGCCGCCTGATGCCTTTCTGTATCATAACACAGCACAACCTTGATGGCACTATCTTCTCCTGGATCTTTATTCTGTTCCCTGTTTGGATTCCGGGAACCTATTATAGGGAAACACAAGAATAGACCCACTGCCTACCCAAAAGCATGTCGTAAGTGCCGACTAATTGGGAGCTTCCTTCAAAGTTGTAGTGCATCTGCCTGAGAGGCAAGGAACCAACAGTCTGCACGCAAATTAGATCTGTCAAATGGATGCACACGCCACACTTAGGTGCTGAAACAGGACTGCAGTTCAGAAGTGGACGAACAACCAGAACTTTCCCCCAGAGTTTACAGCTGGTGAACGCGAAGAAGAAGAAGAAGAAGATTTATTCCGTGGAAATTCTTCAGAACTGCATCAGATTGACTTCATCATTCTTTGAAGGTATATGGGTACCACTCTGAGAGTCACTTTTTGGCAACAAAAACTCGTCAATGTTAGCCTTCTCATTAGAATTCATTTCCCGTAAACAAAGTTTCTCATTGGTGAAGTCATGTGAGTATTTCAGATAGTTAAAGGCACAAGGCTCCAGGCTGACATCTTTAAACATCCCTCTAGCTTGCAAGTGAGCATGAAGCTGTTCGTGAAGCGTGAAAGGGAATATCCAACACAGCAGATGATGGGTTGTGAAATAACAATTCATTCCTGTGACACTCGGAAGAGTCTGAAACTTTATTGCAGTTACCATTGGGTAAATGACTTTGACTTGGGATCACTTCTGAATGAAACACTGCTTCTGTTTTTGCTTTTTTGGCCGATACAGTAACTAACAAATAGTCATCATCATCCTCGCTGTTTTGATCTTCTGAAGAGCACAGTTCAAAGTATTATCTGTATTGAAATTTTCATCAGGAACCGAATCATTTCGTTGAAAACCCATTTGTTGCTTGACTTTTGAAAACAAGCTGTACAAGCTCATTGTGTAAATTGAAATCTATGACTTTAAACAGCTTCCTGAAATAAGAAAAACACATTTATTTTATGTAATCTATGTAAGGATTGAATACTATTCTTACTTTTTCTTGTACGTTCACCCTTAACAGAGCAGATAGCATATTGTATTATAGGTTACAGCTAGGCTGTGATATCCTGACTTTCGGCTGTACACATCAGATGTCAGCAATCCCCTCATTTTTAACATTTAATGACTGCTTATTAGTGGAGCAGTGGGTTTTCCTCAAAACAGGTGCAGGAACAAATACAGGAAGTACAAAGTTACAATTGTTTGTTTTAATGTTGTAATATTTTGTGTTTCTTTCTCATCCTTGAATACTGACAGGCCTGTTTTTGTGTGTTTTGTAGTGTATGTGTGTGTGTGTGTGTGGTGTGGTGTGGGGGGGGGGGGCCCATGCATGCACTCACACACTCACATCCCAACTCTATGCTGTCATAAATATTAAATACCGAAATAGAAACAAGAACTAGGCCTATATATATATATATATATATCTATATATATATATATATATATATATATATATATATATATATATATATATATATATATATATATATATAAATGTAAATGTATAGACACCAGTTATAACCCAGATGGGAGGAACTGGTTTTTTTGTATTAATTACTATTTTCTTCGTCTTGAGTGGGTAACGGGTGAAGTTCCGGGAAAGTAAAGGCGGCAGGCGTGATGCTAACCACATCACCCTCCTGTGCCGATTGGTCTTTAAAAATATAGTTCTAGCCCTATGTGCGTGGAAAAGGGGTCCTCACTTCCTATTTTTACTTAATGACTATAACTGCTAAAAATATGCTAAAGGCGTGGAAAAGGGTCCTTTACTTTTTTTTACTTACTACTACTTCTACTACTACAAATGAGATAAATTGAGTTTAAGAAAAAATAATAACCAGGGTGGACAGTTTAAAATAAGAGACAAAAGCAGCATAAGAAACGAAAGGGGGGGGGGGGGGGGATAGGCCTATACCCTGTATAGAGGCATCAACTCATATTTAATGAGTTGCTCAGACTGTAGGAGTTCACAAACAGTTTTCAGAAATATTTCATGTAACAAAACTTAATGTTAATTTCTTTGAAGGATGCTATTAGTTTTTTAGTTTTTTTTAGATGGATTATCCTTTTCAGCTTTAAACAATGTTAACAATAAATTGGGTTAATATTTTTCCTTCAAGAATAATAATAAAAAAATGTTTAAAACACTTTTGGTCTTTAAAAGAATAAAAAATAAAAAACACATACGGTGCCTCTTTTAATAGGTAAACTGATGTGCCATTTATAAAAGTATAAAATATTATAACCAAAGGTGTTGAGTTGAGTTATTTCAAGAACCGACATCACAGTACTTTGGGCATTCCCATGAGCGCTCAGTCCCCATCTTCAGCAGCCAGTGAAGAGTTCCGATACTAATGACTAATGGTGCCAGTAGCATATAATTAAATGTTTCTATAATTAACTTAAAAAAGTTTTCAGGACAATTAATGCATAATTTCAAAATTATGATGATGGTCCTTGAATTAATTCAAAGAAATCAATTAATGGCATTGAAAATAGCCGACCCTAAATGTTTACAAGAGGTAACGTATATTAAATATTCTAAAAGATTCAACTTTCAAGCCGTCTCCAAGAATATTAAACTAATTTAGTTTCCAAGATAACCGATAACCAAGACGTTGAAAATAATACCTTAAATGTTGATAAGTGGGCCAGGTTGTAAAGACGTGCCTGTAGCAGGAGTGCCAGAATTTAGCGAACTAGCCACCTTGAGTCCTCCCCCCCCCTCCTCCACGGCAGAACAAATTGGGTTAAGGGCCTTCACAACAAATTGGGATGAACCCCCCCCCCCCCCCCCCCCCCCCCCCCCCCCCCCCCCCCCCCCCCCCCCCCCCCCCCCCCCCCCCCCCCCCCCCCCCCCCCCCCCCCCCCCCCCCCCCCCCCCCCCCCCCCCCCCCCCCCCCCCCCCCCCCCCCCCCCCCCCCCCCCCCCCCTCCCACCCCCCCCCCCCCCCCCTCCCCCCCCCCCCCCCCCCCCCCCCCCCCCCCCCCACCCCCCCCCCCCCCCCCCCCCCCACCCCCCCCCCCCCCCCCCCCCCCCCCCCCCCCCCCCCCCCTTCCAACTTTCCCCCCAACTCACCCCCCCCCTCCACCCTCCCCCCCCCCCCCCCCCCCCCCCGCAAAAAATTGGGATGAAGCACTTTTCACCTTCTGAATGTTTTAGCGGACGAAGACCATGTGTAATGGAGAAGACACCCCACCCCAAATATTTGCGGGTAAAGGAGCGGATTTTCCTCGACCCATTTCATTGGTGTGGTAGATGTATCCATATGTGGAATGGTTCATATCTGTTATTATATTAATATTTCATATAATTTAGACATTTCCGGAGATAGAGAGAGAGAGAGAGAGAAGAGGGTGGTGGGGAAGGGGGGGGGGCGAAGGGCTATGAGAGGAAGGGCTGTCACAGGTGCAATAGGTGTAAATGGGAAGGGGGCGGTAGCGATCGCGAGAGACTGCCTCATATTGTTTTTAGTCTGTTTTAGGTTGAACAAGAGAAAGATGAAAGTCACTTTAACGTTATGGCCAAAGAAAAAAAGAGCTGTTCGTGTTTTTCTCTTTTTCTCAACAATAAATATGAATTATATGGAATGTTACTTAAACTAGAAGTAACAAAGGTTAGAAATGTATGCTGTTCTTTATTATAATAAAACGAAAGCTGACATGAAGCCAGAATCTAATAAATATACTTCTGTAACTCAACGAGGATAAATATGTATTTCCTCAGAAAATACATATAAGCGGAAAGCGGTAACGCGGACTTCTCGTTTCACTCGTTACGTTGTTACTTGTTTATCACAAACTGTTAGTACAAAACCGGCTCCAGCTGTGAGCTGGAGCCGGTCATGATTTGTATACAGCAGAGCCATATCGTTGTCTATTATTGACTGGAAACTACAATCAGCACAATGCTAATCCCCGTATTCGAACTTAGCCTATTGTTCCCTTTCTTTCCCCAAGTGCCAATCAGTGCCCTTACATTTATCTCTCATTAAAATAATTCAGTCCATATATCAATAAACTCATAAGTTGTGCAAAAATAATTAATAAAACTATCTTTCAGTAGTGGAAGTAATTTTTCAAAATTATCCTGTTCAACCCTCAGTGATATAATCGGGATATATAGTGTTAATTGAGTTCTCAGAGTGTATATATGTATTTTTAAAATGTATATTTCATGTTATTACTTATATGACAAAAATGTAATTTGTATTGTTTCAAATATGCGTTTTAGTATACGTGTAATACAAAATAATAACACATACATCTGTCAAAATATTGTACTGCTAGAAAATAATTTATCTTTACAGTGTTAGTACTGATTTGCATAGGTGTGTAATAATGTTATATTTTAATATTCTTATGAACTTTTAGACTAAGTCCTATAGCACAGTTATAATTTTAATTAACTGTAGTGAATAATTAATAAACTGCAGTCAACTTACCGAACAACATTTCACTAATTAAGTTGCACAGTACGATCCCTAAATTAGAAGTCACAGATTATACTGCCCCTGCGATGTTTGGATTTAACCTGTAGCCTAAAACTCCAGAGTCGACTTGTTTATCTACTAGCGTTGTAACCAGGATAGCGAGCACGCATTTATTATCTGGGGAAAGCCGCTCGTATATTTAGACACGGCCGACTGTGACGAAGTTGTTTCATAAAGTCTACACGTCAGCAATATTGTTGTGACATATAGACAGCGTATATACGTGTATACTTTTGCGTCTACGCCCTCTCCGTACAAGGATTATTTTCATTCCAGAAAAAAAAAAAAATATGAGTATTAAGTATTATGTTTTTTTTTAAAAATAATTTACTTTAACAAACGGGGCTTTAGCTTGAAAAAAAAAAAAAAGTAATTTAATAACCGAACGGTAAAATCAATGAAAAGATTATTTTAATAATTAAAACTGTGAGTATTCTGGGTGCGTGTGTGAATGTGCGCGCGCGTCTCTGTGTGCGCGCGCGTGAGTGGGAAAAACCTGTAGTAGCAAGACGGTGAAATACATAAACACGTAGGAGGCTGTATAGTTTGTTGGCACTGAAATAGCTAAAATACACAAGGGAAGGGCGAGACACACACACAATCAGACAGTTACTGCTGCCATCGGAACTGGAACTCTTCGTTTGCAGCTGAAGATGGGGATGGAGCGCTTATGGGGGTGTCCCGAGTGCTATGATGTGGATTCTTATTTCAACATTCAAACTTACTGGGAGTTGGTGCCTGTTGACAATTAATTATTAAACCATGGGTGTGTCGGGGCGGTGTTGATAATAAAATACCAAAAACTTGTTTGTTGAGGGATGTTGCCTGTTGATAATAAAATACCAAAAACTTGTTTGTTGAGGGATGTTGCCTGTTGATAATAAAATACCTAAAACTTGTTTGTTGAGGGATGTTGCCTGTTGATAATAAAATACCAAAAACTTGTTCGTTGAGGGATGTTGCCTGTTGATAATAAAATACCTAAAACTTGTTTGTTGAGGGATGATACCTGTTGATAATAAAATAACTAAAACTTGTTTGTTCAGGGATGTTGCCTGTTGATAATAAAATACCTAAAACTTGTTTGTTGAGTGATGTTGCCTGTTGATAATAAAATACCGAAAACTTGTTTGCTGAGGGATGATGCCTGTTGATAATAAAAAACCTAAAACTTTGTTGAGGGATGTTGCCTGTTGATAATAAAATACCTAAAGCTTGTTACCTGTTGATAAGGAAATACTTAAACATAGAAAAAAAAAGGGGGGGGGGGCTTGTAGTCTGTTGGCATTGACAAACTTAAAAATTTCTGGGGGCAGCTGGTGCCTGTTGCAAATGAAATATTACATGTGGTCGGTGAAAAAAAAAAAAAAGTATGGAGGGGGAGGGGGGGGGGGGGGGGGGGGGTAAGTCTGTTGGCAAAAAAAAAATACATAAAACCTTATGGGAATTTGGAAATTGACATTGAAGTACTTAGAACATGTGTGTGGACTAGAGGGGTGTGAAATGGGAGTTAGAGTATGACGACAAAAATACCTAAATCCTGTTATGGGGTGGGGTGAGAGATTAGAATCTACTGTGGATAAAATCCTCAAAACCTGTTCAGAAAGCACGATCAGCCTAGGTCTGATCTAGCTACGTTCATAAATTGCTGTGCTGACTGATGATCCACTTAATCCTACTACACCTCTTAGCTCATGTGAAGTTTCAGTGTTGCTGTTGCAAGCTCAGCTAGTTTCTGGGTATGGGAAACTTAACCACAGCCTCCTTGGAGATGCTAATTTTGTTGGGAGGAAAATCTCTGCACCACCCTCATTCCAATAGATGCAAAGCCTGAGAAGAGACGAGTTGACTTGAACCACAATGCAGCAGACATAAGAGTTTAAACTTTCAGTCTTTCAGAGGACTTCACAACTGATCTAACAGCCAATCATGAATTTTCCTTCTGATCCTATGTATCCAACCAGTCAACCATCCATCCATCCATTTAACCGAACTGTCCAAAACTCTCACTCAACCAATAACCATCTTATCAACCAGTCAACCATCCAACCAACTGCACCCCCCCAACCAGTCTTAAACAATCATCCATCCATCCATTTAACCAACTGTCCAACCTCTCAACCAACAACCATCTTATCAACCAGTCAACCAACCAACTGCACCCCCCAACCAACCAATCACTCAATCAATCAACCAACCATTACCTGACAATTAAAAACCCAAAGACACATGAAAATTATATTTATTTACAAGTTACTTCCAGCATGGGTATCGTTAACAATGAAGTAGACACACAACAAAATATACAGATATTTATAGAATTCATCAACATGTTCCAGCAACAACATCTCAAATTTTAACAGACAGTTAGTAGCTGGAGATTATTAAACATACAGTGAACATAAACTGTATGATACATGAGTATGAGAAGAGCTTTATATGTAAGGATTTCTTATTTACAATATATTCTACTATGACTAATGGTTAGTTTTTCTTGTGCCCTCTGTTGCCCATTGTAGAGTGGACCTACTTGGACCATTCCTACAACTAGTGTGTGCAAAATCATAACAGAGTTGAGGTGTCTTAGAAAAACTGTCAGATTAACACACACACACACAAAAGATGAAATTAATTACAGAAATTAAAAGAAGTCTAGGACTGAAACCAGTCATACAATTTACTGAGGAACAACAGGTGAGTTGGTTTGGCTGTCTAACGAGAATGACCTGGTACCAACTGCCACAGACAGCCATGCTGAAGACATACAATGACCAGAGAGTAAGATGATGAACGTGCAAAATATGGAATGACAACATCGAGAACAGTCTTAAAGAAATAAAAGATAAACTTATGCAACCATAAGAAAAAGCACACAGCAGATCCTTACATCCTCAAGCCGCCCCTCTCATTATTGATTCTGTCACCATAATCATGAAGCTTGCTAGTTAATGTAAATTTATCTCTCTCCATTGACCTTGATCATTGGAATTTTTGATCAGTTAAAAAAGAAAAATTTACATCCCTCCATGCTATCATATTTGAAAATCCATAAATTTCTCTTGCTCTAACTTTTCTGCAGGGATAATTTCTATCATTATTAAACTCATCATCATCAAGTACCCTGCTGACTGGTGTGGGTGATCATGCTTCTCCACAATCTGTGATCAACTGTGTATCAGTTCCTGTGCTGACACCCCTCCATGCCATGACAAAAGGTTGTCAAGAACTTCCTCATGTTGTCTTCCTGTCTCTATTTCCACAGATCTTTCTACTAGTCACAGCATGTTCCAGTTCAGTTCATGTGTTGACACCCCTCCATCCCATGACAAAAGGCTGCCAAGAATCTTCTCACATTGTCTGCCTCTGTCTCTCTTTCCACAGAATCTTTCCACTGGTAACAGCATGTTCCAGTTTCCTTTCTCATAATATGACCAAAAAAATAATGACTCTTACTTTCTGATGTTTGTAATAAGTTGTTAAACTGCTATGTTCCTAATGCCTCACTTATCATAAAACATTATTCTATCATACCATTTAATTCCTTTCTTGAACATATGTTCTCTACAATACTGTCCAGGCTCTGCACTGTGGAGAGGAGGAACTTCATCCCTAGCCTTAACTGGTCTCGGAATCAAACCAAGGGGCAGCAGTTATGGATTTAAGGTTTAAAGCACAGATCAACATCATGGCTATGGATCAAAAGTCTTTGTCAATTAGTGTAGAATGGGCTGTTTCTGACAGTGGGAGAAATTTCCAGATTTCACTGGTAAACTACTGTCTGTCCCAAGCTAGACTGCTCCCAGCCACTGAGTTGTTGATACACAACAGCCTGTGTATTGTCCATGGGTGCTTGGAGCTAGGATGCAATCTGCATACTGTAAAAACCAATGCACTATAAAATAGAAAGAAATTTACATGTCAGATACATGTAATGGCAACAATGGCGAGTGGGTGTAGAGGGAAAAAGCTTCCATTAAGAAAAATCTTCCGCAAAGAATGCATGAGATTTTAGGACCATTGTTACCGCTGCATGTATCTGTCTGTGATCTTTTTATCATTCCTATTACACAATGGAACACTATCATCTGGAAAGACAGAATGGTGCAAGCATAAATAGTAGTAGTAGTAGAATTTTACCCCACCAGGACATCACACAGGCGATAAACACCCGACGACACAAAGTGCCACCATGTGGATGAGGATCACTATGGAGAGGTCCCAGAAACCGCGTTCAGCCATTAGACCATATTTATGGTCGGTCTATATTGCGGCCCCTGGCAAGAGCCAGAGTAGGGCTTCAAATAATGAAAAATTGCATCTCACAAGGAGATGACTGGATTCATTTTAAGACACACAATGAAGAAGTGCAGTTGCAAGCATAAATTGAATTCCTTCCTTTTATTCTTGTACGCAATAGCTAAACTGATCAGTACTAAAGAAACAAATTCAGGCTTGGAAACATTCATGAAAAGTTAGTCAATTAATATCATGCACAATACAAATTAGCTTCACACCTATAATACTGTACAAAGAAAAAAAAAAGTATGAAAGGCAATATTATCAATCACAAGCTAATCTAGACTAGTTTATAATCATCTACATTAACAGCTACAGAAAAATTAATAATAATTCAACAATACAATTTCACAAATCAGGACAACACAATTTAAGTAAACATTCCATTTGCTTTGGGTTTGCATGTCCTTATACTGGTTTTGAATGCTGATACTAACTGATATAAATATATCATTGGCACTATGCTAAAGGCACTCAAGTGCTAAATCCTTATTTTGAGAAAGACGCCATACTCTTTCAAATTAATCCCTGTGTGGGATCTAGGGCTCCACTTTGGGGGAAAACAAGCATGTTGTAGGTGCTAATTGGGAACTTTCTTCAAAGTCAGAGTGCATCTGCCTGAGAGGCAAGGAACCAACAGTCTGCATACAAATGAGTCAGATCTGTAAAATCGATGTACATGCAACACTCAGGTTCTGGAACAGGACTAGCATCCAGAATTGGAGGAACAACCAGAACTGTCTGCTGGAGTTTACAGCCGGTGAAGGCATAGAAGAAGAAGAATCCACTGAACTGTGACTAAAAAGCTTAACAAAGAAAGGGGCGGGGGGAACAAATGTACATATACAGGAAAAATTAAGGCTGGTGTGACCTGGGAGCTAAGGTCAATTTAAAAAAAAATTCTTCTTGTGCGTGTACAATGTACCTCCCTCCCCTCTTTTGTTAAGTCAGTTCAGTTGATTATATTTTTCTGGTATTAGTTTGACTGCAGTCACCTGCATATTCATAACTTCTTGGACCTTCTCTTCCCCGTGTGGGTTTCCGGACACTGTTATAGGGAAAACAAAAATAGACCCACTGAGTACCCAAAAGCATGTCATAAGAGTCGACTAATTGGGGGCTTCCTTAGAAGTTGGAGTGCACCTGCCTGAGAGGCAAGGAACCAGCAGTCTGCACATAAATGAGTCAAATCTGTAAAACAATTGCACACACAACACTCAGGTTCTGGAACAGGACTACAGTCCAGAAGTGGATGAACAATCAGAACTTTCCACCAGAGTTTACAGCTGGTGAACGCGAAGAAGAAGAAGGACCTTCTCTTTGAAGTGGCAAATGAAAATCTGTTTAGCTGTGTTAAAAGTACTACTTCATTTTGACCATTTTGAAGCAGAAATTCATTTGTGTGACTTTGGCATATTGTAAAATGGCAAACAGCGGTCACAAAAATACAAGGAAGCAAAAACTGCTACATGTGCACACCGGTGACCCTGGCATAGTGCCAACAAATTATTTCAAGTGTGTCTTCTTTATCGAGTTCAACACTCCAGTGCTTCCATTGTGTTTTTTTCTATAGCATTATTTCATATCACAGAGCTGCCACAATACAATTCAAATCTGAAGATTGTCCATGATGATTACGCTTACAAAAATATATACAAACAATTAACATTCCATTTTTTTTTACAAGATACAAGAGCAGTTGCCCTACACAAACAAACAGGTGATTTCAAATGGAGGAAAGAATGGCCAAACATTTAGAATATAAGTCGATTACACTTGCAGATAACAATTTTCACCTGCTATGACTGCTATCAGTGCTTTCGTTTTTATTCACCCTGAACTGACAGGGGTGGTAAATAGGCTGCATGCAGTTGTGGAACCTAGGCTGCACTCTCTCATGGGACATAGGTGGGTTTGGGTTAGGTCCAGTTTTAGGTGTTTTGGGGTAGTTAAAAGCACCACAAAGCAGGGAAAAGCGGCCTTACAACCCTATAAAATATTGGACTGTTCCCGTGATGTCATCTGGGGTGACTTATTATGAAAGAACCCTGCTATCAAATGATCTGACACTACAGCTAACACAATAACCCACTCAACCTTATTCAATGGATATGATTTGGGTACGGCTACATCATGGGAGCTTTGGCAGCATTGGACTCTATGTTAGGTTTGCCAGATTTTGTAAAAAAAAAAACAAACAAAAGTGCAGCTTATTTGTTTATAATTATATTTTCTACCCATAAATAAGCTATCAAATATACATAATCAACAATTTAAACTTATTCCAAGGAAAAAAAAATGTAGGTGACAAAAACCAGGAGGAATCCAAGGAAAATGGAGTATCTGGCAACTTTACTAGTCACTTACCTGTTAGCCTGAAGGTCGTGGGTTTAAATCATCATCAAGATGGATTTTTTTAAAAACGACTTCGGCTTCTAGGTAGGCCTAACCTTAAATGGGTACTAGCTAAAATCCTGAGAAATAAAGGCGACAGGTGTGATGTTGACTATACAACCCACATAGTGTAGACTGGTCTATAAAATATAGGTTTAGCACAATATACTCAGAGGAGTGGCTGGCAGAATGGTACAAAAAATGCAAGGCTCTCAAGCAGGAAGCCTCAGTAAGGTTGGGGCATTTTTTTTTCTGTTGGGGACGAAAAATAAAAAGTTAACCTACACAGTCCATCACAACAGCACGAGTGCGAGGCCCCACAATGATCGTGACCAGCAGGTTGAGAACCGCTGTTTAAAGCATTCTTTACCACTTGAAGCTTTGCAGACCCTTAGCGTCTGAGAAAACAAAAATTAACATAAGAGAACAAGTCGGCACAGAACCAATTCTGGATTACATACAAAGACAGCAAGTGAAATGGTTTGCCCACTTGAAGAGAATGCCTTGTGACACCATACCATACACAGCATACATGGAAAGAGAAGAAGGACGTAGAGCACGGGGTAAACCAAGAACAAGATGGAAGGATAACATCAGAGAAACTCTACAACAGCACGATGTGCCTATGGTCGAGGCAGCCAGAAGAACTAGAAACAGAACCTTATATCTCCCTCGACACCCACAGCGGTAAAAGAGGAAGTGAAGAAGAAGAAGAATTAAAGTTATTTACACAAATCCACATGTGGCTTATGGGGCCCCATTGTGGGGAAACAAAAAGAACAGAACCACTGCCTCCCTAACAAGCATGTGGGAAGAGCTGTCGTAAGAGTCAACTAATCAGGGATGTTTCCTTGGAAGTCAGTGGGCACCTGCCAGAGAGGTGAGGAACCAAGAGTCTGCATAAAAATAAACCAGATCTATTAAACGGATGTGCACATGTAACTCAGGTTCTGGAACAAGACTTAACTCTTTGAGTCCCAGGGGGTTTAGCATCACAGGCCCAGGGGGTAGTAAAGAAAGTAATACAATTGGTGCATCATGCGTTCACTGGGCTTCTAGGTAGGAAACTTTGAACGTATGATGCGTTCCTTGGGATTCAAAGAGTTAAGTCCAAAAGCGGATAAAAAATCAGAATTTTCTGCCAGTGTTTACAGCTGGTCAACGTGAAGAAGATATTTACATAAGAAAAAAGCCTCAGCTTTAGAATGAAATCCACATTTGTGTAATTATAATGTTTATCAATTACAATAAGTACTTCAGTATGACTTTTAAAATGTATGAAGTCCGTGGCAGACCTCCAGAAAAAAAAGAGGTTTGCAGGTCTTAGCTAATCAGGAACCATTACACCAAAGTATACAAACTTTAGGTTAGAGAAGATTGTTAAAACAGTATGGGAACAAAGAGTTTAAACCTACTGAGATCATATAAAGCTCTAAGACTGTATACTTCTTCTGTGTTTATCCAAGGATGTAAATGTGTTGTGCTCGTTTATAACATGGCTGCAATATTAGTGCCATTCAGCCGACACATCCAACTTCGGCAGGTAATTGTTGCCCGGGGTTAGCCTTCTTGATATTCCCAAGACCACCAAGGTGTCCACGACATGGAGGTGACAGCCGTTAAATCTAGCCACTCTAGCGAAAGAGTTTGCAAGTCTTTTGAAAATCGCTTTATACATACTTTGAGAACTCTGGCGCCCAGTGGACTAAACTGCTAACATAGATTCACATAAAATCCTAGGGGACTAAACTGCCTACACACTTTCATCTTATCCTCGAGTTACGACCCCTGACATTCCCTGGGATTACTTATTTTCCCTCTCCCACCTGTCTTACCAGTCTATTGGCTAGACATCGACCTGGCTGCTTCGAGATACGAAGATAAGTGATATTATGTATTTGTGTAGTATTGTCTAATTTATGTATGTGCGTTCATGTTTTGTTTGTGTTTGTTATATTGTGAAGATCGCTGATATACTTTTTGTTCAGTTTTATATCTTTCCCAGGACTGTGTACTATGTACTGGAGGTCTTGAGGACAACCTGGTTCAGCAGTCTGTTTCATGCATTTAAGGTATGGATTTAGTTTTGAACTCTAAACTTTGATTTATAAATGCTGGTGTTCTGTAGATCTTTATGGGTTGATGCTGAGGCTGTAGTGTTTTGTGCAACAGTCTCAGTGGATGGTAAGCTGCTCTAAAAAAAAAGAAAAACCCAAGCCACACAGGTTACAATTCAGTACAAAGAAGTCGATACACTTGCCTGTATACATGTTGACTGTCTGGGCTAGTGGTCTCTATCTCACAGCCACTAACAAAAATAATACCTTTATTTTTTCTGGGGCATCTGAATCACAGCCCGTGGTCCTGATGAGTTTGATTTAGCAAGACCCATTCACTTTAAGAAAAGTCTTCCACAACAAGAGCATGGGATTTAGTACAAATCTTGCTACTGCCTTTATTCAATGAGCTTATTTCTCAGACATGCATCTCTTATTTGCAGTCATTTTCTGGTTTTTCCCCATTTGCTTCCTGATTTGTCGCCAGCTTGTAACCAGCAATGGTACAGATGCTGTAATGTTAGTATTGTTCTAAAGGTAATTATACGTTTATATTTCAATATGACATCACCAAAACATTAATTTAGAGAAAAAAGTCCCTTGGCAGTTGGAAATCGAAAAGAGTAGCCTAATGGCGCTGCCCAAGCAAAAATTTGGAGTTAAAAATCTACATAAAGTATTTCAGGTTCCTCGCCGGTGCTACAGAGCCTGTGCACTGTGCTGAGCTTCTTCGTACTTAGACTTGAGTTAGAAGAAGAACAGAGCACTTATGGGTTACTACCCGTGTGCCATGATGTTGATCCGTTGTTCAAACCTCAAACTTCTTTTTCTTCTGCATTCACCTTTAGAAGAGTGGCTGGTTATGGTTTACAACTTGACTATGATATCTGCACCTTTAAACCTAAAACATATAATTTCAGGAAACTTGTGCTTTTTATGACCTACTTCTGTGAATCCGTTATTTTCTCCCCAAAAATGTGGTCCTAGAAACCACATAGGGATAGAGAAACTTGACCACAACAACTTAATAACATTAATTTAATGTACATTACCTGGAATATACAATACAATAAAAAAGTACCAAAAAAATGGTTCTGACCCAAAACATGTTACAAGTTCAAATTTTAACAGTCAAAAATATATCACAGGATCAGGGTTGATACAGGGAAGCATTTGTCTTCGGCTTGCAACATTAAATGTTAACAAAGAAAAATATATTCAACATTTAATATATTAATATACCAAATTCGTTTGCAAATTATAATTAGAGGCATCATCAAGATGGAGGGGTAGGGTAGGGGGGAAGAGGAAACAGAGTAGACAGAAATGAATTACTGATTCGTGCGATTAATATTTAACTAGGCTACAGTAAAAACATCTGACGGCAAAATGAAATAATCTAGTAATGCCAAAGTTTTAAAACGTCTGCCTAATCAATCAAGTGCACAATCAAATTTGGCTGTTAACTTGAACATTCTTTACCTCTCACTTGATTGTACACTTTCTCAGATTGCTGTTATTTCATCTCTTGATGTAATTCTCTCACTTGTATTACCGTATACCTCTTGCTCACCTGCTTTCAGATTTCCTCTTCATAATTTTGAAGCAGCAGAAAAGGATAGAATGACTTGGCTTGGATTGGTGTGCTTTTCCTTTTTTTGTTTCAAAGAGGTCAGTGTTTTTCTGTCAACAAAGACTAACTATTTTCTGTAAAGATTTTGGCTACAAAATGACTTACGAAAGTGCTGTAAATATTAAAACACAGATGCCATATTATCCTGTAACAGAATTTATACCAGTAATCTTAAAAACTCAACATTATTAGTTAAAAATAACAACTGCTTCTGATGGAGTGTGTTAAAGTAATAACTTTTTGGCAGTGTAAGAGATGAAAAGGAAATATAAGTGACAGAAGTGTATAACTGTGGATAAAAAGTGAGAAACAAAATTTAAGTGTGCAATATATTTATGAAACAAAAATTGCTGTCAGCTAGAAATAAGTACAAACAAAAAAGTAATTGTAATATGGAAATAAGTTCTGAAGAGTTCTGTACGTTATTTCATATCTAAGCTTCCCCTTTCTCAAACTAAACAGATCTAACTGAATTATTGTATAAATGAGCTATAAAAATAGAATTATTAAAACTCATTCCAGTGATAAACAGCTAGTAGTTTTATTTATGTGTGAAATAAAAAAAAAATATTAAAGATGCAATACAAAACAAATAATTCATAATTCTGAGTTTATTATTTCACAGATGGGAGTTAAAATAACATTTCAAGGATATAAATATTATTTTCTATGTAACGATACCTATCCAACATGACAGTTAATATCTGAACATGGACAATATAATTTTCACGTATTTAAGGCAATATTTTGTCCAACAAAACTGCATTTTTATAATAGATACAAATAATCCCATTTAGATATTCAGGACAAAGGCATGTTATTCACAAAATAAGCTATGTAAAAACCCAGAAAAGCAGCTAACACCTAACAGCAAAGCTATATTATGCAGGAAACAGTTACAAAATATCAGTAGCAGAGAGGACTGAGAAATGTATTTCTTTAAAGAGATGACAAATGCATTCCTCAAAGTGGGAACAGAAAAACACATTTCACAAGAGAACATTAAAAGCAGTATTTTTCATGAAATAAAAAAAATAAATAAAATAAATTCAAATCCATATATTTAATGTTCTAGAATAAAAAAAGTAACCACTAATGTAATATAAATCTCCCGTGCTGACGTAGCCTAAAAATAGGTACCAGCAAATGTACAGGAAACTCAGGCCCCGGCATGAAACTGACCACATCACCCACTGACTGCTGACTGGTCAACACCACATATGGGACTTTATTTATATAACATTAGGGGTCGCGTTAGTGCAGCCGATAGGAGACTCGCTTCCAAATTTAGCTGCAACTCGCTACATCCCACGGCTGGTGTTAAAAAAGTGGGCAGTTCCCGGGGTTCACCCAGCCTCTAGGTAATGGGTACCAGAGTTACCACTCTGGGGTAAATGGAGGAACGCCGCTTTAGCTACTGAGTTGCATGCAGACGGCGACACAGGCGGAAAGTTTCTTATCAGCTGTCCGTACTGGTGGCAGAGCACTTATGGTTTATAACCGAGTGCAATGATGCTGGTTCAAATCTTCCAACTTTTAAATATATCTATTACTAAGTGTTTAACCTTAATTTGTGATTCAATTTAGAAATATTTTATCCAGTTTACCTTGATGATCATGATGTAAGTGCACAAAACAAAATTTCATTTCACTACCCCCCCCCCCCCCCCCCCCCCCCCCCCCCCCCCCCCCCCCCCCAATATTTACCACTTGTGCTGTTTAAAGGGGGTCTTTGAACCAGGGGATTTAGAGTTGCATGGCTAATATTGCTGGTATGGGCTGTGCAGGTTAGAATTGTATTTTTGCCCCTAAGAAAAAAATTCAACAGCCTTGCAGAGGACGGCAAACCCCCCCACCATTTCTGCAAATATTTACCGCTTCTGCAGTGTAAAGGAGGTAGAGGTCCTTGAACCTGATGCTTTAGAGTCACACAGCGAATATTTTTGCTATGGACTGGGTGTAGGTTTTTATTTTTGCCCTGGACAGAAAAGAAGATCCACAGTCTTACCGTGGATTTGAACCTGGGTGAGGCCCGCATGAGAGCTCAGCATTCTTTACCATTCAACTTCTCTAAACAAGTCATATGTTTATTCACTAATATAAAATTACCAACACAATTATCTTTTGCAATAGCATTCTAATATTATTCCTTAACGTTTTTGGTCTCTGAGATGTATATGTTAAAAATCAAAAAGATCGACTTCATTGTGCTGGGTTTAATCCCATACGGCTGATTCTCTCTCTGCAAAATGGCTCGCCACCTTCTGAGTTTATTGTGCAAAGCACGAGCTCTGTAGCTTCATCGATGATCTCCAGGGCTCTAGATACAAGTTGCACTTGGGAACCAAATTAAGCAGCCATTAAACGAACCCCCAACCTTCACCTGACAACTTCGCTAAAAAGACTCTCACATATACCGGTTTTGTGCTACCCTAATTTAGCTGTGCTATACAATGGAAGTAAAGGTGAGAGCATTATGGCTTGCTACATACATCCAATTTTAACATATGGCTGTGAGTTCTGGACAATCGGTAGGCAGGCGAAACAATTTCTTGAGGCCTCAGAGATGTGGTTTTACAGAAGAATGCTTAAAATACCTTAGACAGCCAAAAAGAACAACCAAGAGTTTTGAAAGAGGCGGGAGAGCCCGAAAACAACTTATCACAGACATCAAAAGAAGACAGTCATCATTTTTTGGCCATGTAAGAAGAGGGAAAATGGAACATGTTATGACCACTGGAAAGATCTGTGGAAGGAGGGGTAGAGAAAGACAACAAGAGAAGATTCTTGACAGTCTTGTTGCACGGCAAGAAGGTGTCTCAGCACACGAACTGATACATGCTGCAGGAGATTGCAGATTGTCGAGAGGCATGATCGCCCATGCCAGTCGGCAAGGCACCTGATGATGATGATACAGTAGAGGGGGGATTCTGAGATTTGTAGCTGCTAGATGTAAATCCTACAGAATACAAATATCGAGTGGGAAAAACTGTCACTTGCAATAGACTGTCTTAGGTGCAACACAACTTTTTAAATAACGTCTGGACAACCACTCATATCTCTGGACAACCACTGATATCTCTGGACAACCACTGATATCTCATCTCTGGACAACCACTGATATCTCTGGACAACCACTGATATCTCTGGATAACCACTGATATCTCATCTCTGGACAACCACTGATATCTCTGGACAACCACTGATATCTCATCTCTGAACAACCACTGATATCTCTGGACAACCACTGATATCTCATCTCTGGACAACCACTGATATCTCTGGACAACCACTGATATCTCTGGATAACCACTGATATCTCATCTCTGAACAACCACTGATATCTCTGGACAACCACTGATATCTCTGGACAACCACTGATATCTCATCTCTGGACAACCACTGATATCTCTGGACAACCACTGATATCTCTGGATAACCACTGATATCTCATCTCTGAACAACCACTGATATCTCTGGACAACCACTGATATCTCTGGATAACCACTGATATCTCATCTCTGAACAACCACTGATATCTCTGAACAACCACTGATATCTCATCTCTGGACAACCACTGATATCTCTGGACAACCACTGATATCTCTGGATAACCACTGATATCTCTGGAAAACCACTGATATCTCTGGAAAACGACTGATATCTCTGGACAACCACTAATATCTCATCTCTAGACAACCACTAATATCTCATCTCTGGACAACCACTGATATCTCATCTCTGGACAACCACTGATATCTCATCTCTGGACAACCACTGATATCTCTGGACAACCACTGATATCTCTGGACTACCACTGATATTTCTGGACAACCACTGATATCTCATCTCTGGACAACCACTGATATCTCTGGACTACTACTGATATCTCTGGACAACCACTGATATCTCTGGACAATTACTGATATCTCTGGACAACCACTAATTTCAACAGTTATAAGATGAAAACTATTCTGGGCACATTCTGGCACATGGATTAAGAAGACAAGCATATCCAGGAGACACCTTATGAAAGCTGACGAGAGAGGCCAAATGTGCTGGACTGGATTCCATCCATGATATTGAACATATTGGACATGAGATAATGAAATGGAGGAATAGAATGTGAGCTCTTAGTGACATATAATGGTGCAACAACATGATACTGATGTTGTTTTCTGAATAACTTTATGGTCCTTTTTTAATTGAATAAAGGGTCCAAGAAGTTTAGCTTTCCATAGTTTCTCTATAGACCGGATGGTGTGTCTTGAAATGCTACTTTTGGGGCGGTATTGAAGCATACGTTCAGCTGTCTGGGGCAACAACCCACAAGTGCATATCGCTGATACTCCAATTTTATATGTTGTGTATATGTGGTCAACTAAGACCTGAGGTCCCTTCTTACTTATGAAGGTCTGCCACAGACTCCAGATTTATTACTATCATATTGAAGAGCTTATAATTTATAAATAGTAGAATCGTTAAAAAAAAAAAAACGGTTCCGCAGATTCTTAGGACTACCAAACAGAAAAGACTGGCTTGATTCTTAGAATACCACCGACACAGAAGAAAAGAAATACTGAGATCCTAAAAGATCTAAACATAAAGGAAGACAGTTTCTTGTCTTAGAAACTGAAATATTTTGGTCATATCAAGTGCCATGGCGATCTGGAAAAAACAATAATAGCAGAGGGCATTGTACCAGGAAAGAGAGGCAAGGTTGATCAGAGTGAAGATGGGAGTAGGATATAAGTGACACCTTTGGTAGAAAAGTGCATGACATTGGAGAGCTGGTGAGAGACCCAGTTTCTTTCATGCAGGCGGTGACAACAGCAGCGTTCTGCAAAGGACAGTGATGAGAGAAACGTTCTGCAAAGGACAGTGACGAGAGAAATGTTCTGTAAAAGACAGTGACGAGAGAAACGTTCTGCAAAAGACAGTGACAAGAGAAATGTTCTGCAAAGGTCAGTGACGAGAGAAACATTCTGCAAAGGTCAGTGATGAGAGAAATGTTCTGCAAAGGACAGTGACGAGAGAAAGTTCTGCAAAGAACAGTGATGAGAGAAATATTCTGCAAAGAACAGTGATGAGAGAAACAATCTGCAAAGGTCAGTGACGAGGGAAATGTTCTGCAAAGGTCAGTGACGAGAGAAATGTTCTGCAAAGATCAGTGATGAGAGAAACGTTCTGCAAAGAACAGTGATGAGAGAAATGTTCTGCAAATAACAGTGACGAGAGAAACATTCTGCAAAGAACAGTGATGAGAGAAACGATCTGCAAAGGACAGTGAAGAGAAAAACATTCTGCAAAGAACAGTGATGAGAAAAACATTCTGCAAAGAACAGTGATGAGAGAAACAATCTGCAAAGGACAGTGACAGGAGAAACGTTCTGCAAAGGACAGTGATGAGAGAAACATTCTGCAAAAGACCTGCTACAAGATGATGATGATGGTTATGTAATCCATTGTGCCCTGTTCTGAGGCACAGGATAACTACTTGATTTTATCGGTCCATTTGATGATGAAATAAGAAATAATGACTCTCCAACACTCTCTAGCATATAATATATTTATAAAGTTGGTGTCACTTATATGTTTATGAGGCTAGTTCAACTCCCGAGCAAAACTGGCTGTAAAAAAAAAACACCTGCCGCCACATGGGCACTGAACCTAAACCACTGTCTCGGTGGTTACCACGTCAACCACTTTGCTGCCACAGTATCTATTCAGTGTAAAAGAACCTTTTCCATGTTTTCAGTCATATTGGGCATATAGTGCTAGAACTAAATTTTATAAACAACACTTGGTGGTTGACGTGGTCAACATCAAGGCAGCTGCCTTTATCTCCCAGGATTTTACCTGGTACCCATTTTAAAGCTGGGTTGACCAGCGAGGCAATATTTAAAAATAAAAAGTGTGGCTCCATTTGGATTTGAGCCCACAGTCTTCAGATTCACAGGTGAGCATACAGCTGTTACACCATGATGGCTCCCTGTTTGTAGTGTAATAATGTATTTTCAATTTCTATAGTTGATTAGTTTAAACTCTAATAAGTATATAGTTTAAAACCAAGTTACATCTTTTTTTTTTTATTCCAGTTATTTCCATTTTAAAACATGCCAGTGACAGATGGAGAACCATAAAAGACATGGAATAAAAGTGAAATGCCTTTGAAAATGCCCAAAGAAACTGATGAACATTAAATGTGAAGAAATGTGAGGAAACAATATAAATGTCTGGACAACCGCTTGTATCGTCACTTTTAAGACAAAAGAATACAGGCATTGCAAAAGGAAATAGATGGACAGCGGATACCCAAGAAAAACCCTGACTGGACTGGCTTCCATCCAAGACACTGTGCAAGGTACACAGGACGGAACTGAATGAAGGACTAGATTGCAGGCCTTATGTGACGCATAATGGCACAACAGCATGATGATCATGATAATGATTAGCTGGTAAGCAAAAGGCTTCTACAAACTTCACTACTTTAGTGCATACAGATATTACTATATATCTCACTAACAACAAAGATATGGCATCTGTATGCATCTCAATATTACATGCAAGTAAAAATATCAAAATGACTTCATAACAAAAATAAACATTGGGTGCAAAATTACAAATGTGTAAAATCTGCTTCATCATTCTGATGCAAAAACAAATCCCAGGGGAAATCACTGAGGCTACAGAAACAGTAAGATGAACTAATTAACATGTACTGACTAGCACTCGAAGAAAGATGTAACGACAAGAGGACATATTAAACAACAAGCTGAAATTCAACTTTTAGGTTGTCTAGTGTGTTTTCTTTATTCTAGTATGTTTTCTAAACCAGTGTGTTCTCTAGTTTAGCATGTTCACCGGTCTAGCATGCTCTCTAGTTTAGCATGTTCACCGGTCTAGCATGCTCTCTAGTTTAGCATGTTCACCGGTCTAGCATGCTCTCTAGTTTAGCATGTTCACCGGTCTAGCATGCTCTCTAGTTTAGCATGTTCACAGGTCTAGCATGCTCTCTAGTTTAGCATGTTCACCGGTCTAGCATGCTCTCTAGTTTAGCATGTTCACCGGTCTAGCATGCTCTCTAGTTTAGCATGTTCACAGGTCTAGCATGCTCTCTAGTTTAGCATGTTCACCGGTCTAGCATGCTCTCTAGTTTAGCATGTTCACAGGTCTAGCATGCTCTCTAGTTTAGCATGTTCACAGGTCTAGCATGCTCTCTAGTTTAGCATGTTCACAGGTCTAGCATGCTCTCTAGTTTAGCATGTTCACCGGTCTAGCATGCTCTCTAGTTTAGCATGTTCACAGGTCTAGCATGCTCTCTAGTTTAGCATGTTCACAGGTCTAGCATGCTCTCTAGTTTAGCATGTTCACCGGTCTAGCATGCTCTCTAGTTTAGCATGTTCACAGGTCTAGCATGCTCTCTAGTTTAGCATGTTCACAGGTCTAGCATGCTCTCTAGTTTAGCATGTTCACAGGTCTAGCATGCTCTCTAGTTTAGCATGTTCACAGGTCTAGCATGCTCTCTAGTTTAGCGAGTTCCCTAGTCTAGTGTATTCTCTGGTCTAGTATGTTCCCTATTCTAGTGTTTGTCTTGGTCTAGAGCATTCTCCAGTCTGGCGTGTCCTCTAGTGTGTTCTAGTGTTTGCCTGAGTCTAGTACGTCCTCTGGTCTAGTGCATTCTCTAGTCTAGTGTGTTCCCTAGTCTAGTGTTGGCCTTGCATTCTCTAGTCTACTGCCTTCTCTAGTCTAGTAAGTTCTCTGGTCTAGTGTGTCCTCTAGTCTAGTGTTTCCTCTAGTCTAGTGTTGGCCTTGCATTCTTTAGTCTACTGCGTTCTCTAGTCTAGTAAGTTCTCTGGTCTAGTGTGTCCTCTAGTCTAGTGTGTCCTCTAGTCTAGTGTTGGCCTTGCATTCTCTAGTCTACTGCGTTCTCTAGTCTAGTAAGTTCTCTGGTCTAGTGTGTCCTCTAGTCTAGTGTGTCCTCTAGTCTAGTGTTGACCTTGCATTCTCTAGTCTACTGCGTTCTCTAGTCTAGTAAGTTCTCTGGTCTAGTGTGTCCTCTAGTCTAGTGTGTCCTCTAGTCTAGTGTTGGCCTTGCATTCTCTAGTCTACTGCGTTCTCTAGTCTAGTAAGTTCTCTGGTCTAGTGTGTCCTCTAGTCTAGTGTTGACCTTGCATTCTCTAGTCTACTGCGTTCTCTAGTCTAGTAAGTTCTCTGGTCTAGTGTGTCCTCTAGTCTAGTGTTTCCTCTAGTCTAGTGTTGGCCTTGCATTCTCTAGTCTACTGCGTTCTCTGGTCTAGTAAGTTCTCTGGTCTAGTGTGTCCTCTAGTCTAGTGTGTCCTCTAGTCTAGTGTTGGCCTTGCATTCTCTAGTCTACTGCGTTCTCTGGTCTAGTAAGTTCTCTGGTCTAGTAAGTTCTCTGGTCTAGTGTGTCCTCTAGTCTAGTGTGTCCTCTAGTCTAGTGTTGGCCTTGCATTCTCTAGTCTACTGCGTTCTCTGGTCTAGTAAGTTCTCTGGTCTAGTGTGTCCTCTAGTCTAGTGTGTCCTCTAGTCTAGTGTTGGCCTTGCGTTCTCTAGTCTAGTAAGTTCTCTGGTCTAGTGTGTCCTCTAGTCTAGTGTGTCCTCTAGTCTAGTGTTGGCCTTGCATTCTCTAGTCTACTGCGTTCTCTAGTCTAGTAAGTTCTCTGGTCTAGTGTGTCCTCTAGTCTAGTGTGTCCTCTAGTCTAGTGTTGGCCTTGCATTCTCTAGTCTACTGCGTTCTCTAGTCTAGTAAGTTCTCTGGTCTAGTGTGTCCTCTAGTCTAGTGTTGGCCTTGCATTCTCTAGTCTACTGCGTTCTCTGGTCTAGTAAGTTCTCTGGTCTAGTGTGTCCTCTAGTCTAGTGTGTCCTCTAGTCTAGTGTGTCCTCTAGTCTAGTGTTGGCCTTGCATTCTCTAGTCTACTGCGTTCTCTGGTCTAGCATGTTCTCTGGTCTAGTGTGTCCTCTAGTCTAGTGTGTTCTCCAGTTTAACATGTTCCCTAGTCTAGCATGTTCTCTGGTCTAGTGTGTTCTTTGTCTAGCGTGTGTCTGGTCTAGTGTGTTCGCTAGTCTAATGTGTTGCCTAGTCTAATATGTTCTCCAGTCTAGTGTGTTCCCTAGTCTAGTGTGTTCCCTATCTAATGTGTTTTCTAGTCTAGTATGAACATCGAGGAGAACTGGCTTATAAACAGCTGCCTATCCTACAAGCTGAGAAAATTTGGCCAAGTTGAACGTTACAATGGCTTGGAGAGAATAGAGATGGAGGGTCCAGAGGCCGATCTCCACGAAGGTGGATACAAGATACTGAAGATGCATTGGCTATGAAAGCACATAGGGCTGAAGAACTGGCCAGGTAAAGACAAACTTTCAGGTGTTCTGTGAAGACAGCAATATACTGTAAAGAACCTGGTAACATGATGAATGCGTTCTATCTCTACATCTTTCTATCAGTACCTATCAATACATGTTAATTCATTTATAATAATGCACAAACAGTCATACACAGCAAGAATACAATAACATTTGCATTGCAAGATTTCAAAAAACATAACATGTCAACAGTTCAATAAATACAATCAGCATTAGTTATAACATGAAAAAACAGAGACCATCGGTTTCATAGTGAGCTTTGACTGGTAAGCTAACACTTAATATTGCTTTGTAGTTTGCTGTAACTAGTACGATTAGAAATGTATAGCATACTGCTTATAACTAAGGGACCCAAGTTTAACTGTTGTTTGCAGATTATAACTAGCACTAGAAGAAAAGGACGGGAAAAGAGAAGAAGAAGAAGAAGAAAAAGAATAACAGGAAGAAAAACCAAAATGGAGGAGAAAGAGAGGAAAAAGAAAGAATAAGAGGACCAAAAAAGACAAAGAAAAGAGGAAAAAAGGCTAAGAAGAAGCAGAAACAGGAGAAGAAGGTGAAGCGGGAGGAGGAGTAGGAGGGAAAAAAGCAGCTGCATCACCAGTAAAGAAAGAAGAAGAAATAGAAAAGAAGAACAGACAAAGAATAAGAACACTGAAGATATCTAGTCCTTTAAAAGAATATGGCATTAATTATTGAATGATATATGGGAGAACTAATTTAAACATCCGCTTTAAATAACACTAAAAAAAAAAAAAACCACATAAAATGTTAGATAGCTGTGTAAATGATATGAATTCTGACAAAATCAAATATAAATAAAACAGTCTTACAAATTCAAAGTAAAATATCAACAGGTGACAATGGCACCAAAAAAAAAAAAATTGGAATTAGACTCAAATGAGCTGAAGAATCGAAACTGCAAGAAAGTCACCATAGGGGGAAAAAAGGGAAAAGAAGGAACTTCATCCCCGGAACTTTTCTTAACACCACTGCTGATAATATGCATGGAATACACACAAGTGTATTTATCTCAGAGTTGTACCACTCAGATTAGACAAGAAGAAAAAGAAAAACATCATTTACCAGCGATATAAGACAGTAATGCTAAGATGAGACAGATTATATGATAACAAAAATAACAGAACATTATGTATCAGTAATGTAACACTCCCCGGGTTCCAGGGCCCTACTGTGGGGGAAAACAAGAATAGATCCACTGTTTCCCCAACAAGCATCTCCTCAGAGGGGGGAGGCTTCCTTCAAAGTCAAAATACACCTGCTTGAGAGTTAAGGAATCAGCAGTCTGTATACAAATAAGCAAGATCTGTAAAACAGATGCACATGCAAAACTCAGGTCCTGGAACAAAGCCGAAGTCCAGAAATGGACCAACAACCAAGTCTTTGCGCCAGAATTTACAGCCAGTGATCGCAAAGAACAACAGTAATGTAACACAGTGGCCATGGCAACACCGTGATGCTAAGATTAGATAGGTTAAACATCACCTTCCTCAGCACTTCAAGCCTGTGAGGTTTAACTGCTGTAGAAATCACCAATCTCCATTCATCTCTATGACTGGCCTTCTCTTTCCAATTGGTGACTCCAAGTGTTTGTAGGTCTGCATGTGAGCTATTGCCCCACTGCTTTCTTGGTCTTCCTTGGGTATACACCCATTCAACTCACTTTCTTGTTGTTTTTTGTGGTAGGTAGTTTCTGTATCTCTGTTATTTGCCATTTTCTCTATATTAGATGGATTAGCTAATGCCACTCCTCTGGGAAGTGAGCTACTATATGACAAATCAGGTTTGCATGTGTGTTATTGCTCCACCTTGGGTTTACTCCCATTCAACTCGCTTTTGTGTGTGTGCGGTAGGTAGTTTCTGTATCTCTGTTATTTGCCATTCTCTCTATATTAGATGGATTAGCTACTGCCATTCCTCTGGGCAGGCAGCTTCTTTATGACAAATCTGACATGGTGAAGGCTATCTGGGATCAAACAGACAATGCAATGGAACAGAAAGACAATCCATATATTGGAATACTAATTGAACGGACTTCCCATTCCGACAATGATAGGGAATGGATGATGGTTGATAACTTGGCTTATGTTAACCGTTTTTGTCACCGTTTCTCCTCCAGCTTTGATGTTGCAAGATTGTGGAAGTCCGGTTTGCAGCTGGAGCTACTGAGTTAAGTGCTCCTGACAGCACTATAAGCTTTGATTATCCGTTATTGACTGGGTTCCAGATTTGTACATAATGGCAATGATGGGTGATGTATTTTTCTTCGTTGTGTTCCTGGGACAAGGCGTAGGCAATAGCTGCTATTTATTTGTTGGACATGGCTGCAACTTGGCCGAGGACATGTGGAGAATGGTCAGAAATAGTTTTAATCTACTCATCGCCCAGCTTTTCGTCGAATGAAGTTGATTTTCAGCGATAACGTCTGGTCTCGCAGTGTGTTTAAGGAGGCATGCACCTTATGGTTTGCCAGATCAAATCATGTGTGTTTTGCTGACTGAGGACACTATGTATGGCTACGGCATTCACTTGAAGTATCCAGCGTATCTGATTCAGCAATTATGGGCCACGCTCGTTTGCTGTGATGCTGGAACCGTAATAACTAACTAACTAACTCATTTAACGGGAAAGGGGGGTGGGAGTAGGGGTTCTGGGAAATATTCAACACTGAAGGGGAAACATAGGCACACGTTTAATCAAGTTGCAACTCATACTACTAGTATGTCAACTCTTTCTTGGCTACTGAAGAAGGGGATGCAGCATATGTGGAAATATCCCCAGTGATGTCAATTCTTGTTTCACTGATTGATTCATTTTCTCTATACGTCCCAATTGTTGCAGTCTATGAGGGCCAGTATTTAGTGGTGATATAAACAGATAGATTAAAAAAAAAAAATATTGTATCAGTAAATGTAAGACTACACAAATTTCAAGATACAAGAAATAGAAAATACTATCTAACAATAATGCCATACAGTTATGCTAAGATTTGACATAACTGAATTTCTTCCTCTTTCTTCAATAGTGAATGACTCTTGTGATAATGATTATGGCTAAGTACACACCCCTTTGTGGATGATGCCACAACTGGCTGTAGCATTCAATGGCTATTTAAATGTGTATGTATGTATGTAAATTGTACCCCACCAGGACATCACACAACGCGATAAATACCCGATGATACAAAGTGCCACCATGCGGATGAGGATCACCTGTGGAGAGGTCCCAAAAACCTCTATATTCAGGGCCTCTGGCCAAAAGCCAGGGTGGGGTTTGAAATAAAAAAAAATCGCATCCACATGGGGATGATTGTATTTAAATATGTTGGCATTCAATGATATAACAATCACATGTCAATAAGTCAAAATAGCACAAAAATTTACATTATAGTACAAACTGGGATTGTTCTTCTTCTTTTCGTTCAACTGAGTGACGTAATTGCGTTGTGCCTACTGACAGCACAGCTGCAATATTTGGGCCTTTTGGTCAACGCATCCAACTTCATCTGGCATTTCCTTACCAGGTTAGCCTTTCCAGAAATCTGGATTCAAGGATCAGACAATCATTTATCTTCTTCTTCTGCCTTGTATCCCCCAGTGGAGCATAGGTCCTCAACCAATTCATGTCAAGTCGTACTATCCTTCGATATAGCAGGCAGCTCACCCTATGACCTCCCCATCTTTTTTACTTCATTCTCTAGCTCCCTTCTCCAAGTATTCTTTGGTCTGCCTTTATTTCTACGCCCCTGCTGGTTCCAGTGCAAAGATATTCTAATTATATTGTTCTCAGGTTTTCTCAGTGTGTGTCTTATTCATGGCCAGTTTCTTTTCTTCACCTCAGTTTATAAGTAAATCAAAAAGCCAGTTGAGATGCAGACGTGCTGAACCATAGGTAGTGCTGCACCAGGACCAAGGCTCAGCTAGGCCAAGACCTATCTTACCTGTGTTTACAGTCATCCTAAAGACAGGTTCCAGGCCTAGCTAATGTAGACAGGATCAACATTTCCTTTGAAGTTCCCCATGTGGGGTGGGGGGGGGGGGGTGGGTGCAAGAACAGACACATTGCCTTCCCCCCTCTAACAAGCATACTGGAAGAGTCGACTAATAGGGGAGTTTCCTTTGAAGTTGGAGTGCATATGCCTGAGAGTCAAGGAACCAAAAGTATGCACACAAACAAGTCAGATCTGTAAAACAGATGTGCATGCAACACTCAAGTTCTAAAACAGGATTAAAGTCCATAAGTAGATGAACAAACAGAACTTTCTGCCTGCAGTTTACAGCTGGTGAAATAAAGAAGAAGATATCCTCTGAAGTCAGAGAACATCTGCCTAAGAGGCAAGAAACCGATAGTCCACACACAAATAAGTCAGATCTGTAAAATGGATGTTTAAGCAACACAAGTCTTAAACAAGAACAAAGTCTAGAAATGTAAACGACAACCAAGAACTTCTGTCGGACTTTACAGCTGGTGAAGGCGAAGAGGAAAAAGAAACAGCCAGCTCATAGAGACAGAACAAATCTACATCCGCCGCTCTGTATATAACTTGTTACCTAATCACTGGTAGCACAAAAAGGCAAACCTGCATTCAAGGATAGTCAATCACAGGTTGCTCAAAACAGCTACTCCTTTAGACCCAAGGGGTTTAGCATCAGAGACCCAAAGGGTAGTAGAGATAGATGTAAAATCGGTGCATCTTGTGTTTACTGGACTTCTAAGTAGGAACCTATAAAGTGTTCCTTGGGACTGAAAGAGTTAATACACAGAAATAATTTGCATCTACTGCTCTGGGTATAACTTGTTACCTAGTCAGTAGTAATACAAAAAAAAAAAAAAGGACAAATCCGCATTCAAGGATCGTCAATCACAGGTCACTCAAAACAGCCAGTTAATACACAGTACAAGTCTGTATTAAACGATATTATCATTAATCAGCAGACTCTTAACAGAATGTGGCTGTTGTCACAGCACACGCCTAAAAAATCTCTCTCTCTCTCTCTAGCCAATTCTCCAGCTCTATGTGCTGTCACAGCCGATAGAGCTTCAATGCCTTCTATTCACTTCTGCAAAGGTCTGCCTCTGCCTAGATTTGCCAGAAGATGTAAGCTCCATCATCGCTCTCTCTTCAGGCCACCAGGATGTTTAGCATGGGCAAAATACCTCAGCTTTCAGGATAGGATGCTGTTTATTAGCCAATTCTTCTGGATGCTCATGCAGGATATCTTGTTTGTCTTCTTCTTAGTCCATAGCATTCTAAGAATCTTTCTAGAGTATTTAATTTCAAAAGCTTCAATTTATCCAAAGATAAGTAGCCCATATTTCACTCAATCCTATCAACCAAGTTAATTTAAATAAGAAATTCTTATTCAAAGATGAGTATGTCACAAAGTCCAAACAATCAGTTAATCTGATGTACAAATCTGCATTTAAAGCTCAGGAAGGTACTCATCAAAACAGTCAGTGAATCACCATCACTCATCAAAACAGTCAATGAATCACCATTAGTGCTGCTGAATCACATGAGATAGTCTTCTTCCTCTTCAAATCTTCTGTCAGGAAAGTTAATTCAGGAGGCCAGTAGCCTATATGAAAGCTATTTTGCAGTCCATATCCCCTCATGTACCATACAGTTTTGTCTTCATTATGGTTGGAGCAGGCCAGATTAGGTCTCTGCTGACAGCATACAGTTGACATGCTTAACATATTTCGGGTGCCACACTACAGGGACACATCTCTATGTTTCCTACATAGAAAAGTTTGAAAATATGATGACGAAGGCTGTTGTGCCCAGTCCTTAGTCTGAATATAATACATTGTCCCTCTCTAGAGAGGCAATGAAGCGAGTCTTGAGGAGAGAATTTCAACATGAGATAGTGATACAGAGTTTAATCCGGTACAATCATTGAAACTTCCCTCAGGTACAGTTATACAAGAGTTCATTCCAGTGCATTATACAGGAGTTCATGCTGGTACAGTTATACAAGAGTGACTCTGGTAGTTAAACAAGTGTCGACTCCAGGACAGTTATACAAAAGTCCACTGCCGGTAGTTAAACAAGAGTCCATTTTAGTAGCTAAACAGGAGTTCAATCCAGTATACCAGAGTTCACTCTGGTAACTATACAAAAGTTAACTCTGGTACAGTTGTACAAAAATTCCCTCTGGCACAGTTTTACAAGAGCTCGCTAAGTACACAATGCTGCTTATTAACAACACTAGACCAGTCAGCACACAGTCTTTCTGTCAACAGGGAAAGTGGTAACTGAGGTAGAGGCTCTATAGCTTGGATGAAGGTGATACACAAAACCAGGATCTTGGAATAACAAAGTCCAATAAGCTTTCCTGGAAGATTAAACAAAACAGTTATAAAACAATGCTTTCCTATTGTGGATTTAAATAAGAAAAGGTACAAACAATATACTGCACAGTTTTTGTGTGTGTTTTGCTAGGCATATTTTATTGAATCTCACGTGAACCTCTTCTTCTTCTTTTCAAGTATTTACCAGCGAGGTGTTGGGGGAGATGTAAGAATTCTTTGTGTGCTTTTTTCCAATGCATTGTACAAGCTGGTGTTGATTTCTGTCCACTTCTGGGCTTTGGTCTTGTTTCAAAACTTGAGTTTTGCGTGCACATTCATTTTACAATCTGGATTTTTGGATGCAGACTGTAGGTACTCTGCCTCTCAGGCAGATGCACTACAACGTTGAAAGAAAGACCCTAATTAGTTGATTTTTATGACAAGCTTTTAAAGAGTCTCTATTCTTTTGCCTAAAAACGGGACCCGGAACCCACACAGGGAGAACTTAAATTAACATATAATGAAATATTTCAGAAAAAAAAAAAACAGTCATCAGTCATAATTTAAAAAAATTTTTCCTTCTTCTTCCATACTGGCTGTTTAAAGAGTGATGTTTGCAAGATATGCTGTTGCTTACAGCTAGGCTGTTGCTGTATTTGTCTTTCAAACCAACACATCTGATTTCAGCAAATTCCTTATTAGTCACTGTTTTTTTGACATGCCCGATTGGGGAAAGGGGGTGGGGGGTTGTTAGGGGCAGTGAGTTATCCACCTTTCCACTTGGTAGTAAATGTTAAAATACCTAACATATAATTTATGTATGGCAACCCCACCCTTATCTCTTTCAGTCTCAAGTACTTTTTAATTCAGCAATGTCTGTTTTATAGCATTTGTATTTTACCACATCACTTTTTAGTCTAACAGAACCACCTTTAGACAGAAGCCACTACAGTAGCAACCAAAACATAAGCGATTAAGATAGCAGGAGACCTAGACAGTGACAGCAAAAATGATAACAATTTAAAGACTAAAAAAAAATGTAGTGAGTTCCTTGGTACTGAAAACATAGTAAAGTTAAACCTTTTATAACGATCAAAATAAAACAGTGTGGCACATACCATGCTGGCGATGCAGTTCTGCCTGGCATAGAACTCCATACTGTAGAGACACATCAGCATACCGTTACCAATAAATAGTGCCACCCACATAAAAACATTCCAGCTGCGGTTCGAGCCCTTGTCGGTCAGAAAAATGAAACCAACTGAAACAGATAAAACATTGGCATGAAAGCACCATGAAGAAAAAATATTTATCAAAATAAGAATTCAATCTAAAATTCCCCATGTGGGTTCCGGGGAAAACAAGAATAGACCCACTGCCTTCCCAACAAGCATGTCGAAGGGTTAACTAACTGGAGACTTCTTTCAAAGTCGGAGTGCATCTGCTCAAGAGGCAAGGAATCAACAGTGTGCATACAGTTGAGTCAGATCTGTTAAACAGATGTGCACCCAATACTCAGGTTCTGAAACAAGACTAAAGTCCACAGGTGGACAAACAACCAAAGCTTTTCTCCAGAGTTTACATCCAGTGAATGCAAAGAAGAAGAAAAAGAGAACTAAAACAGTCAGCTATACATATCACAATCGCCAACAGCAAATGAAAAATTCGACCAAAGTCTTTATCAATGTCTAATAAAAAAACAATTAGTGACAAGAAAACTCAACAGACAAGACAACAGAGCTTGTCAGCAGCCCTGAAGTGACAATAATTGTCCGACACCAGAACTGTGGTGCCCGGTCTGATGCCAGTCTTGTTACATGGCCAAACCATTTGATCTGTTGTCTACCTATAAAGTTCCGTTTTGGTTTTGTGCCGACTCTCCTCCTGATATCATTGTCTCTCAGTTGATCTTTATTCGTTACAGCTAGCACAGTATGTAAACATTTCATTTCTGTCGTGACTATTTTCCTTCTGTCTTTTAAAGACAGTGTCTATGTTTGACATTGATAGCATCATCATCAATCAGCAAGTCCTTTATCGAACGTCGCTCTCTTCATGGCACACCTGAAAGTATCCCTTTCCCTGGCCAGCCCAACGTGCTTTCAATGCCAATGCATCTACAACGTCCTGTCCCGTCTTTGCGGAGGTTGACCCGGCCTGCACCCTCCAAGCCACCATGCCTATGGTGATGTTAGTTGATCCTGTGTGGTGTTGCTAGTCCTGTCTCTCCATAGCCTTCTGTCTCAAGTACCTTCAATCAATTCTGACACAGATGATCTTCCATGCCATAATGCCAATCTGTCAAGTCTCTTCTTTCTCCGTCTCCCTTTTCACCCGTTAAACTTTCCTACAGTCAAAATGTACTCTAGTTTTCTCCTTCTTAAGACATGACTAACAAAATGTAATCTTCTTCTGATGTGGGCACTCAGGTCTCTTTGTGAGTCAGTTTCTTTTAAGATATCTAAACAAATCTTTGTTTGTTTAAATCTCTCATCTCCACAGGCATGCAACCACATGTTTTATGTGCATTAACCAATGTTATGATAAAAAGTATAATATATAATGGCTATGTGGAAAACTTACATCCAGCCCCAGCAAACATGACAAACAGCACTGGATAGAAAAACTTGAATGTGCAGGTTAGAATGTACTCATGGAAAACAGCAGAGATTATGAACACACAGGCCATGGCTCCAGCACGGTATTTATGTCCAACCAACTTTAGGAAAAAATGAGTATAATTGAACACAAACTGGCTTCAACAAACACATTTAAAGATAAATGTCCTTGCACAGAGCATATTTAAGAGATGTGACACAGTTTATTTAAGCATTAATTACTTTCATAATTCAGTATGATCCATCATATGTTTTACTGGACACCCAAAATCCACTCATCTAGACTGTTATCTTAACAAGGATTTATATTTTGGGGTAGAGGTTATATTATATTTTCGGGTCAGGTCTGAGGAGCAACTGGCCGAACTGTTAGAATGCTGGGCTCTCACGCGGAAGACCCAGGTTCAAACCCTTGGAAAGGCTGGAGATTTTTTTCTGTCAGGGGCAAAATAAAATCCTCACCTGCACAGTCGTGGCAACAGCACTAGCCATGCAGCCATAAATCGCCAGGCTCAAAGACCTGCATGCCTACACCGCAAAAGTGGTATACCAAAGGCAGTAATTCAGGTCAGGTCTTAATTTTAGGGAAACATAGTACCTACACACATATTTTTCCTAACTTTGCAGGCTGAACAGGCCTGATGGCCACTAATTCAACAAGTCAACAGAGCAGGCCATTTGCAGAGAATTACGTAATCTCATCACGGTCTTCCTGAAAGAAACTCAAGTCTCTCGCCAGCTCTCCCACTTCGTGCACTTTCCTACCCAAAGTGTCTCTTATATGCTGTGCCCATCTTCATGCTGGCTGGCCCCGCCTCTCTTTCCTAGTACCATGCTTTGTGTTATTATTTTTGTTTCAGTCTACTGTTATGGCCAAAATATTCTGAGACATGATGCTGTTTACTTTCTTGTTTTTAGGATGTCAGTATTTCTTTTCTTCATTGTCCACAGTATTCTGGCTCCCATGTTTGCCCAACCTAACATGGGTAAGAGGAAATGTCTCGAAGACTAAAACTGGCCAGCATAATGTTAACCACATCAACAACATACTGAAGACTGGTCTATAAAAATGAAATAAGCCCCCTAGATGTGTAATGCGACAATGACATGAAAAGGGTTCTTATACCTCTTTTTCTGAGTTCACCTGAAGACGTAAATGCGTTGTGTTAGTTTACAACATGGCTGCAATATTAGCGCCTTTTCGCCAACACATCTGACTTCTGCAGGCATTTTTTGCCTGTGCTAGCTTTCCCATGTGTTCTTATAAAATGCTAATACTGACAACTTAGGGAATACACAAATAAATAATAAGTTCAATGGTGAGAAAGATAAGATAGGATACAGATATACTGAGTTTTGTATACAGACATGTATGTGTGTAAATTGTACCCCACCAGGACATCACACAAAGCGATAAACACCCGGTTACACAAAGTGCCACTATGCTGATGAGGATTACCCGTGGAGAGGTCCTAGAAATCCTGTTCAGCTGTTAGGCTATATTTATGACCTGGCTATATTTAGGGCCCCCAGCAAAAGCCAGGGTGGGGCTTCAAATAACGAAAAATTGTTTCCCACATAAGGACGACTATAACTATTTTGATACAGACATGAATAAGAAAAGGTCCTTAGACAATGTTAATACTGAAAATTAGGGGAATACAAAATATGAATAATAAGTTCAATGGAGACAAAGAAAAGAC
>CAJHNH020003850.1:52500-55309 GCA_905116865.2 Candidula unifasciata
CCTATGATTATTGTAATCACAGTTCCAGCTTCACTGCAAAAGGGTCCTAACATAACTGCTGCATGCCACTGAAAATTCCATAGAATGTCTAACATTGTAACATTGACCTTTGTCAAACAACTGACACAAGACCCCAGTCTAAGCAAAGCCAAATAGCAACCCATGAATTAAATGCATGAGGCAGCCATTAGAAGTGCCAAGACAAACAGTCCAATACTAGAGATGCAGTTCATCGACGATCGAAGCAGCAGTTACAACATATTGCAGTAGTTGCACATGAAATTGTTTGTATAAAACATTACCATTATCTCTGGCAACAGACTACTCGCCATTTTCTGAACCTGCGGTTTACAACACAAACCATGTTAGGTACTGTCCATAAGCATTCTGAGTGAAATTCACATCTCACAGTGTCGCTACATGCACTCAAATCAGTAGCTTGGCAAGGAAACTATATCTTATCAGTCTATATATGGAGAAAATGCAAGGGCTTACTACCATCATTAGCAAAAATTTGCCACAAACTAAAATAGTAAACCCGTCTATCTGCCATACTGACCAGAAGCCTATGATGCTTGCCTCATGTTTTAATAAATCAACCGGCCCTCAGTGGGTGATGTGGTTAGTATTTCCTAGTACCCATTTCTTTGGCTGTGTCTACTTAGGAGCTTTTACTAATTTTAAACAAAAATAAGCACCAATGGGGATTCACACTGCAATGACTAGACCATGGTTCCCACAATTCATAATAAGAAATAAAATGTGTATAATCACAGCTATGACCTCAGGAAGGGAGTAGGGATAAAGAAGAAAGTAAATGCAGATAGGATAAGCCCTGAGTGTCTGAGAAGCATGTTAAATACTTATGATAGCAACAATGGTCCTGAAGTCCCGTGTTCTAACTAAGGATGACTTTCCTAATGCAAACAGGTCTTGCTGGTAACAGTCACTTTTGCAATGGGATGTGATTCCTATGCCTACCTTTAATATAACACTATCACTGTGCATAGAGTTACCTTCATCTTTGTCCCAGGGCATGCAGGTGTTGTTGGCAATGAAAGAGCTGACCGATTAGCCAGCTCTGCTTTAGTTACAGAGGGCCGGCTCATGGGTCATGCCGGCATTGTTAACGCCATTAGAGAGGTCGGACGTTTGGAGAATTTTGGGAGCAGCCCATCCACATCTTTGCTAAGAGTGCAAGAATTAGAAGTAAAGATTAGCACAGCCAGGCATGAGAAGCACACCAGATGCACAAGAAGTCTTGTCAACCAACATAGGACTGGGACCATCAACCACGGCACGCTGATGTATATGATGAAGGGTGAATCTGAGCACCTTATAGATATGTCAGGAGTGCCGTGAAGATAACCCAAATCATAACTCACAACACTATCATGTGAAAGGATGCTAATTATAATCACAGTGAATTAATACAGAAACGAATCAAACTTACCGATAAAAAGTACTAAAGTCCCCGGCATAATGCAGCCAAACATAGACAGGATGAAAGCCTTTGGAGTGATATGGTCCTTGTTGAAGTTCTGGAACACCGGCACACAAAACCTCTCAAAGATGTAGTAGGTGTAGAACAGGCAGGCCAGAACCTGGCTGAAGTTAGAGACTACATATCTCCAACTGATGGTCTGGGTCCTGTGGGCAGGTAAGGATGCATGCATATTATAATCTCCAGAGAATTTAGGTGTGCGAGGCAATAAGCAGGCTGATAGACCAACTGCTGCTGCTCCTCTGGGCAGTAGGTTACTTTATGATAAAACAGATTTGGTGGAGGCTTTAGGGAATCAAATGGACAGATAGAGAGAGAATCCATACACTGAAAACTAATTCAACTAGGGGTGTATTGAGGGTGTGAAAGATATTCAACACTGAGGGAAAAACAGAGGCAGACTTTTAATCATGTTGCAAATGTATTATTAGCAAGATGTCTCTTCGCTTGCTACTGAAGTAGGGGACGGAGCATGTGTGGGAATGTCCAGAGTGCAGCGATGTCAAGTCTTGATTCACTCATTCATTGAAGAGAATCTCTAATGATATGAAGTGCATTTTATGGGAACCACTGCTGACATGAGCGTAAATTATTATGTTCTTTAGCAATTAAGTCATGTGCACACGATATAATAGGACTTTTATCAACACCAACAATTTCATCAAGTGCAAATTACAGTAACAGGATGTCAAATAGTTTAAAGAAAAAACAAAACAATCCACAGCAGTTACTGCTACCACTGGATTGTGAAAAGTTGAAAGTTCACATCTTTTTCTGGGCTAATCATATGAAGGTGGGGGTCACTAGTCCAATGTCCTGAAACCTTTCCTGACAATTCTGAAAACAGTCTGACAGCCATTTGAAGATCAATAACACCAGACTTTTATTGGCTGGAAATTCTTCTTATTCTCTTTCTTCTGTGCTCACCCTGAAAAGGACAGTTGGCCTGTTGGGTTATGGTTTACAGCTAAAGAGAATCTGCAATCGTGACAATGACAACACGGTATACTGTGATAGATCTTTAGAAATTAGGACACGTTGCAAAATGAGATAAAAGGGGTTTTTATAACCTCAACAACATGCTGTGCAAATTACATTAGCAACCAATTGAGAGCAAAAAAAAGAAATTTTTTAAATTAAAAACAAATCAAAAGGGTTTTCCCCTTTTTCAAATTAAAAATGCGGGACACAAACAGGAAAAGTACAATTTCAGCCGGGCAGTTTCGATACCTTGTAGGTGCTAACTAGACAGTTTGGGCTGAAAAAGGATTGAGCAAAACAGGGAATGCCCCAAAGTGCTTTTTG
>CAJHNH020003851.1:5000-42500 GCA_905116865.2 Candidula unifasciata
CTTTATTTACCCACAATTCATATCTTAACTTTACTCACCCACAACTCAGCATCATAACTGTATTCATTGGCAAGTCAACATCTCTGTTTTATTTACTCGCAACTCGACTTCTTAACTGTATCGGTAACTGAATATCTTAAATTGTTTCATCCGCAACTCATTATCTAAACTTAATTTATCAGCAGCGGTTTTGTTTTTGGTGTTGTATAATTTCGTAGACTGCTGTATTCACCTGAGTGCTCCATTATGTATTCAGGCGGGAATGAATAAAGTCTGCGCTTACTGCCTCTCAGCACAGTACTTCCCAACCCCCCTCCATTGCTTTCCATCAAAACACACAACGGTCTTTTTCACGTTTTCCTACTTATCTACATACTGGGTGACCTTTCTTTCAATTTTCTCAGACCCTTGTATGTCAGAGAGGCATCACCTTGTCTTGCCTCTAATTACATCACAGCGCTGATGTCGCGTGTTCTATACTACACAACGACACATCTTTTTAACGACCCCAGAACATCTAGATCTGGCTTCACCCCAAACCGCCTACCCACGGCGCGAGCCTAGGTCCTACGAAAGACTCTTTTCAAAGAAAACAGTACAGCGTCACACCCCTATGACCTAGACCAGACTGAGAAAGTATGTAGACGGGCAGGGAAACGTGAATAGAACCCACACGACCTATCGGGTTAATCCAGTAGTGGCCTGGCCCAGCTAGAAAAGCAACCAATTATACAGTCAACACTGAGCTTAGCCCACCGTCCCTTCCCGGGACCAACCTTACTTAAGCAGAGATCATTCTTAAGCCATTACTGTCAACGCGAGTTTACTGTACCACTGGTAGCGTTGTACAGTAGCAACTTCGATACATACAACTAGCGGCACAATCACTCCGGTCTGCTCACAGATCGCATGTATCACTAAAATCCTGTATTAATGAGAGACCACATATTGATTAACACAAACAACAACGTTATATTATATATATATATATATAGATATATATATTATATATATATATATATATATATATATATTATATATATATATATATATATTAATATATATATCTTTGTGCGAGGATAGATCCCTGTAAAAACAGCCACATATGCACACAGACTAATATGATTAGAAAAGGAAGCATGGAAAGTAAAATAAAGGACTCATAACCACTTTCCTAACTAAGAAACTAATCCAATCGCCTTTCCCACTATGGAACTAATGCAAATCCCTTTCCCACACACACACAAAACTAATTCTATTTCATAATAAAAAGGGAGGGGGCAATAAAATCTCGTTTGTGTGCCTAATAATACTTGAACAGTCAGTGGCGACAGCACTAGCCGGGCGGCTTCTCTTGCTTTGGAATTCCTGTCTACATCGAACTAGACAGGTGGTAAAACACGCAGTAGTAAAAGTTTTTTTTTTTTTAGTTATTGTGGTGCTGGTGGTGGTGGTGGTAGTAGTAGTACTGGTACGCGATGGATGATGTAGTAAATATTGTGCTGGTGGCATTCATTTCTAATTACGCTTCCTGCTACTCATTTTAGTCTGGGTGGACACGGTTGCCAAGATCAATTAAAAATATGTGATGAATTTCAAGTCCTTAGGAGAGGGAGAAAGGAGTATTCGATGAATTGAAAAAAAAAGGGGGGGGGGGCAGAGACAGAAACTGTTAATTGAGAGAGCTTAAAACATGGTTTTACAGTTTTAATTTGTTAATTATTTAATTTTAATAATGCTACCTCAGCTTTTATGTATCTTTTTTTTTTTTTTTTTAACGAATTGTTTAAGCCTTAAAAATAAAGTGTTGGCGTCTGTAGCTTAGGCGTTGTGAACGGGTTCGATCCAAGTTGCGGGCCTTGAGAAGGTTTCGACAGTGGTATCCAGAAGTCAACAATCCAGAAAGCAATGGCAAACTACCGGACGTAAATGTGCCTAGAAAAACCACAACAGCCAAAGAGTGCTGGGGTTGGTTCTGCAGTGTCCTGTAAAAGAATCGCAACAAACTAAATAATACATTTTAAACGACTACTAATAAAAGGACACAATTATATGTTGCATGTTCTAGAGTCAGCAAACAAGACTATCTTCGCAGACAATGACTGTGAAGTTAACCATATTAGACACGTGCGCTTTTTATTTTCTTTCTTTTCCAGTTAGCCAGACTAAGCCACAGCAACGCCTGGCCGGGTACAGCTAGTAACAAATATTAAAAAGAAAAATGATGTGCTAAACTGCAGCAACAAAAAAAAAAAAAAAAAAAACTTACTCAAGTAATGTTATACTGAAAAACAAAAACTTTAAAAGAGAACTTCTCAACATGATTTGGGGAAAGGGTGGGGAAAAAAGGAGGGAAGGGGGGGGGGGGAGGGGGTAGGGCTGTGCAGCTTAGCCCTGAAACACATTTAGGCAGCAGGGATCCCAGATACCGATGCCCCTGTCTTGCAGTAGTGAGCTCGAAAATGTGCTATTCTCCACATTAACAGTAACCATCCACTTGACCCCAGTGGCAGACTCAATTGAAAAAAAACACACACACAACAATGTTCTATCCAAGAACTGGACACTGCAGGCTGAACGACAAAATACATAAAATAAAGACTGTTCACTCCCCCACAGTGTGCAAAACCACAAACATCTGAGCACATTCTACATGCTTGCCAACTATACTTACGCCTACGAAGATAAACCTGGCATCAAGAGCAAATTTCGCAGAACAAGCTATAGGGAACAAAGAGAACCCGGCGACTGATATGCGCGTTCAAAGAGCAACCCACCTGACAGCTAACCTCAGATTACGAAACCGAAAGCCAGTAGCAGCAGCAGCAGTAGTATCAGCAGCATTAGCACCAGCAGCATTAGCAGCAGCAGCAGCATTAGCAGCAGCAGCAGCATTAGCAGCAGCAGCAGCATTAGCAGCAGCAGCAGCATTAGCAGCATTAGCAGCATTAGCAGCATTAGCAGCATTAGCAGCATTAGCAGCAGCAGCCGCCGCCGACGCCGCCGCCGCCGCCGCCGTCGTCGTCGTCGTCGTCGCCGCCGCCGCCGCCGCAGCAGCAGCAGCAGCAGCAGCAGCAGCAGCAGCAGCAGCAGCAGCAGCAGCAGTAGTAGTAGTAGTAGTAGTAGTAGTAGTAGTAGTAGTAGTAGTAGTAGTAGTAGTAGTAGTAGTAGTAGTAGTAGTAGTAGAACTATATCTACTCCTTTCAGTTACTTTTATGACTGTCAACTAACCCACGTATATCTATTTGTCACCACCTAATGTTTGGAAGACAAGAAATACAAGAAACTATTAAAATAATGATCCTATCTGCTAACACAAGCAGAGCAGCCAAACGTTGCGAAGAAAGCAATGTTTATTACTTCCCGAAATGCGTCATTATGATCATTTTTATAGGACGATTCCTCGTTAATGTTACTCAAGCATGGCGATCTCTGAACCCATTTGCCCCCTAACGATGATTCGCTTGTTCTCGGTGACTGTAGTTATGCCTTTCTTGTCTATGCAAGATCATTGTTTGTGCTTGTCTGTAGTTTTGTTCATGCACAGTTACACTCCAATGATTTAACTTTCCATTTCGCTGACATAGTAAATTATTATGTGTATATGCTGTCTGGTGATATATGATGTGTGTGATATTTGATACATGTTGTAATGGATAACTTTATGGACGCTACCACCTCCATTATTTAATCATGACCTGGCCATCTAAGAACTAGTTAGATTTTAACAATCATTTAACCTTTTTGTCATGGCATGCATGTTCTAGATTGCAACGATACTGTGATCCTGTGTTACTAAAACGAATGTTACAACTGTGAGGGGCATAGCTGAAACTGGGTTACATAAAGTATCAATCTAAACGGGAAGTAACATCGGAACAATCGTTATCGTTAGTGTTAGATGTTACAGAATGGAAACAAAAACACTCTAATTCATCAATTGTTGTCTTCAATGCGACAAGAAAAGAAAATAACAATCGCTGGGCTCAGACTTGTGTTCACTGACAAACAAAGAGCCATCATGAAGAACCATATTAATTCTTGTGATAAACAGAAAAAATAACAAGTTATGTGAAACGCACTGACTCGTCTTCTGATAAACAGGTCAAACACGCAATGAAAGGGGCATTAACTCTTTTAGTTAGACCAGAACAGTCGGTACTACCAAGGGTCCTGGTTAGACGCAGTAGGACGTCTTTGGGAACATTCTGATGACACTGAATCTGCAAACATGACCGGACTGTAAAAACCGCAAGTGGGAAAGGGTGAGACTAGACAAGAGCACTAGGCAGGAAGACAAAGGAGAAGGGGGAGACAAAACAGAACAGGTGCCAGCCGCTGCACGCTGCTGGATACACTGACATAGATAGAGTGAGGGTGATGTGTCAACCAACCAACCAACCAACCAACAACGAACTACCAGCTAACTGACTAAATAACTGACTGACTTTTAACCTGACTAACTGATTGACGACCTGCTACTACGCAACGCAATGGTTGTGACGAGCTAATTCCTATGAATTCTAGCCAGTATTTTCTGTTCCGTTTTATATTTTCTCAGGGCATATTGAAGAGGCTGTCTGCCAGGGAATGTGACGAGGAGGATAATGTTAAATACACTTAGCTTACCCCATAAGTAATGAATTCATGTTCATAGTGGTGCATTTGTTTGCTATTGCGAAATCATCTGGTGTTAAGAGAGTTAATAAAAGATCGGGAGAAGAAAGAGGATGAGAAAAGAAGACGAAGAAGAAGAAAAAAGAGAAGTGATAGGTAATCTGTCATGTCGCATGATTTACCACCTGCCATGTGATATCGGCACTTCATTTACTCGTGCCTTTTGTCAGTTTACAGTACTTAATAGCGTCAAGGTAGATGGCAAATGCCACAGACCCGTACGTACTCGAACAGACACCGGCCCTCACCTGCCTTCAGGTAAACACATCAGCAAAGGGATCAGAGCTTTGATCGAGGAGGGAGGAATTTAACGAAGAACATACAATCTAAGCAACGAGATCCTGAAACAAATTAGCAAAAGATACATAAATAAACAACGGAGTCCGTGGCTTAGACTGCTGGCTGCGTGGATTTTTATCATCGTATGGGGCGTCGAAGGTCTACCCAGTCTAAAATGGGTACCAGGATGTATGTCCTGTAGAAGTAAAGACGGCCGGCGTAATGCTGACCACATTATCCACCTAGTGCCGACTGGACTGTCAAAATATGGGTGCTCTTCCCATATTCCCGATGCGCCTAAAGGCGTGAAAGGGGATCTTTACGTTACATAAGTAAACAGACTAAAAAAAAAAAAACCACGCACAGCCTGTATCAATTAACACAGTGTGGTCAGACCTGTTTGATCATTCTTGTGGCTATAAAATATGCCCACATCCAGTGGCGGCAGACGTGATTCTGACGCATCGTCCGCCAAGTGCCTATTGGTCTATGAACTACATGTCTAGCCCTCTATGGCCAGTCCACGTGACAGAGCGGCAAGACGCTCCCCGCGGATCGGAGGGTCATGGGTTCGCTCCCTGGAGGAGCCGGACTTTTTTAAAAAAAATGACCTTGGCTCCCAGGTCGACCTAGCCTTGAGTGGGTACCGTGTGCAGTCCCGGGAAGTAGAGGCGGCCGGCGTGATGCTGACTACATCACCCATCTTGTGCCGATTGGTCTATAAAAATATAGGTCTGGCCCTATATGCCCTAAAGGCGTGGAAAAGGGTCCTTTACTTTTTTTTAACCCTATATGGCCTATATTCCTGAAGGCGTGGAAAAGGGTCCTATATGTCCAGCAAGGCTTCGTGAAACTTGGTAAGGAACATTTCATGTACCCCTACTATGACCATATGGATATTTCGTTTTTCAAAACACATATATTTTCATTATCGTACCAACACATTAACCCCACTCCCCGGGATGGCCTCCAGCACGCCAATCCCATGCTACTGCATATGCCCATTCGTCTCAAACTAAAAATGTCTCCCGATTCCCTCGCCTCCGTTCTCCATCTCAATTAATCCCCCAGACATTTCATCAAAATGGCTGAGAACTTTTAAACCTAGCCCGGATTTACCCTCCGGCGAGCATCGACATATCTGTCTCCTTGTTCGACCAGCGGTTACATTTTCTAATACCAGTCTACAAATGTCAGATGTATATCTGAAAAACACTGGACGACACAATAAACTGTCTAGACACTGAGTTTGGGACACATGCTCCACTGACGGATAACGGACAGATAAGGAAGAAAGAGAGAAAGAGAGATAGAAAGAGACAGAGCAATGGAATAACATGGAAACAAAACAGGAAATGGTTTGGGGGCATATGCTCCACTTGGGGTAAAGGACAAAATAAAAAGAAAGAGGAGCTGAAGGATTACGAAACTAGGTGGGAGCATGGCTGGGCTATGCTCCACTGGGGAAGAGAGGACAGAAGATGAAGACAGGGGGATGGAAGGATTAGTAAGCTAGTCGGGAGAGGGTTGGGCTATGATCCACTGGGGGAATAAAGAAGAGTATATAATGACAGAGGAATGTAAGGATAAGGAAACTAGGCGAGAGGGCTGGACTGGTGGATAAAGGACAAAATATGAAGACAAGAGACATTGAAAGATAAGGAAACTAGGCGAGAGATGGCTGGACTGGTGGATAAAGGACAAAATATGAAGACAGGGGAATGGAAGGATAAGGGAACTAGGCGAGAGATGGTTGGGCTGGTGGATAAAGGACAAAATATGAAGACAGAGGAATGAAAGGATAAGAAAACTAGGCGAGAGATGACTGGACTGGTGGATAAAGGACAAAATATGAAAACATAGAAATGGAAGGATAAGGAAATTAGGCGAGATATGGCTGGACTGGTGGATAAAGGACAAAATGTGAAGACAGAGAAATGGAAGGATAAGGAAACTAGGCGAGAGATGGCTGGACTGGTGGATAAAGGACAAAATATGAAAACATACAAATGGAAGGATAAGGAAATTAGGCGAGAGATGGCTGGACTGGTGGATAAAGGACAAAATATGAAAACATACAAATGGAAGGATAAGGAAATTAGGCGAGAGATGGCTGGACTGGTGGATAAAGGACAAAATGTGAAGACAGAGAAATGGAAGGATAAGGAAACTAGGCGAGAGATGGCTGGACTGGTGGATAAAGGACAAAATATGAAAACATAGAAATGGAAGGATAAGGAAATTAGGCGAGATATGGTTGGACTGGTGGATAAAGGACAAAATGTGAAGACAGAGAAATGGAAGGATAAGGAAACTATGCGAGAGATGGCTGGACTGGTGGATAAAGGACAAAATATAAAGACAGAGGAATGAAAGGATAAGAAAACTAGGCGAGAGATGGCTGGACTGGTGGATAAAGGACAAAATATAAAGACAGAGGAATGAAAGGATAAGAAAACTAGGCGAGAGATGGCTGGACTGGTGGATAAAGGACAAAATATAAAGACAGAGAAATGGAAGGATAAGAAAACTAGGCGAGAGATGGCTGGACTGGTGGATACAGGACAAAATGTGAAGACAGAGAAATGGAAGGATAAGAAAACTAGGCGAGAGATGGCTGGGCTGGTGGATACAGGACAAAATGTGAAGACAGAGAAATGGAAGGATAAGGAAACTAGGCGAGAGATGGCTGGGCTATGCTCCACTAGGGGATAAAGGACAAAAGAGGACGACGGATATAAAAGGACAGAAGTACTCTGCGAAAGCCTATGGAGGTTGTTGGTACCTACATTGTATGAAGGATTTGCAAAGAACTTGAAAAAGCTAACGTACGTGTCAATGTTTACGTAAATTCGTAGACTGTTTTAAACGAAAAAATGCAGTAAAACTTCGGTAATATGAACTCGCTCAAGTCGAACACTGTTAACATGAACAAAATTTTGGTCCCAGTAGGCATAATACATCCAATAGATCACAGCTAGCAAAATATATTTTTAACGAGGTTAAATATATATTTTAACGAGTTTTTACTGTAAAACTATTGAAAACAATAAAATGTCAACAAAATAACGTCATACACACAGGGAGATAACTCTAGCCAAGTAACAACAGCCGATAAGCTCAACAAGATCGGACATACAGGGTCATCAAGAATGATTGCCGGAGTTTTGAACTGTTTTATAAAAGAAGTGTTTAATGGACATTCATATGCACCTTGAAGAAAGGGTCGCTGCAGCAACTGCAGTTACCTTCCTCTCTTCCTCCTTCTTTGCGGTCACCGGTTGTAACCAGGCGGAAAGTTCTGGTTGTTCATCCACTTCTCAGCTTTAGACTCGTTGCAGAACCTGAGTGTTGTATGTACATCCATTTACAGATCTGACCTTTTTACATGCAGACGGTTGGCTCCTTGCCTCTCAGGCAGATGCATTCCTGCTTTGAAGGAAACACCCAGTTAGTCGACTCTTACGACATGCCTGCTGGGGAGTTGGTCTATTCTGGTTTTCACCACAACGAGGCCCCGTAACCCACACGGTGAAAATGCAATTATAACAGTGGGTACGATTCAAAAGACGTGTCAGGGCATTTAATATCACCTAGACATCACTGGAGAACAACCAAGGCAATTACAAATAAATTACAGACATTCATTAACTGGTACCTGCGCAGAATAGAGGGAATAAAATGGTATGATAGAATAACTAATGTAGAACTTTGGGAGAGAACTAAGCAGGCTCCAGTGGAACAGGAGGTGAGGAAAAGACGCTGGCGTTGGATAGGGCACACACTGAGAAAACAGGAGAACAGCAAAACTAGAATGTCTTTGCATTGGAACCCACAGGGGGCATAGGAATAAAGGAAGGCCAAAACAAAACAAAAAACATGGAGAAGAGAGCTGGAGAATGAGGTTAGAAAGATTGGGAGGACATGGGGAGAGCTCAATGCAATGGCGAAGGATAGAACGACTTGGCGTGAGTTGGTTGAGGGCCTATGCTCCATTGGGGGATGGAAAGGCAGAAGAAGAAGAAATAACCAGAGCTACAAATTGCGCCCATATCGAATTTTACGAAAGTAATTATAAAACTAATTTATTTTTCCCAAGCATTTTAAGATGCCATCATTCATGAATGTTCATTAAATACTTCTTTTATAATAACAGTTTACAATCCCCGACAATTTCTCCCGATAACCATGTATATCGTTATCTCGCCAGTGTTTTACTGGCGCCCATAAGAGAAGCAAAGAATTTTAACAAACCAACTTACCAAAAAATGGTCGCCAGCCAAAAAGGTATAGTTTATCCTTATCATTATGTATCCTGGCGTATTTATAATTAAGAAATGTAGCTCATCCTTAACATTATCAATTGTGTATATTTACAACCAAGATATATAGTTTATTCTTCACATTAGGTATTCTGGTATATTTACAAATGTATCTCATACAAAGCGTTATACTCTCCGTATATTTTTAATTAAGGAAAATACTATATCAATAGCATTATGAATATTCACACATAGTAAGGAAATAAAGTCCATCTTTAACATTACGAATTGCGATATATTTATAAACTAAGTAAAGGTCCATTGCCACGACATTGGCTCCACCTGTTATTTTTTTAATAGACCAATCGGCACTTGGTGGGTGATGTGATCAGCATCACGCTGGCCGTCTTTACTTCCTAGACTTTACCTTGTACCAATTTAAAGCTGGGTCGACCTGGCAGCCAAGGTCAAATCAGTTGGTCAGTGTTGTGTGCAGCAGCAGAAACATGGAGAACAACTAAAGCAATTACTAATAAACTATAAACAATCATTAACTGGTGCCTGCCCCAAAATGGAGAGAATTAAAGGTTTTGACAGAATCTCTAATGCAGAGTTTTAGGAGAAAACTAAACAAGTTCGAGTTGACCGAAAGGTGAAGAAAAGACGCTGGCTTTTGATAGGACACACACGTTGAGAAAACTTGACAACAACATAACTAGAATGTCTTTGCACTGGAACCATCAGGGGCATAACAATAAAACAAAAACAACAACAACAACAACAAACAAAAAAGAAGATGGAGAAGGAAACTAGAAAGTGAAGGTAAACAGATAGGGATGATATGGGAAGAGCTGCATGCGACAGAGAATGACAGAACAGCTTGGTGCGAGTTGGTTGATGGCTTAAGTCCCACTAGTGGACAGAAAGCAGAAGAAGAAGAAGAAGAAGAAGAAGAAGAAGAAGAAGAAGAAGAAGAAGAAGAAGAAGAAGAAGAAGAAGAAGAGGAGGAGGAGGAGGAGTAGGACGACGAAGAAGAAGAGGAGGAGGACGAAGAAGAAGAAGAAGGAGGAGGAGGAGGAGGATGAGGAGACAAACGTTCAATGCAGTATCAAAGACAACACAAACTGTAGTTACAAAATGATAAAGAGACGCACAAACAGACCGGAACGTTCCCACCAAATCTTAATCAATGAAGTACTAAATACAACACAAACTGTAACTAGAAACGTCTATAGCACTGGCCGCAATTTACGTGAATAGAAAAAATACAATACTGTTTCCCTAAATAAATACAAGCAATTAGTCCCATAAAAATCTTCGCCGGAGCTTAGGAGGTCGTGCTCTGTAAGACGCTCACGACAAAAAGTTAGCAATTCTGCGGAGAGAGACTGAGCCATATGGAATAAAGCTCTGTGCAACGAAGTCGATTCTATTACCTTTATCTTTACCTTTAGTCCCATAAACTCAGCAGCAAGTCCTCACATAACAGCAACACAAATATGGATGACGTTGGCAAGAATAACCGTTTCTTACACGTACATACAAAGTGAGTGCGACACCAAGCGTGCAACTTTGCACCAGGGGACAGGATCAGTGATAGCATCTGATAGGATCAGCAGAACTGAGTTATCGCAGAAAGTGATCATAGCAAAACTCAATTGTTTATTTAATGAAGAGACATAAGGGTTGCCTTGTGGCTGCATTCTCGCAGCGTTGTGTAATGCAGTGTGCGTGTGTGTATGTGTGGCAGGGGGGTGTGGGGACGTGCGTATGTGTGGGAGGAGTGGGGGGGGGGGGAGTGCCTGTGGGGACGTAAATGTTTATGTATGTGTGTGTATGTGGGGGTGGGCTGGGCTGGGGGTGGATGGACGTGTGCACGCGCGGGTGTGGGGAGGGGGTGGCGAAGTCAAGGCAGCTACTAAAGTAAGCCCGCACACGGCACTGTGGAGCCGCTGTAATTATATTTGTACTCAGGTCGCACTGCCAATGACTAAGACAGATAATGTGGATTAGCCAGCACCCCCCCCCCCCCCCATATGTTCAGGCTTTGAAGAATTATATGAAGTTTGAACAACGAATCAATATCGTGGCACACGGGTAGTAACCCATAAGTGCTCCGTTCTTCTTCTATAACTCAAGTCCTAAACCGAAGAAACTCAGCACAGCGCACAGGCTCTGTAGCACAAACGAGGGTCCTGAAATACTTTGCGCAGACTTTTAACTGTAAATTTTGCCTGGACAGCGCCGTTAGGCTATACTTTCCGATTTCCAACTGCCAAGGAATTTTTTTAATGTGCACAACAATGCACACAGGCGTCCGATCCGATTACTATAAGTCCAAGTCCACGTCAACGTGAACAAAATCAAAGCCCTTGCCGGGGATTAAGACCGGAACCTCTAGCACTTGGGGCGGACAACATGCCTCTAGACAGGCAGCATGCCTGAATAAAATTAATAATGACCAACTAAACGTCAGGTCGGGTCGTGGGTTCGCTCCCTGGCTGAGCTGGACTATTTGCAAAAATGACCTTGGCTTCCAGGTCGACCCAGCCTTGAGTGGGTACCGGGTGCAGTCCCGGGAAGTAAAGGAGGACCACATCACCCATCTTGTGCCGATTGGTCTATAAAAATAAAGATCTAGCCCTATATGCCCTATACGCCTAAAGGCGTGGAAAAGGGTCCTTTACTTTACTTTAAAAGTCAGGTCTTGTGAAATTACAGCCGTGGTTTGATGTAATCCTGAAGCTCACTAGTCAGACACCGGTATTTCTTCCCCTGACCCCGCCTCATCATCTATTAGAAATTAATAAGATCTTTCACATGTTTCACATCAGTGAGTTTTCCCGCAGGGCAGTGACGTCAGCAGACGACCCCGGCGGACAGACAAGGAGTGATCAGTAATCAGTGGCGAGCAACACTTGACAGATCCCAGGGCTAGCCAGCAGACATTCTGAGTAATATGCCAAACTATAGGTTAGTTGAGTATCCTTCACAGGACGTTGCAGAACCAACCCCAGCGATCCCTGGCTGTTGTGTGGTTTCTCTAGGCAAATTTACATCCAGTAGTTTGCCATTGCTCTCTGTACGGTCGGCCCCCTGACACCACTGTTGAAACCAACGCAAGGCACATGACCCGCAGCTGGGATCGAACCCGGCACCCCGGCATTACGAAGCGTTCGCATCGACTTAGCCACAGAGCCGACTATACTAAACTATACAGATCAATAAAGGACGGGAATAGCACGACAGCCTTCTATATTATAGAAACATGTTTAGGTTTAGTTTTTGACTGCCTGGTCGACCAACCCTGAGATGGGTACCAGGTACAGTCCTGGGAAATAAAGGCGGCCAGCGTGATGCTGACCACATCACCCACCAAGTGTCGATGGGTTTATACAAATTTAGGTCCAACCCTGTATTGCCAATACGCCCAAAGGCTTGGAAAGGGAACCTTTTCAATTTCGTGATGCGTGTTGAATAAAAGCTCATAGGTAAAATAAAACGTTCTTAAAGGACATGAAAGGAGCTGTATAAAATGTCAAAACACTGCAATAATTTAGTGAAGTTTTTTTTTTTTTCATGAGTTCAAGGTTTATATTATGTAGACGACACACAGAGGCTGTATTGAAATAGAGGGAAGAAGACAGAAGAAGAAGAAAGAAAGAAAGAAAAAGAAAGCTAGTGGTGACATTACAGCAAAAAAAAAAAAAAAGGTACAGCTACCACACCACAAAGGCAATCACTGACTAAAACTTTAGCTAATGCAGCATTTTTTTTTAAAAACAGGTATTGACAACTATGACAACATCATCTATCGCAAGATTTGCTTAAAAAACCATCACTACCAAACATAACCATAGAAGATTAACCAAAAACTAAACAACAGCAACAAACATTACCACAAGCACAACTGTTGCTGCCGCTACTACTACGACGACTTTAACTGCTGCTAAAACTACTTAAATACTTGTATATTATAACAACTTCCACACGCACGCACGCACACACACATAAACGACAACTACAACGAATACTACTGTCAATACAGCTATAACTACTACCACTACTACTATCACCACTACTACCACCACCACCACCACTATTACTACTACCACAACTGCTGCTGCTGCTGCTACTACTACTACTACTACTACTACTACTACTACTACTACTACTACTGCTGCTGCTGCTACTACTACTACTACTACTACTACTACTACTACTACTGCTGCTGCTGCTGCTGCTGCTGCTGCTACTACTACTACTACTGCTGCTGCTGCTGCTGCTGCTGCTGCTGCTGCTGCTGCTGCTGCTGCTACTACTACTACTACTACTACTACTACAACTACAACGACACGAAAAAATATGACTGCAACTGGTGCTCTGCGCGATCTGCGACCAAGAAAACTCCTTTATCACATTTGAATCGCTAGAGTCGCCAGTGTACATGCCCTCAAGGACATTCGTCGCCGGGTCGCCAGTGTACACGCCCTCAAGGACATTCGTCGCCGGCATTATGCAGTCTCATTTCATACTGCTCAGACTGTACAGTTCCGTAGTTCTTTTATGGAGATCAAATCAGATAAATATGTTAAAGAAGACAAGAGGAATTTACATACCTCGGCGACGGGGTCGCCTATTGGCTGGCCGGTAGATGACTTCGCCGCCGGTCGGAACAGTTTCTGGGTCTGTATCCTTTGATCGAATCGACACTGTAGGGGCGCTTTTCAGGGCTCTTAGTGGCGTGCAATGCTAAGCTATTTTACGTGTCGCACATAACCTAGTCACAATTATAACCTAAAGCTCCCCCCTGGGGGATGCTGGTTAAACGCGGTGATTGTTTTAAACCCAGCAAATCACCTACCTATCTACATGAAGGATTTAGACAACCATGTGAAGTTAAGTCCTCGAGACAAGCTGTAGCAGTCGCGACGTTCGTCTAGACTGTTGACAATTTTGTGCAATATAAGACATTGGCGTGTCCTTTAATACAGAGGTTCTTAACCTACCTTATACCGCGACCCTTTATTACAGAGGTTCTCAACCTACCTAATATAGCCACCCTTTAATACAGTGGTTCTCAACCTACCTAATGACGCGACCCTTTAATACAGAGGTTCTCAACCTACCTAATGACGCGACCCTTTAATACAGAGGTTCTCAACCTACCTTATACCGCGACCCTTTAATACAGAGGTTCTCAACCTACCTAATATAGCCACCCTTTAATACAGTGGTTCTCAACCTACCTAATGACGCGACCCTTTAATACAGAGGTTCTCAACCTACCTAATGACGCGACCCTTTAATACAGGTAGTGGTTCTCAACCACTACCTAATGACGCGAACCCTTTAATACGAGAGTTCTCAAACCTACCTTATACCGCGACCCTTTAATACAGAGGTTCTCAACCTACATAATGACGCGACCCTTTAATACAGAGGTTCTCAACCTACCTTACACCGCGACCCTTTAATACAGAGGTTCTCAACCTAACTAATGACGCGACCCTTTAATACAGAGGTTCTCAACCTACCTAATGACGCGACCCTTTAATACAGAGGTTCTCAACCTACCTAATGACGCGACCCTTTAATACAGAGGTTCTCAACCTACCTTATATCGCGACCCTTTAATACAGAGGTTCTCAACCTACATAATGACGCGACCCTTTAATACAGAGGTTCTCAACCTACCTTATACCGCGACCCTTTAATACAGAGGTTCTCAACCTACCTAATGACGCGACCCTTTAATACAGAGGTTCTCAACCTACCTAATGACGCGACCCTTTAATACAGAGGTTCTCAACCTACCTAATGACACGACCCTTTAATACAGAGGTTCTCAACCTACCTTATACCGCGAACCTTTAATACAGAGGTTATCAACCTACCTTATACCGCGACCCTTTAATGCAGTGGTTCTCAACCTACCTAATGACGCGACCCTTTAATACAGAGGTTCTCAACCTATCTTATACTGCCACCCTTTAATACAGTGGTTCTCAACCTACCTTATACCGCCACCCTTTAATACAGTGGTTCTCAACCTATCTTACACCGCGACCCTTCAATACAGAGGTTCGCAACCTACCTTACACCGCGACCCTTTAATACAGTGGTTCTCAACCTACCTTATACCGCGACCCTTTAATACAGTGGTTCTCAACCTACCTTATACCGTGACCCTTTAATAAGTTCCGCATGTTGTGGTGACCCCCAACTATACACTTTGTTTCGTTGTTACTTCATAATTTCAGTGAATAGGTGACCCCTGTGAAAGGCTCGTTCGACCCCCCAAATGGGTCGCGACTGACAGGTTGAGAACCGTTGCTTTATAGGTCGTCACGAACTAACCCCTGCATTTTCTGGCTGCTTGTTGCTTTACTAAGTTCAGTAGTTCGGCAACTGCTTTATAAAGGCCGACTCTTCTCTTTATACCAATGTCGAAATCAACACAAAGCGGTCTGCTGCCAAATCGCCAGCAAAAGAATCTAAATTACAAACGGTGCTCGTAACCCCTAGTCAAAGACACCGGCAATGTGTGTGTATATATATATATATATATATATATATATATATATATATATATATATATATATATATATATATATACACACACACACACACCCATATATACATATATAATATTATTTAAATGTATACTTAGTTAACAACTAATATATATGGCGTCTTTGGCTTAGGAGTTGCCAACGCGCTTCTAAATGTCGGGGTGCCGGGTTCGATCCCAGCTGCGGACGATTTGTCTTGCGTTGGTTTTGACAGTGGTACCGGGCGTTGACCGTCCAAAAAGCAATGGCAAAACTACTGAACGTAAACTTTGCCTAAAAAAAATTTATATATATATATTATATATATATATATATATATATATATATATATATATATATATATATATATATATATATATATATGAGTCAAATATTAGTGGCGGAAAAGTAATCAATGGTTTTAACGCCACTGCTGCACTGAGCATATGGTTCAATACTTATATTTTTACAAACAAACTGGAACTGAAATGAATGATGTGGCCAAGAGCATGTCTGTTGCCTTCACTTTGCATAGTAGTTTCTTGTACATATTTTAGCCTGGGTAGAAATAGAAGCTAAGATCATTAAAATAATAAAAACAAGTGTAATGCTTCGTAATGCCGAGTTCGATCCCAGCTGCCGGTGAAAATAGTAGCAGGCCGCCTTGTGTTAGTTTTAACATTGCCATTGACAGCCAATCTTTAAGGGCAATGGCAAACTACTGAAACTGAGGGTGCCCTGAGGGCCATACGGGTCACAATGTGTCGCGACGAAGGCCACATATAACAACTAACTGGAGTCAATTAATGAACATTATTACTTAACATGTTCTTTGTACAGGCCGCAGTGTGCTTGAAAAGGGCCGCCAGTTTTAAAAGGGCCTCCAGTTTGAAAAGGGCAGCTAGTTTTTAAAAGGCCACAATTTTCAAAAAGGTCGCCAGTTTGAAAAGAGCCCTCAGTTGAAAAGGGCCGCCTGTTTGACATGCCTGTATATGATACACAACTAAACTAATATGTATCAAATAACCATTGACGGATGATTAGTTAAACGAATCACAGAAACACAGAGGGCCTAACAAGCGAAAAGCATTTCCGCCACTGCATCTACACATAACGTATTACATTGCCAGTAACACTATGGACTTTATCGCGGCTCTTAATTCGCAACGCTGCTAGAAATTAATCATGAATTGATATTCCTCCTTTAAGAGAAAAATCGATGAGCCAAGAGAACGGAGATTTTACAGCCGGTCTCGCAATTACACAGCCTAAATGCCATCGGGGTTGCATCGTGTTACACCACGGCCTTCTCTATTTATTAGAGAAAGCAGTGGTTACACCTAATACGTTGTGTCCTGTTTTTCTTTTTTAGTGTCACAAGTTTGCTTGTGGTTATTAGTCCAAGGTGTGGGAATCGCACCGTGGGAAAGACTGGGTGAAAACGGCGGGGGCGGGGGGGGGGGGCAGGGACCGACCACCCCTGAATAAGCGTAATAAGTAAAAGGTGACTAAATAAGATCTTTCTGAACATAGATGTGGTGAATTAAAAACAACAGATATCGTAGCCTAGATGCAGCAAGAAACAAGTTGCCAGGCACAAACGACCTTTAAAAAAAATCAGAAAAAGGAATGGAGGAGAAGGAGAAAAAGCAGAAAGGAGGCAACAGTGTTAGCGAGTTTTTATCGTCTGCCGGGACAATGATCTAGGTTAAATCTGCTGCAAGCACATAGTTATATAGAAGAAGAAGAAGAAGAAAAAGAAAGAAGAAGAAGAAGAAGAAGAAGAAGAAGAAGAAGAAGAAGAAGAAGAAGAAGAAGAAGAAGAAGAAGAAGAAGAAGAAGAGGAAGAGGAAAAGGAAGAAGAAAAAGAAGAAGAAACAGAAGACAATCCTATGAGGTTATATTTTACTTTTAAAGTACCTAGCATGACTTAATAATTTAAGAAGCGACATCGTACCACATCCGGCATAACCACATATGCTCCATCGCCAGCACAAACTTCTTAAAGTGGAGATGCTAACTTTTCCATTACCACAGCGGTTGTACACACGTCGTCCTCTCTATCTCATAGTCTTTCTTACCAGATTCGGACATAATTCCAAATGCAACTATTTTTACACATGTTAATTCATCGAGCCTTGTGTCTTCAATCAGCAACCGTTTATAAATGGTCTTCAGAATGTCTCCATTGTTAATTGTGAGTGTTTCTGTAACTATCGCTTTTCCAGGTACCTCACCGAATACTCCCCCCGCCCCCGTTCCCCTCCCCCAATACTTTCATTTCCGACCACACCTGAATAAGCGTAATAAGTAAAAGGTGACTAAATAAGATCTTTCTGAACATAGATGTGTGTGAATTAAAAACAACAGATATCGTATAGCCTAGATGCAGCAAGAAACAAGTTGCCAGGCACAAACGACCTTTAAAAAAAATCAGAAAAAGGAATGGAGGAGAAGGAGAAAAAGCAGAAAGGAGGCAACAGTGTTAGCGAGTTTTTATCGTCTGCCGGACAATGATCTAGGTTAAATCTGCTGCAAGCACATAGTTATATAGAAGAAGAAGAAGAAGAAGAAGAAAAGAAGAAGAAGAAGAAGAAGAAGAAGAAGAAGAAGAAGAAGAAGAAGAAGAAGAAGAAGAAGAAGAAGAAGAAGAAGAGGAAGAGGAAAAGGAAGAAGAAAAAGAAGAAGAAACAGAAGACAATCCTATGAGGTTATATTTTACTTTTAAAGTACCTAGCATGACTTAATAATTTAAGAAGCGACATCGTACCACATCCGGCATAACCACATATGCTCCATCGCCAGCACAAACTTCTTAAAGTGGAGATGCTAACTTTTCCATTACCACAGCGGTTGTACACACGTCGTCCTCTCTATCTCATAGTCTTTCTTACCAGATTCGGACATAATTCCAAATGCAACTATTTTTACACATGTTAATTCATCGAGCCTTGTGTCTTCAATCAGCAACCGTTTATAAATGGTCTTCAGAATGTCTCCATTGTTAATTGTGAGTGTTTCTGTAACTATCGCTTTTCCAGGTACCTCACCGAATACTCCCCCCGCCACCGTTCCCCTCCCCCAATACTTTCATTTCCGACCACCCCTGAATAAGCGTAATAAGTAAAAGGTGACTAAATAAGATCTTTCTGAACATAGATGTGGTGAATTAAAAACAACAGATATCGTAGCCTAGATGCAGCAAGAAACAAGTTGCCAGGCACAAACGACCTTTAAAAAAAATCAGAAAAAGGAATGGAGGAGAAGGAGAAAAAGCAGAAAGGAGGCAACAGTGTTAGCGAGTTTTTATCGTCTGCCGGGACAATGATCTAGGTTAAATCTGCTGCAAGCACATAGTTATATAGAAGAAGAAGAAGAAGAAAAAGAAGAAGAAGAAGAAGAAGAAGAAGAAGAAGAAGAAGAAGAAGAAGAAGAAGAAGAAGAGGAAGAGGAAAAGGAAGAAGAAAAAGAAGAAGAAACAGAAGACAATCCTATGAGGTTATATTTTACTTTTAAAGTACCTAGCATGACTTAATAATTTTAGAAGCGACATCGTACCACGTCCGGCATAACCACATATGCTCCATCGCCAGCACAAACTTCTTAAAGTGGAGATGCTAACTTTTCCATTACCACAGCGGTTGTACACACGTCGTCCTCTCTATCTCATAGTCTTTCTTACCAGATTCGGACATAATTCCAAATGCAACTATTTTTACACATGTTAATTCATCGAGCCTTGTGTCTTCAATCAGCAACCGTTTATAAATGGTCTTCAGAATGTCTCCATTGTTAATTGTGAGTGTTTCTGTAACTATCGCTTTTCCAGGTACCTCACCGAATACTCCCCCCGCCCCCGTTCCCCTCCCCCAATACTTTCATTTCCTCGCACTTCTTCATTTTCCGGGCATTATATCCACGTGACGCCCTCTAATGTATACATGTCAGTGCTTTAGTATCGCTATATTTGTCCATTCGGAATCTTTATCAGACAGTATAATTCTTTAAGTAACTGCTGTCCACTTCAGAGCTGCAGTGACTGCCTCCACCTCCATCCTTAGGCTTGAATGTTGTATAAAACAAAAAGTTGCTTTGATTTACCACGATCCTTGCCTTTACTCTAGCTCAAAGCGCCCAACCAGATTCACTCACACAGTGAACAGAACCAACGGTGTACACTATTGCGTCATCTAGTCCAGCGTTTGTATCTTTCACTGGTCGTACCGCTAAATCTGCCATGTCATTACACCACTCTATATATTCTCTTCCCAATGTGATAGTGGTCGGCTCTGTGGCTAAGTCGATGCGAACGCTTTGTAATGCCGGGATGCCGGGTTCGATCCCAGCTGCGGGCCATGCTCCTTGCGTTGGTTTCGACAGTGGTATCAAGAAAGCCGACCGCCCAGTAAGCAATGGCAAACTACTGGACGTAAATTTGCCTAGAAAACACACACAACAGCCAGGGGTTGGTTCTGCAACGTCCTGTAAAGAATACGCAACTAACCATTGTGATAATGAGTTGATGGAAACTGCTGTTTGCGTTTACGTTGACTCATTCCTGTCCCACTTTTTAATTGCTCTCCCGAGACCAACAGCTCGATGGTACCTTCAGCTATTGCCATCAATTATATCAATTATTCTGTTTACCACAGAATTCCTTGTCACGGACATGCTTCCTTTCCTGTTCAGTTTTAACAACATAGGACAAATTCCTTAGCTGAAACGACGACAATGCGGTTCAAAACAATTCACTAACACGTAAGCAACACACAGCATTTCATACTGGACGCATTTTAAAGATCTACGTCTATTTCTTTCAGTCCAGTCCTTTTTAAATCATGCGCTCTTCAGTGGACGGCTTGCGAGAAAACCGATGATACATGTGGAAATTACGTACAAGGACAAGGTAGCCCCATTGGACGCCCCTCCCCCTTCCCCAACCCAAAAAAATGGATAGGACCCCTGAACTATAAATAACATAGTGGCAAATGAACTATTTAAAGGGCTACTGAACAAGAGGAAGAAGGATTTCTTGCTATCAACGTGACTAAAGTTATGCCTGTTTTTAAACACAAGGTATTCTACTGGCCTGAAACATTTTGTTCGTACTTGTGGTACTGTAGATATATGTAATGTGCTGATGAAGGCTCTCTGACCGCAACGTTCACGTGTTTGTGATATTATGAACACTAGTTCTACTTTTGTTAGGTTTGGTAGCGTTTTATGATGTTTTCAACAATGTACGCCAAACGTACCGTGTTTAATGTTTACATTTAACTGCTACATAATTATGTTGCGCAATTACTATAAAATAAACCTTTTAACTGTCTTGTTCACGTCACACATCTCTCAGGATAAATACTAGGACGGCATTAGGGCCGTTTTCGTAGCACACGTAAGCCTTAAGCGCCTTTAGGCGTAGTGGATGTGATGCATACACCTATCTACAGCCTCTTTAAGCCTGTATTCAAAATCACATTTCATGTGCAGACCGATGTACGGACGGATAGGCAAATAGTGAAAACTGACAAGTTGGCTTAGGCCAAGAGTTCCTCAGGAGCTGATTCAACAGCATGTATGTTGGTGTGCTAAAACCCCTCACGCCATGACAAAATGCCGTCAAGCATCTTTTCTCGTTACTATCATCCATATCTTTCTTTACATATATTCTTCCAGTGGTCAAAACATGTTCTAATTTCCTTCTTCTTATAATATGATACCCCCCCCCCTCTTTCTCACCACCCAAAAATATGACTGACTGTTTTTCTGATGTCTGCGATACGCTGTCTTCGAGCTCTCATCTCTCTCGAAACACCTGGGCTGCCCTATTGGGCTGTCAGAGGAATTCTAAAAATTCTTCTTTAAAACCATATTTCCGAAGCCTGAAGAAATTGTTAGCCAATATTATCTAACAGCGTAACTTCACAGAGCACTGTCTATACAGAACTACACAGATCACTGTCTATACAGAGCTACACAGAGCACTGTCTATACAGAGCTTCACAGACTACTGTCTATACAGAGCTACACAGAGCACTGTCTATACAGAGTTTTACAGAGCAGTCTATACAGAGCTCCACAGAGCACTATCTAGAGATGATGGGAACACTGACATTAGGTAAAGTATTTAACTGTTTCTAAGCAAAGATCGCAGTACAGCAAAACTTGCAAACTGTATTCAATCAAGCAACAAAATTCTACATTTATTGGGATTTTTTTTTTGGGGGGGGGGGGGGGGGGCAACTCTATGTACCTCTAGAATCTTCAGGTAGAAGAGTTCAAGAAACCAGCGGTGCCTTCTCCATGACTACCAGCAGCATGTTGGTAATAAAAGAGCTGATAGACGGCCAATCCATGGGTCACGCAGATATTGTCACTGCCCTTGGGGAGATAGGATGTTCTGAGGATATTGGAAGCAACGTGTCCACATCACTGCTAAGAATACGAGAACTGGGAGTAAAGATCGGCCCAGCCAAGCATGAGAAGCTCACCGGACGCACTAGAAGTATTGTTAATCAACTTAGGACTGGCACTATTAACCGCGCGACGCTGGTGAATATGTTGAGGAGAATCTGAGCGCCTATGGATGTGTCCGGAGTACTGTGAAAATAATCCAACTCGTAACTCTTAACCTCCAGACTAACGATCTTTAACCCTTTTCAGCTTTATCCCCATCCCCACGCGCCAACATCACACAATGTGATTAAAAAGAGGAGGACACACAGAAAAACCCCAAGACCTCTTAACAAGAACATGGAGAAAAACATCGATATAAATCAAAGAGCCAAAAAGCAAAAGAAACAATCACCAGTAACTAGTGTCAACAAAATCTATGTGTGGTGGACACAATTTTGTCTTCAGGATATATGGTGTTGAACAAGGCACAACGGGGATCACTTTTCGCGTTAACCTAGCAGCGTTTTTTTTTTTTTTTAAAGCTAACAATCCGCTTACAATAAATGTACAAATACACTCAAACTCAATAGTGCTTGATGCCCCCATTGAAACCTACTCACCCCCCCCCCCCCATCCCCGCCACTACAAGATTGCAGACCACTGCTCCAGACCAGCGGTTCATAAACTGGGTGCCGTGAGCGTATGCCAAGGGTACCGCGACAAATATCACGAGCTGTTTCAAAATCTGACTATCTTCCGAATAAAGGCCACATATTATGGCGGCCAAAAACACACCCTGAAAGGGCCTCAGTCACATGTAAATTGCGAACTTTCGGCCACTGCGGCGCGGGAGATACTCTCAGCGGAGGCGGTAAAGCGCCGGATGTGCGCAATTTACATGTGACTGAGGCTCTGTTTTGGGCCGCCATAATATGTGGCCGTTATTCGGAGGATAGCCAAAAATCTGCTTGAGATCAGTGAAGACAGCAATTTAAAAACAGAATTACCATAAAGGACGCCAAAGAAGAGTTCTGGCAATCTTAGCAATGCAAGTGGCCCAAGCAAACCAGACCATAAACATAACCGGAGACGGTTGGCTTCGCTGCCAACAGCAGGTTGAATATAGTCGAGTTTTTTCCTGGTTTTTTTTTTCTTCTCTGCAGAATGGAATGGTGTGACAATACGCTCGGTGACTTCAGAAAGTCTTTCCTCAACCTACTTTTATTTCTTTGTATTTTGAAAGTATACAGGAAAATAGGGATTTGGATACATCCTTAATCTAAGTAGGCGAAATAAACAAGCATTTAATTCTCCTGGGATGTTGGCGATATCACACACTAAAACTTTTTCCCAGACGTTAAGTGTTGAGGTACAGAGATAAGACTGACCAAGCAGACTTACTGACTGGAGATTTGCACACCATTTGTGGTGTCAGATAGTTATTCCCCCTGCCAGATCTTCAGGAACAGATAACAAGGGCTAATTGCCATTATCTCCCCCTGAGGTTACCTAAACTGGAGTGCCGGTCAGATCCTCACTATTGACACAGTGAGCGGAAAGTGTTGGCAGAAGAATTGACAAAGTCGGATTTTATTGTGATGACAGGTGAAGTAGACTGGAGGTGTAACTTGGCCTATTAGCTTTGACCAGCTTAATTGAACTTGTAGAATGTGAGCGTGGGAATTTAAACAAGTGTTGTACAGCCCTGACTGACAGCGAATAAACTTGCCCACAGGGGAGGAGCTATGACATCCTTGAATGAGAATGATTTTAGGCGTAATGTAGGAGGAGCTTGATAAAAGTTATAAAGTGGTGAACTTAAGGTCTGGGAAATGAGATCCTGTCCAGCACATGCATCTGTTGGGCTTAACCTAAGCTTGAGACAGAACTTTGGCATCGTGATTTCATTTTTCCAGGTAAGATCGAAATTAGGTTCAAATCTATATTTTTATGATAGAGATCTAACTGTCTTTTTACTCAAGTGTGTGTCTTCATCACTTTGTAGTACTCCTAGGCGGACATTTCTTCATTCTCGTAGGGCACTGTCACATTGCTTTATTTCCTATTTGATAGTGTCATGAATGTGTTTTCGTGCACATGTGTTTCAATGTTGTAAAACCTAAATGTTGGGTTGTTGCCATTGAAATTAAATGAACTATCATGTTTTTGAAATCACAAGCGTGAAGATAACTCTGCAATCTTTTCACGTGTGGTTATTGTGAATCTGTATTACATACAGCTTACACACTGAAATGTGTTTAACTCTCGGGAGGCTAATGCGGAGATTGATCCCGTAGAGTAAATCCACGAGATTTGTTATTTGATTCGCCTCAAAATATGTTAGCTTTCTGGGCGCGTCGATTGTTCCAAGCATAGATTCCAGAACTGGTTCTGTCTGACTGATTGTCATTTTGGTCTGTACGAGAGATGGCACCTGACGTAGAAGACTTGACTATCATTACAGGACGTGTAGAGGAACAGCAGAAGATGTAAAGTTGGAATGTGAGACATAAGCCCTTCCAAATTGGACAGGAGTGAATGTGAGCATGAGGGAGAGATGAAATGTTTTATTTAAATAAAACATGCTTGATGTTAGTATATATACCTGCTTAGTGTAATCTAGAGCAGATACTACAAATATGCGCTTGTTTCTTCTTCATTCTCCAGTTCCCACATTGGGCAGGGACTAGTAGGCATCCATTACTTGCCGACCGTCGAGTGTAACGACAGAAAGCAGTGAGGGACGACAAACTGGAAAAAGATCAGGGTCTCAAGCCGAGAATGGTCCTGACGGTGAATTTCTTACCTACTAAGTTTAAGTATATGTACAAACTGTCATCAATCACACTCCCTCAACTATACTAGCCTAAACCAGTTCATTTTCATTTTTATTTCGATTTATTCAAAATAAATCATGTGTGATGAGTTTCATGATAGTTGAGTAGTACTTAGGTTCAAGGTCTTTGTGCATATTAGTTTACTTCAGCTAACAAATTATTTAAATCACTTGATGGGGGGCTTTTTTTTTTGCAATGCCAGGAGAGGAGGACCAGTCGCAGGGTTAACTGAGCACCTGGATTTATCACAGTGGGTTTATCCAGATATCTATCTATCCCTTCTCCTACTCCTGTGGATACAAGTACAGCAACTTTCATTTCATGGAACGAGCCACTCGCTGTTTTCTTGGCTATCCAGGACTGTCTAGGATCAACATAGCTTAGATAATATGTAAGAGGGTATTTTAAGTTCAAACCCACACCCTCACTATTTCAGTGTATTTACCCACGTGGGCGCGCGACAAATGGAATTCTTCTTCCTTGCGTTCCCTGGCTGTAAACTCCGACCGAACGTTCTGGTTGTTCGTCCAGTTCCGGACTTATGTCTTGTTCCAGAATCTGAGCGTTGCGTGCAAATTCGTTTTACAGAATTGACTTATTTGTATGCAGACTGTTGGTTCCTTGCATCTCAGGCTGAAGCACTTTGACTTCAAAGAGAGCTCCCAATTAGTCGACTCATATGACATGCTTGTTTGGGAGGCAGTGGGACTAGTCTCCCCCCTTCCCCCCCCCCCCCCCATACACACACGGGGACATACCATAATTGTTTTCTCCCTAACCCCCCATAGAGATAGTCAGACAAACACAACAGTCGCCAGAACGGTTATAACCAGGCAAATAGCATACACGGATACCTAATAAGAGATGAAACTTGGACAGAAAAGCACACATACACAAGCATTATAAACACTAGGTTAGTAGACTGGACGTAGCCGACAGACAGCCCTTCGGCAGTATGGCGCGTTGGCTAATAATATAGACAGACAGGCAATAATACTGAGCTAGCGATTCATTTATAGTGTACTGTTATAAGGTATTTAGCATATCATCACCCTTGCTTTCACCAGTAAAAAATCATGTATTCATCTACAGTGTACTGTTATAAGGTATTTAGCATAGCATCACCCTTGCCTTCACCAGTAAAAAATCATGTATTCATTTATAGTGTAATGTTATAAGGTTTTAACATAGCATCACCCTTGCTTTCATCAGTAAAAAATCATGTTAAAATATTCAATGTTTGCGTTCTCCGACGTTTGGGGAAAAGCGACCGCCATCTAATTAATTCAAGATAATGCTCGCTCAGAGGATTGGATTATTTACACAGACGGTTCAGTGTCAAGAGGCAAAAGAAGTGCTCGGGGTTTCTTAATGGTCAACATTTGGTGCAGGAGAACCTAGCATATGATACCACAACACCCAGCTTAAGAATGGAGGTGAAGGCGGTCATTGAGGCTTTCCGCTGGTTAGAGAACACGACACACACACACCGTAATTGTAACTGCCTCAGAAAGCATGCTGATGAAGATCAGGACAGGCATGCTTCATGCAGAGTGGCATGCTTCACTGCAGAGGACACGGGTGAGGGGTATTGCCTGGATTTGTTTTCGCTGGTGTGTTGGGAAATAAACATGCGGACAGACTGGCTGGCTCTGCACAACTTTATGGAATACTGATGCATGATAAGGAAGACGTGGTTAGTGCCTTGTGGGAGAGCGTGTACAGTTCGGAGGAGCAGATAGATCACCGGTCTGGTGAGATTGATGCTAGGGGGAGGGGGGGGGGCGGGGAGAGGGGGGTGTGACGAGAGGTATCTGGAAGATTATCGAGGCTCAGAGGAAAGGCAAGACGGACATTTTAATCAGAATGCTACTGGCACCATTAGTATCAGAACTCTTTGCTAGTTGCTGAAGATGTGGACGGAGCGCTTATGAGAATGCCCCGAGTGCTGTGACGTCGATTCTTGAATCAAATCAACCGTAATGAGTATGGATATTAATAATAATATTAATAATAATAATAATAATAATAATAATAAGAACAATAATAATAATAAGAAGAAGAAGAAGAAGAAGAGGAGGAGGAGGAGAAGAAGGAAGAAGAAGAAGAAGAGGAGGAGAAAAAGGGGGAGGAGGAAGAAGAAGAAGAAGAAGAAGAAGAAGAAGAAGAAGAAGAAGAAGAAGAAGAAGAAGAAGAAGAAGAAAAAGAAGAAGAAGAAGAAAAAGAAGAAGAAAAAGAAGAAAAAGAAGAAGAAGAAGAAGAAGAAGAAGAGAAGAAGAAGAAGAAGAAGAAGAAGAAGAAGAAGAAGAAGAAGAAGAAGAAGAAGAAGAAAAAGAAGAAGAAAATATTAAAGAACATACGAAAATGTGGCATGATGACATAAAACTCTTAACTCTTGCAGACGTTAGGGAAAAAAACAGTAATGTTAGATCGGCTTACTGAACAAATGCTATTATAGTCTCTGCTACATCAATCACTGACTGTTGTACTAGAGAAGAAATCTCGTTTCTCTAATTGTAACCACGTTTCTTTGACAGTATCTGACACAAGACACCACTTCTACGTAATACTGCTTCTGAGTTGAGTGCATACCTTGACACTGTGTGCTACGTGTTTTTTTTTGTTGGCACAGGAGCGGAGCAACTATGGGGTGACCCGTTTGCTATGAAGCTAAAACTAGGATTACCAGATTACTGCTAATAATAACACCAAACCACAACCAATGCAAATCAAGAATGCATTACGAAAATCACAAATGTAAATCAACCACTGGCTCATGTATTTAGAGAACAAACCTCCTTCAATGTCAATAACATATATCATTGGATTGTAACCGCATTTCTTTATTTGCAAAAACGTTAGGTCATTTGACTTTAACCTCGTTTCTATTTTGCTTTGTTGCAACAACGTAAAACAACTAATAACAACAACACACCACAACTAGATGAAACCAACCACAAATGTAAATCAACGACCGACTGCTGTGCTAGAGAAGAAACCTCGGTCACACATATTTCTCTTCTCCTGACTAGACTTTCCTTGTCACTCGAAACTGGCAAACACACAAATGCAAGTGGACAGGTACAGATTGCTGATGGAGAGAGACAGACACAGCACAGGGACAAGTCACGTTCTTTACATTAACATTTTAAGGTATCTGACAAAGCGTCGTATTAAGACAATTCAAAGGAAAAGGGCTCTAGGGATTTGGGCGATGTTCTCACTTAGGGATGTAATTAAGTGAACAGAGTGGATTTCAGACTAGTAACTTTTACTATTTTTTTTTTCTGTTCACAAATTTTACATATGCCACTCTTGTTATCTGCTTCTTCTTCGTCGCGTACATTGGCTGTAGACTCCAGAGGAAAGTTCTGGCTGTTCGACCACATCTGGATTATAGTCTTGTTCCAGAACCTGAGTGTTGCGCCCACACCCGCTTTACATATCTGACTTATTTGTATGCAGCCTGTTGGTTCCCTGTCTCCCAGACAGATGCATTCCGTCTTCTAAGGAAGCCCCTAATTAGTCGAATCTCACACTATGCTTGTTTTTGGGGCAGGGGGTCTGTTCTTGTTATCCTCACGACGGAGTCACGGAACCTACACGGGGAAATATTTTCATATAATTAAAACCGAATGACTGTGGTTGACATATGTTGTCCACAGCCTTCTGTCTCTAGTGGCGGTATAATTCCGACACGAATGTCAAGCTGACTAGTCTTCATGCACGGTGTCAAAGCATCAAGCCTTCGTATTACCAGATAAAAATGTCTAGCTTTATACCATGATGTCAAGCTGTATACCCTTCATGGATAGTGTCTTCTTCAGGGTCATCGTATGTCTTCGACATGTAGGTTATGACCATCAGGTCTCCAGCCACTCCAATCACAAAGCCCGTAATTCTCCTGAAAACCATCTTATTTATTTACTGGGCTCCCAACTGCCTAAGGATCTCAGTGTCGCACAAATCCCACCTCTTTCTGTCTAGTATCCATCTCCCGTATACACGTGTGTCTCAGAGCTTTGACAGAAACATGGACATCTCTATGACAGACGTCAGTTAAATGATTCCGTGTATTCTTGTTTGCAATTGTAACACTGTATAATCATGTCATGTGCTGATGAAGGTTTTCTAGCCGCAACGTTTACGCCTGGTTCATGGTTGTGACAACGTGAACCTGACTAGCTTTACTTCTTGTTTGGTTTTAAACCTTTTTCATGGTGTCTAGTCTTTATGCATACTGTAAAATTGGTAAATCGATCAGGATGTGAAAATGTCTAGCTTTCGTGTCATAGCGTCAAAGTGTATAATTTTCGTACCAAGGTACCAAACAGTCATATCTTTATACCGTGGTGTCAAATACTCTTATCTTCGTACCGTGGTGTCAAACAGTCATTTCTTCGTACCCTAGTGTCAAAAAGCCATAGCCTCGTACCTTCGAAGTCTTGTCTTCGTACCGTGGTGTCAAACAGTCATATCTTCGTACTTTCAACGTCATATCTTCAGTGGTGGTCATATCTTCGTACAGTGGTGTCAAACAGTCATATCTTCGTACTGTGGTGTCAAACAGTCATATCTTCGTACAGTGGTGTCAAACAGTCATATCTTCGTACCGTGATGTCAAACAGTCATATCTTTGTACCGTGATATCAAACAGTCATATCTTCGTACTGTGGTGTCAAACAGCCAAACCTTTGTACCGTGGAGTTAAACAGCCATGTCTTCGTACCGTGTTGAACTGCCTAATCTGGATGCGCGGTGGCAAAGCATCAAATCTTTACATTAAGACGTGAAAATATCCGATCTTTATTTCACATGGTTCCACTAATAATCGCACCATGGTGTCAAGAGGTCTGGTCTTCGTAAAATGGTGTCAAAATCGGTTATCTTCATGCACAGTGGCCAAGTATCAATTATTTATATGGCGATGTGAAAATGTCTAGTCTTCCAAACATGTTCAGCTGCCTACTCGTCGTAGCACGATTTTAAGCTGTCTAGTCTTTATTTCAGAACGTCATGCTGTCTAGTCTTGGTGCAACAATGTCAGTTTGTCGTGGGTAGTGGGTAGTTAGCTAAGACATGCGGAATCCACTTATAATCGAAAGTCTGTCAAGGACCCCATAATTTTTACATTATACGGAAGAACTCCTAATAATTTATAAATATTAGAATCCCAAAATGCAGTGCATTCTTAGGTTAGTAGATGTGTGTGTGTGTGTGTGTGTGTGTGTGCGCGCGCGCGCGTGTGCATGTGTGTGGGAAACGGCGGACACCCGTGTATATTTTTCTTTATTAAACTACACAGAAGCTGTCCAGTCTTCTCGCTACAATAACACGCTGTCCAGTCTTCTCGCTACAATAACACGCTGTCCAGTCTTCTCGCTACAATAACACGCTTTCCAGTCTTCTCGCTACAATAACACGCTGTCCAGTCTTCTCGCTACAATAACACGCTGTCCAGTCTTCTCGCTACAATAACACGCTGTCCAGTCTTCTCGCTACAATAACACGCTGTCCAGTCTTCTCGCTACAATAACACGCTGTCCAGTCTTCTCGCTACAATAACACGCTGTGTAGTCTTCATACCAAGATAACACACATGTAAATAATCAGACACATATGGAGGTGGACTGGCGAGAAGAGGATGCTATAGATCATATCGTATGGAGCCAGGAAATCAGAAATGAAACAGGGATAAAGAAGATACAAAATGCAGACAGGTTCAGGGTTAAGCGCATGAGTAGAAGAAGCATTTGCAATACACGCTGTGGCAACAACAGCCTTGAAATTCCAAGCATCAACTGAGAAAGACTTTTTCTTGGTGTTTTCGTTTTAGACGATCACAAATGACGTCGCGGGACAGTCTAATATTTTAGAGGGTGGTAAGAGCGGGTTGTCCGTGTTTTTTTTTTCTGTGCTTTAGCGCGTTTCTTCCAAGGCTAAGATTTTCGTGCGTTTACCTAACCCTAACCAAAAACTATACGCTTAATCTACCACGCGCTGAAATATTTGACCGTAGATTTCCCCTGTATGTGGTCGACTAATAAGAAAGTACCCTTTTTTTTTCTCTCTAACGCAAACGTTTCTTAGTGGCCACAGAAGCCATCACAATGAGTCGTGATTCGCAAGCCTCCCTACAAAATTATAAAACAGCATCGTCTGGAACAACAACAGCTCTCACTTCATACCACGGTGCCAAGCTGTTTATATTACTACTTCTCTCTTCTCCTAATTTCAACTTCCGGCTACAAACAGACAGCTAAACGCAGGCTTCCCGGAACAATACAATTTACACAGGTCTGTCACACAATAGCAGAGGGCCCAATCAGACGTACTGCCAGACTAAGTGCTTCCAGGCCATAAGTCACTAAGACTTTTACAGCCTACGATCTACTAGGAAAGACGACTGAAATCTGCAACACGTCAAAAGCTCACTTTACATTTTCCGGACCCAGAGAATGACAGACGCCAGAAGCTTGAAGAGAAGTCTTCCATTAGGGCAACCGGGAAGGGCCATGAATAGCAGACACGCTAATGCTAACTATTACACCCCATACACTGCTTGGTAGTAAATTTGCGAGGTAGGTGACTAGTTCTCTTACTCGCTGACTTCTCCTTTATCATCGCTAGGTCCAGGGGCGCCTATGGGAGAGAGACATGGGCCCAGCGCTTTTTACCATTTCTGGGCTGGACGCTCCTATTCAAGTGTGTAATAATAAAAACAATACTAAGCCGAATGGGAAATAAATATTGCAATCTATGTGAAATAAAACGACAAATATATACACAGGAAGGGAAGCCTGGTAGCCCCTTTATAAAGTGTCCTTGGGCAGGTGATTCAAGGTATCTAAGTTCCCAAGTTCCAGTGCCCCTGGGTACGTGAGGGTCCCTGCCTTACTACTAGAAGCTAAACTATGATAGCATCCAAGGCATGCTTAAATCAAATATGATCCAAATACCAAAACTGCTTGTGATAACGTGTCTGAGAAACTCCGACTATCTCAAACTGCTGTAAGCAATTTATTTTTTATCAGTGCTAAACACAAACAATGATTAAGACACTATAGCAGAAATAAAAAGGATGCGTCTCGAAAGAGGCTCCTCTTGAATGGCCAAGGCAGAAAATCAAATCCATGTGACCTAGGCGAGTTCAGTCAAGGAAAAGAATGGACGGATACACCAGTAGCCTTGCATGAGGAGTCTAAGTCTGTCATAACACTGGGGAGGGGAGAGAAGGGGAAAAAAAACGGTGTGGGGGGGGGGTTGGGGGGGGGTGGTGGGGGTGGGGGGTTGGGGGGGGGGGGGGGGGCTCGGGGGGGGGCTCCAGGAGTCATACACCTGCCACCGTAGATGCCGAGATAAGATCACTGATTGATCAGCATCCCCGCCCAGAAGACGTCGTCATTCACACAGATTGACCTGTGAAGCGCGGGTCAAAATCAGCATAGGCATACACAGCACATAGGTATCCGCATAGAGCCGGGTATTTTTCTTTCTCTCTCTCTCTCTCTCTCTCCCCCCCCCCCCCCCAAAAAAAAACATAAAAAAAATTCGCTCCCAGGTCGACACAGCCTTAAATGGGTACGAGGTGAAAACCTGTGAAGTAAAGGCAGTCGGTTCCATGCTGACTGCATTATTCACCTTGTCATTACTGGTCTATAAAAGCCTAGGACTATGTACCAAAACGTCGTGTTGTAGCAGCTAGCCGCTCGCCTGCGGATACAAAAGTCGTTGGTACAGGTTCTGGCGAAGTTGAATCCCCCCCCCCCCTCCCCCCACTCACATCACCAACCACGGGTCGACTGGTCTTTAAAATATAGGTCTAGCCCTATATGCCCAAAACGTCTGAAGATGTGGAAAAGGTCCTTTACTGTACTGGGTGTACTATTACTGCAGTCACTAAACATCCACAGATCATGTTTAGACACCCTTCTCAGACAGCTGTCTATACACCCTTATCAGACAGCTGTTTATACCCCCTTATCAGACAGCTGTTTATACACCCTTATCAGACATCTGTTTATACACCCTTCTCAGACAGCTGCTTATACACCCTTATCAGATAGCTGTTTATACACCCTTCTCAGACAGGTGTTTATACACCCTTCTCAGACAGCTGTTTATACACCCTTCTCAGACAGCTGTCTATACATCCTTATCAGACAGATATTTATACACCCTTATCAGACAGTTGTTTATACACCTTTTTCAGACAGCTGTTTATACACCCTTATCAGACAGCTGTTTATACACCCTTCTCAGACAGCTGTTTATACACCCTTCTCAGACAGCTGATTGTTCATCTTCTGATGCTACCACCCGCCTGTAATCGACGCCTGTTCTTTTCTTGTCTGCCTTCAAATTTTCCCTTCAGCGTAGTTTTAATAAAAAATGTTATATTCTGAAGTTGTTACGCTTTAATGTGGCAGTACACTGCGCACAGTCGGCGTCTGTGACTAAAGCGCTGCGCACGCGCTTTGTAATGCCGGGGTGCCGGGTTCGATCCCAGCTGCGGGCCATGCGTCTTGCGTTGGTTTCGCCAGTGGTATTTTGAAGCCGACCGCTCAGGGGCAATGGGAAACTACTGGACATAAATGTGCCTAAAAAAACAACAGCCAATGCTAGTGTTGGTTCTGCAACGTCCTGTAAAGGATACGCAACTAACAACAACATTGAGCACTAGCTTTGTATTTTATTATCGACCCCCCCCCCCCCCCACAGCCACACATACACACATTTACACACACACACACACGCGCGCGCGCGCGCACACACACACACACACACACACACACACACACTCTCTCTCTCTCTCTCTCTCTCTCTCTCTCTCTCTCTCTAACTCAAACCTACCAGCGCTCAGTTGCCCCGACTTTGTTTCCTGGTCCATCGCACTGAGCCAGGTAGAATGGTATGAGCAAAGCCGTGTTTTTTTAAATTATTATTATCCAGAAACCATAAGTTGTTAACCCTTTGGCTCAGTACTATGGATATCGCAACCTTTCGGCCTTGATTCCATGACACACCGCACATCTGGGAGAAATATGGTTTTTCTACCTACCCCCGGGGCGTGAACCCGGACCACAAGGAGTTCGTCAGCCTGTCGCCGCGCAGTACGGTTAAACCAACTGAGCTAGGGAGCCGGGTTTAAGCAATGGTAGTAGATATTAACATTTGCATTCTGTACCTCCTTTATGCTCTGTGGCTTAGGCGTTGCGAACGCGCTTCGTAATACCAGGGTGCCGGGTTAGATCCCAGCTGAGGACGGTTTATCCTGCGTTGGTTTCGACAGTGGTACCGAGAGCTGACCGGTCAGCAACAATGATAAACTACTTAACGTTAAATTTGCCTTAAGAAAAACCACAACAGCCCGCCCCCCTCCCAATGCTGTGGTTGGTTATGCCACGACCGGCTCCGGGTCGTGGTTCTCCAACGTCCTGCAGAGAAAACGCAACTAACTAAATAACTAACTTTCTTATGTTGTTTAAAAGAGACCCCCAATTACCGATGTGTTATATGTCATGCCCCAAGTGGTATATGTCATGCCTCAAGTGTTATATGTCATGCCCCAAGTGTTATATGTCATGCCCCAAGTGGTATATGTCATGCCCCAAGTGTTATATGTCATGCCCCAAATGTTATATGTCATGCCCCAAATGGTATATGTCATGCCCCAAATGGTATATGTCATGCCCCAAGTGGTATATGTCATGCCCCAAGTGGTATATGTCATGTTCCATCGTCTATTGCCCTGAATGTTAACGAGAAAAGGTACAACTGCGTTTACAATTCCCTCTGTAATGTTCCCATGCAATTTGCATAGTCTTTGTTTTGAATGTTGACTCTTCTTCTTTGTCTTTCTTGTATTCCTTCTTTCTCGGCATTTATTTTCATGTCTATCTTTATTTCTTACTATCTTTCTTTACTTTCTCATGTCTGCAGGCCTGTCCGTCTTTCTTCAATTACGTTCTTTCCTTTTTTCTTTCTTTCTTTCCTTCTGTTTCTATCTCCCTCCATCAATTCTTATTCTGCCTGCTCCAACCAATTTTTCAATAACCTTTTCCTCAACTTTGATTTATGAACTTCCATTTTCCAGGGTGAGAATTTATTTATCAAGTCTCGCAGTCAGAAATCGCGTGCGTCGGACAAGGTCGATACACTGGCAGAATGAACTCGTGCACTCTACTGTTAGTTTAAATCAATTTGTGCTACATTACTGGCAGACGAGACTTGGATTCTCTGTTGCTGTTAGCAGTATGGCATGCAATGTGAATATGTCTGGTGTCAGCTGGCGGACCAGAAGAACTAGAGTCAGTATGAGAGAAAAACTAGAGTCAGTTGCAGACTAGAATTACAGTCAAAAAAGAGAACTAGAGTCAGTCGAAAAGGCAGAACTAGAGTCAATATAAGAGGAGAACTAGAGGAGGTAGCAGAGTAAAACTAGTGTCAAAAAAAAAAAAAAAAACAGAACTAGTGTCAGTACGAAAGAAGAACTAGAGTCAATAGAAGAAAAAAAAAACTAGTGTCAGTACGAGAATAAAACTAGAGTCAAAAGATGAATAGAACTAGTGTCAGAACGAGAGAAGAACTAGAGTCAGTAGCAGTGCAGACACAGTGTCAGTACGAGAGCAGAACTAGAGTCAGTAGCAGAATAGAAACAGTGTCAGTACGAGAGCAGAACTAGAATCAGTAGCACAGTAGAATTAGAGTCAGTAGCAAAGTATAAATAGTGTCAGTACTTGACAAGATCTAGTGTCAGTACGAGAGAAGGACCAGTGTCAGTACGAGAGAAGGACCAGTGTCAGTACGAGAGAAGGACTAGTGTCAGTACGAGAGAAGGACTAGTGTCAGTACGAGAGAAGGACCAGTGTCAGTACGAGAGAAGGACTAGTGTCAGTACGAGAGAAGGACTAGTGTCAGTACGAGAGAAGGACTAGTGTCAGTACGAGAGAAGGACTAGTGTCAGTACTTGACAAGATCTAGTGTCAGTACGAGAGAAGGACCAGTGTCAGTACGAGAGAAGGACCAGTGTCAGTACGAGAGAAGGACTAGTGTCAGTACGAGAGAAGGACTAGTGTCAGTACGAGAGAAGAACTAGTGTCAGTACGAGAGAAGGAACTAGTGTCAGTACGAGAGAAGAAGGACCAGTGTCAGTACGAGAGAAGGACAGTGTCAGTACGAGAGAAGAACTAGTGTCAGTACGAGAGAAGGACCAGTATCAGTACGAGAGAAGGAGAAGAAGTGTCAGTACGAGAGAAGGACTAGTGTCAGTACGAGAGAAGGACTAGTGTCAGTACGAGACAGAAGGAGAGAGAAGTAAGACAGAGACAAAACGAAGAAGAAAGCAGAAGAACAGTAAAGAAGGACCAAGAAGTCAGTTACGAGAGAAGGAAGAGAAGGTCAGTACGAGAGAAGGACCAGTGTCAGTACGAGAAGAAGGAGACAGTGTCAGTGAGCGAAGAAGAGACCAGTGCAGAAGTACGAGAGAAGTACTAGTGTCAGTACAAGAGAGAAAGAAGTAAGAGAGAGAAGGAAAGAAGAAAAGAAGAAGTACGAGAAGAAGAAGAACATGTCAGTAAGAGATTTACGAAGGCAAACAGTGCGAGTACGAGAGAACGGACATCAGTGTCTGCCATACAGAGATGGACTTTAGTGGCATTACGAGAAACACACTTCTCAAAGTAAGTGCATGCAAATGAAGATTTATTACTTCGACATTTGTAAACAACAGGGAAAACAAATTGATTTGTTTCAAAGCATTGACATACACATTCTTTAAGAAAAAGAACAGATAAATTTACCGGGAAAGTAAAAAACAGACACATTACATGGAAATAAAGCATGTTATATGAACAGTAATAAATTGATTAAGTTATTAAGCTTCTAAATACAGTCAAAACCATGTCCAATTACTGTTAACAAAATCCAAGCTTGTTTTAGGATTCGAAAACATGACAACCAGGTCGGTAGGCACACGTGCTAACTGTTGCTAACAGTGGCTCTCATAATTCCACAACCCTTTTTTCATGCTATTGACGCACAGGCTAGATAGTGGAGGATAAGATGGAAACGAAAAAATAAAAGAAAAGAAGAGTGTGGAGGAAAGAAAGATAGAAACGATGTTTAGGAAGGAAGGAAGAATTGGAAAGCTGAGACAGCTTCTAATACAAGGGGATCTACAGCCGACGAGAAGTCAATGTTATTTTTTTAAAAATCCATCCTCCGTTTGGATCTGAACTCACGACCCGCAGAATCGCCGATGAGCGTCTGTCTAGGGCAGCGGTTCTCAACCTGTGGGCCGCAACCTCTTTCTGGGTCAAACGTCCCTTTCACAGAGGTCGATAAGGACCATCGAAAAACACACCTTCACTGAAGCTATAAAGTAGCAACGAAATTAACTGTATGGTTGGGGGGTCGCCACTACTTGAGGAACTGTATTAAAGGGTCGCGACATTAGGAAGGTTGAGGACCAATGTCTAACGGCTCCACCGCCAT
>CAJHNH020003851.1:47500-55296 GCA_905116865.2 Candidula unifasciata
ACGAGAGACTAAATAATGTGAGGCTTTCAGTTTCGTGGGCAATAATTGTTCACTTAATAGACTGTATGCCCATGCGTGTACAAACTGTAGCCGCGACACAGGAAATCTATGAAGGAGCCACAAATCGTTACAGAAACCAGAACAAAATGGGCGTTGTTGGCCTAAGCACACTTGGAGATATACTCAGGAGGAGGTCGGAGCCCTTATGGCCATGTCAGATGTGCGATGAAGGCGATCTCAAAAATGAACAATGACCATAAAGTATGTGTAGGTGCGTGCGTGTATATACATGTTTGTCTGCGGGCGTGCATGTGTGAGCATGCATGCAGGGAGTTACGCTTCAGTATTTGCACTAGCGCCGCTGGGTGACACTATACGTATTTTTTTTTTAAATCTGATAAATGCACGCACGCACGCACGCACGCACGCACGCACACACATACACACACACACACAATGTCGGCACCTACCTCACGTATTCCCCCCCCCCACTTTTTTTTTCTCACACCGCCCCCCCCCCTTTTTCAAGACACGGTTATATCAACAAATGGTATCTCCTGTCACTATTTTAAAAAATATAGTATTGGACCCTTTTCCATGGCTTTAGGCATATCGGGCATATAGGGCTAGACCTATATTTTTATAGACGAAATCGGCACAAGATGGGTGATGTGGTCAGCATCGCGCCGGCCGTCTCTCCTTCCCGGGACTGCACCCGGTACCCCGTCAAGGCTGGGTCGACCTGGGAGCCAAGGTCATTTTTGAAAGAAGTCCGGCCCCTCCAGAGAGTATACCTACGACCTTCCTAGCCGCGGCAAACGTCTAGCTGCTCCGCCTCGAGGACTCCCCCTGTCGCTATAATCTTGCCTTAAAGCCCCGGTATCTCCAAGTGCCAGTCGATTAGAGGGATTTGCAGCCACGTATCGACCAGGTGCTGTAAAATCATTTGAGTGCCTCGGGAAGCAAACACCAGTGCCACAGCTGTGGCGTCAATACAGGCGGGGAAAAAAGTAAACTTATTAGCAACTACAATTTGTGTGTGTGTTGCTGTAATAAGGACAGCCATGTTTGCAGTGACCGGCTTCGCTGGTGTTGTTATTTTGAACGCCGTTACACGGAACATAAACAAATGCTCTTGTACAAAGTCTGATGGTCAATGTTCGGATTTAGAACTAACGCTCTTGCACACAGCTGGATTGTCCCTGTTCGGATTTAGAACTAACGCTATGCTACAAAGTTTTTATGTCAAAGTTTAGATTCAGAACTAAGGTACTTGTTCAAACTCAACTGTTTATAGATGCTGGAGAATTTAAAGTAGAAGTAATCGAGGAGGATAAAGAATTAGAAGAAAACGACGTAGAAAGATATGACGATGAGAGGGCAAGGCGATGAGTGGAGGGAAAGGCGGCGACAAGAAGAGATATTCGAAGGAGGCGAGGAAGCAGACAAATAAGAATAAAAAAAAAAAGGAGGAGGAGGAGAAGGAGAAGAAGAAGACAAAGAAGAAGAAGAAGAAGAAGAAGAAGAAGAAGAAGAAGAAGAAGAAGAAGAAGAAGAAGAAGAAGAAGAAGAAGAAGAAGAAGAAGAAGAAGAAGAAGAAGAAGAAGAACAAGAAGAAAAACAAGAAGACGAAGAAGAGAAGAGGAGGAGGAGAAGGGAACAGTAACAACAACAACAACAACAACAACAACAAAATCTGTACTTTGTTGTCACAAACACGTACATTCACATAACAACTTAGGACAATTTTTAACCAAATTTAATAAAATACGGAGGGCAAAAGGGAGGTGGGTGTTAACAACACAAGATATACATACCCACAAGACTTGTGCAGCTGGAACTAAGCCTCTGAACGGCAATTCTCGGAAGTGAAGAAGACATCTTCGGTGATCCAGGAAGCTCTGGGCTAGCAGCTAACAATGAGCCAGTTCACGACATGGACACCAAAGCTTTCATTCTAGTGTCTACCATTCTAAGTTTTTCAAGTGTGCAGACGTCTGGCAGTAACCATAGACGCTCTTCTGTCCCGCGGTGTGATAATATAATTCTAATTCTACAGTGAGTGATTAATTAAAACGTTTTCGTTACAGTGACATGTTCGATCACAGAAGAATAAACCTTTCACTGTTGTTATACCTTTTCATTGCAGTGCAGGCACTGATACATACGTTGAAACAATGCCTGAAAACGTAAGGTGCATTAATACTTTACTTACAAGGTTATGAAATGTGTTACTGTCACAGTACTGCACATTTATTGTAAAGAACCATCTCATAAAATGCATAATCAGTCCCACTCTATGCTATCAGTGCCAGACATGGTCACACTCTCAATAAATCTTAACAGAAAATTAGTAACCATGGAAATGAGTAGCCCGTGAAGGGCTGCACAAGTGACCGGAAGAGATAAAATCAGAAATGAGATCGCAAGTGAAAAAGTCTACACAGAACTGATTTTAAATTACTTACAAAGAAAGCAAATCAAATGGTTTGTCTAGCCGGGAAGGCTAACACGGTCAACAAATGCCGGCAGAAGTCGGATGTGTTGGCCGAACGGTACAAATATCGCAGCCAAACGGACACAACGCAATTACATCTGAACGCAGAAGAAGAGATGCCCACTTAGAATCACTTGTGATACAAGTCATATACCAAAAGAGGTGAGAAACCAACAGTGTACATATAAATATACAAAAATCTGTAAAACGAATATGCACTCTAAATTAAGTTTTGGAAGAAAACCAAAAACAAAAAGTGCAAGAACAAACAAAACTTTCCACTGTAGTTTACAGCCGGTGAACGCTAAGAAGAACAGTAATATAAATGACCTTCAACTCCTAGGTCGACAAAGCCTTTAAAGATGCATCAGGATATGTCACGAAAAGCAAAGCCCACAGGTGTGAGAACTGCTGATGTCTTGAAACAAGAATGTGTCTTGCATCTTCTGCTCAATGCGTGAAACACACTGAAGGTGAAGGTGAGTGAATTTTACTGCAACAAAGTTTTATCTCATATGGCTCAGTTTCTCTCCGCAGAAACGCAAGCCGACTGAGCGTTGCATAGAGCACGAATTCCGTAGCTCCGGCGACGATCCCCATGGATTTCCGTAACAATTGGACTCGTTAACTGAATGGCGTCAACGCGGAACGAACCCACGACCTTCAGAGCGCGAGGCTTGACCACTGTTCCATAGAGACCCCTGAAACACACCAAACAGCGTAAACACCTCACATTGGCTGTCAGGAAGACAACACACATTGGCTGTCAGGAAGACACCTCACATTGGCTGTCAGGAAGACACCTCACATTGGCTGTCATGAAGACACCACACATTGGCTGTCAGGAAGACAACACACATTGGCTGTCATGAAGACACCTCACATTGGCTGTCATGAAGACACCACACATTAGCTGTCAGGAAGAAACCACACATTGGCTGTCAGGAAGACACCACACATTGGCTGTCAGGAAGACAACACACATTGGCTGTCAGGAAGACACCACACATTGGCTGTCATGAAGACACCACACAATGGCTGTCATGAAGACACCTCACATTGGCTGTCAGGAAGACAACACACATTGGCTGTCAGGAAGACACCTCACATTGGCTGTCAGGAAGACACCACACATTGGCTGTCATGAAGACACCACACATTAGCTGTCAGGAAGACACCACACATTGGCTGTCAGGAAGACAACACACATTGGCTGTCAGGAAGACACCTCACATTGGCTGTCAGGAAGACACCTCACATTGGCTGTCATGAAGACACCTCACATTGGCTGTCATGAAGACACCTCACATTATCTGTCAGGAAGACAACACACATTGGCTGTCATGAAGACACCTCACATTGGCTGTCATGAAGACACCACACATTAGCTGTCAGGAAGACACCACACATTGGCTGTCAGGAAAACAACACACATTGGCTGTCATGAAGACACCTCACATTGGCTGTCATGAAGACACCACACATTAGCTGTCAGGAAGACACCACACATTGGCTGTCAGGAAGACACCTCACATTGGCTGTCATGAAGACACCACACATTGGCTGTCAGGAAGACAACACACATTGGCTGTCAGGAAGACACCACACATTGGCTATCAGGAAGACACCTCACATTGGCTATCAGGAAGACACCTCACATTGGCTATCAGGAAGACACCTCACATTGGCTGTCATTAAGACACCTCACATTGGCTGTCAGGAAGACACCACACATTGGCTGTCAGGAAGACACCACACATTGGCTGTCAGGAAGACACCACACATTGGCTGTCAGGAAGACACCACACACTGGCTGTCAGGAAGACACCACAAATTGGCTGTCAGGAAGACACCTCACATTGGCTGTCAGGAAGACACCTCACATTGGCTGTCAGGAAGACACCACACATTGCCTGTCAGTAAGACACCACACATTGGCTGTCAGGAAGACACCTCACATTGGCTGTCAGGAAGATACCTCACATTGGCTGTCAGGAAGACACCACACATTGGCTGTCAGGAAGACACCTCACATTGGCTGTCAGGAAGACACCAACACTGGCTGTCATGAAGACACCACACATTGGCTGTCAGGAAGACACCTCACATTGGCTGTCAGGAAGACACCTCACATTGGCTGTCAGGAAGACACCACACATTGGCTGTCAGGAAGACACCTCACATTGGCTGTCAGGAAGACACCTCACATTGGCTGTCAGGAAGACACCACACATTGGCTGTCAGGAAGACACCTCACATTGGCTGTCAGGAAGACACCACACACTGGCTGTCAGGAAGACACCACACATTGGCTGTCAGGAAGACACCTCACATTGGCTGTCAGGAAGACACCTCACATTGGCTGTCAGGAAGACACCACACATTGGCTGTCAGTAAGACACCACACACTGGCTGTCAGGAAGACACCTCACATTGGCTGTCAGGAAGACACCACACATTGGCTGTCAGGAAGACACCTCACATTGGCTGTCAGGAAGACACCAACACTGGCTGTCATGAAGACACCACACATTGGCTGTCAGGAAGACACCTCACATTGGCTGTCAGGGAGACACCTCACATTGGCTGTCGGGAAGACACCACACATTGGCTGTCAGGAAGACACCTCACATTGGCTGTCAGGAAGACACCACACACTGGCTGTCATGAAGACACCACACATTGGCTGTCAGGAAGACACTCACATTGGCTGTCAGGAATACACCACACATTGGCTGTCAGGAATACACCACACATTGGCTGTCAGGAAGACACCACACATTGGCTGTCAGGAAGACACCACACACTGGCTGTCAGGAAGACACCACACATTGGCTGTCAGGAAGACACCTCACATTGGCTGTCAGGAAGACACCACACACTGGCTGTCATGAAGACACCACACATTGGCTGTCAGGAAGACACCTCACATTGGCTGTCAGGAATACACCACACATTGGCTGTCAGGAATACACCACACATTGGCTGTCAGGAAGACACCACACACTGGCTGTCAGGAAGACACCACACATTGGCTGTCAGTAAGACACCACACATTGGCTGTCAGAAAGACACCTCACATTGGCTGTCAGGAAGACACCTCACATTGGCTGTCAGGAAGACACCACACATTGGCTGTCAGGAAGACACCACACATTGGCTGTCAGGAAGACACCTCACATTGGCTATCAGGAAGACACCTCACATTGGCTATCAGGAAGACACCTCACGTTGGCTATCAGGAAGACACCTCACATTGGCTGTCAGAAAGACACCTCACATTGGCTGTCAGGAAGACACCTCACATTGGCTGTCAGGAAGACACCACACATTGGCTGTCAGGAAGACACCTCACATTGGCTGTCAGGAAGACACCACACACTGGCTGTCAGGAAGACACCACACATTGGCTGTCAGTAAGACACCACACATTGGCTGTCAGAAAGACACCTCACATTGGCTGTCAGGAAGACACCTCACATTGGCTGTCAGGAAGACACCACACATTGGCTGTCAGGAAGACACCACACATTGGCTGTCAGGAAGACACCTCACATTGGCTATCAGGAAGACACCTCACATTGGCTATCAGGAAGACACCTCACATTGGCTGTCAGAAAGACACCTCACATTGGCTGTCAGGAAGACACCTCACATTGGCTGTTAGGAAGACACCTCACATTGGCTGTCAGGAAGACACCACACATTGGCTGTCAGGAAGACACCTCACATTGGCTGTCAGGAAGACACCACACACTGGCTGTCAGGAAGACACCTCACATTGGCTGTCAGGAAGACACCACACATTGGCTGTCAGGAAGACACCTCACATTGGCTGTCAGGAAGACACCTCACATTGGCTGTCATGAAGACACCTCACATTGGCTGACAGGAAGACACCTCACAATGGCTGTCAGGAAGACACCACACATTGGCTGTCAGGAAGACACCTCACATTGGCTGTCAGGAAGACACCTCACATTGGCTGTCAGGAAGACACCTCACAATGGCTGTCAGGAAGACACCACACATTGGCTGTCAGGAAGACACCTCACATTGGCTGTCAGGAAGAGCAATAACAGATAGTATCACGGATTCACGCGCGAATAAACTGACCCCTATCGATCGTTACTCACGGAAGCAAAAAAAAAAAAAAATTCAAGATCTAAGTAAATATTTGTAAAGCAAGCAAAGATCCCTTTTCACGCCTTTAGGCGCATCGGGCATATGGGAAGAGCACCCTATATTTTTACAGAACAATCAGCACTAGGTGGGTAATGTGGTCAGCATTACGCCGGTCGTCTTTACTTCCCCAGGACATCCATCCCGGTACCCATTTACCATGATGAAAATCCACGCAGCCAGCAATGGGTTTCGATCGCGGTACGTTGCAATTACGAGTCGGACTCTTAAGCAAACATTAGACAATGTAAACGCTTCTTTTGCTTAAACTTCATGCTTTGTAGCGCTGGTAATCGTGTCTATCTACAACCTTCTGTCTCGTGTATTTTCAATCAACTCCGACACAGATGATCCTCCCTGCCATGGTGTCAAACGGTTTAGCATCTTTTTTCCTCGGTCTTTCTCTGCCTCTCCTCACCTCCAACTATCCTACTGTCACGATGAACTCCAGTTTTTCCCTTCTCATCATGTAACGAAAGAGTGGAGGTTGTCTCTTTCTAATGTGGACGATCAGTTTTCTCCGTAAATCCGTTTCTTAGAATTAGAGATCTTAGTGACTAGACTAATGCTAGTATATTATACTTGGGCTTATTTACACCTGAGGCGTCTGTGGCTTAGGCGTTGCGAACGCTCTTCGTAATTCCGGGGTGCTGGGTTCGATCCCAGCTGCGGGCCTTGCGCTGGTTTCGACAGGGGTATCGAGAAGCCGACCCTTCAGAAAGTAATGGCAAACTACTCGAGTAAATCTGCCTAGAAAAACCACATCAGCCAAAAACTGCTAGGGCTGGTTCTGCAAAGTCCTGTAAAGGATATGCAACTAACTTGTTTACAGCACAAGTCGTTGACACTTTTCAGATTCTTGGTTAGCCATAATGAGGGTTAGTTTAATGCAGCAAAAAAAAATTAAATGTATCAAGAACAATGCGACGAAAAATGATGTTCACAGTGCTTCAATGTTTTTGGTCGGGGGGTGGGGGTGGGGGGGGGGGGCGGGGGGGGGAATAAAGAACCAAACCTGTACATTGCGCGGCAACTACACTAGCGATGCGGCTTAATTCTATCTCCCTATCCCATTTCACCGAACTCTACCAGTTCCTACAGAACCCTAAAAGTAGTG
>CAJHNH020003852.1:0-55247 GCA_905116865.2 Candidula unifasciata
CCAAAGCTTTCGTCGGAGTTTACAACTCACGATCCCTAAAAATAAAAAAAGAGGCAAAAGAAGGAGAAGAATAAAGGGAAAGGAAAATAAAAAAAGAAGGAGAAGTGGGTGAAGAAAGGGAGCAGGGGGGTAAGAAGAGGAGGATAAGATGAGTAAGAGGAGGAAGATTCTATTCACAATCGTCAGTGACAAAACTAAGAGAAAATGGGAGTTTACATATGACGATATCACGATTGCTCGAAGACTTTGTGAAGAGTGCAACCAAGACAAGATGCTAGAATCTGTTGTATTCCAGTATGCTAAAATACCATCGTGATATTTACTCCTTGTGTTTGTAGAGTACTGAAAGGTGTCATGTTCTACCTGAATGTGCTGGTTTTTAGCCCACTCCCTGATATAAGAATCATGTAACTGCACATTCTTGTGAATCGTTCTGTTTACTGTTGACTCAAAGCAGACAAGTGACGGATTTGGAGCTAAAAGTAAAATCAGAAGTATACCGATATCGTTCTCAATAAAACCACCGTGTCTCCATAATTTATGACTGCACCAATTATGAGTCTCAACAGCAGTGCTGGCAGCAGTGATGTCAGATGGAGTCATATATCACTCTCTGTGGTGACACAAATATCACAGCAACATTCACGGCGTCATACGATCTACCAGAAAGATAGCGGAGCCAATACTGGCGACATTTCCCTTATCTTTACATACTTAAAACGGGTGAAGGTGTGCAGAGAAAATGACATCCACAGAGAAGAAATGTGCACGAGAAGTGGAGTTAAACAAACGTTTGAAATGAAGCTTTATTCAAAATAATTCGATTCTGGTGTGTTTACTGCCAGTAAAACATCTGCCATTACTAGGTGTGTGTGTGTTTTTGTACATATATACATATTATGTAGGTATATATATTTGTATAGATATATATGTGTGTGTGTCTGCATGGCTAGTGCAGTCACCATGGACTATGTAGGTAAGGGCTTTTATGTCTGCACGTGACAGAAAAATTAACCCCTTAAATGTTATTCGAACCCAGGTCTTCCACATAAGAGCCTAAGTTCTTATCTGTTCGGCCAGCCGCTCCTCATTTCATTGACATGTGTTTGCATTCATACTCATGATGAGCTAACACATTCAGTCATGAGCTAACACATTCAGTCATGAGCTAACAAACTCAGTCATGAGCTAACAAATTCAGTAATGAGCTAACACATTCAGTCATGAGCTAATACATTCAGTCATAAGCTCACACATTCAGTCATGAGCTAACACATTCAGCCATGAGCTAACACATTCAGTCATGAGCTAACACATTCAGCCATGAGCTAACACTTTCAGCCATGAGCTAACACATTCAGTGATGAGCTAACACATTCAGTCAAGAGCTAACACATTCAGTCATATGCTAACACATTCGGTCATGAGCTAACACATTCAGCCATGAGCTAACACATTCAACCATGAGCTAACACATTCAGTCATGTGCTAACACATTCAGTCATGAGCTAACACTTTCAGCCATGAGCTAACACATTCAACCATGAGCTAACACATTCACTTATGAGCTAACACATTCAGTCATGAGCTAACACATTCAACCATGAGCTAACACATTCAGTCATGTGCTAACACAATCAGTCATGAGCTAACACATTCAGTCATGTGCTAACACATTTAGCCGTGAGCTAACACATTCAGTCATGTGCTAACACATTTAGCCGTGAGCTAACATATTCAGTCATGAGCTAACATGTTCAGCCAAGAGCTAACACATTCAGTCATGAGCTAACACATTCAGTCATGTGATGAGGTGATGCAAGGAATATCTCAGCAAACCACCCCACCCCGACATGTATCATGTTCGGAGGCGAAATCTGTCCTACAAGGAAGCAAGAAAATGATGCACAATGTGACCCTGATGCTTCATGGATACCAGGATGTTGACAGAAATAAAAACCAGGGTTGAAAACCCATCAGGCACGTTCAATGGCAAAAAAAGATACACAATGACCAGATTCTGATAAACTATAGCAGTCATTCCCAAACTGTGCGCTGCGGTGCCGCCGGGAGCCGTGACCTCTTCACAGGCGCGCAGCGAATTCTCGAAAATACACTAGGTTTTTGTTTTTCATTTCTTCCGTACAAATAGTCGTACTTTCACTTAGGTTATGGCGCAATGGAAACATTTTAATTGAAAAAACCGCGACTAAGAACAGTTTGCGAAACACTGAACTATAAAATTAAATCACAAAATCACATCAATGCACTACTGAAGTTTGCCCTACGGCAGCAGCAAGTGCATTCGTTTAAGAGTAAAGCTGCAAAGGTTTAAACTTCGTTTTGTTCGTAATTATCAAAACACTTGTAACGCCGACAGCGTAAATATGCTCAGTGTTCCGACAGTATTGTTGACGAACTGTTATGAAGTAAGATTACAAACAGAATTATTTTTTTAACAATTTAAACAGAATTTAGCAGTGAATAAAAAATACTTACCCAAGCCTAATATCTGCACACTGGTTCCATGGCGGTTTGTTCCAGTTGCTCTTGCATGTGGACAAGAGGTTTGTTCCAGTTGCTCTTGCGGACAGGAGGTTTTTTTCCAGTTGCTCTTGCGACATGAGGTTTGTTCCAGCTGCTCTTACGACATGAGGTTTGTTCCAGCTGCTCTTGCAGACAGGAGGTTTGTTCCATTTGCTCTTGCGGATATGAGGTTTGTTCCAGTTGGTTTGCGGACAGGAGGCTTGTTCCAGTTGCTTTTGCGGACAGGAGGTTTGTTCCAGTTGCTGTTGCGGACAGGAGGTTGTCGCATAACTCCTTCTCAATACATTGATTGTTAGCTGGTTATGGTTCGCACAACTTCTTCTCAATACATTGATTGTTGTTAGCTGGCTATGGTTAACTCAGATATCTTCACCCAGATCAACGTGAACTCTGAAAGATTCATTCTTTCCCTCCCTGTGTTTAGAGACGAGCAATTTGAGCAAAAATGTCACTGCAAGTTTCTATTACAATATAGCGAGATCATGTTTCACAACATATCTATTGGCTAGCTGGGAATCAGCCTAGAATGCTCATGTTTCCCCTAAAACTATTAGAAGACTAAAACACAATTGCCTAGAAATGATTGATAAACGAGCTAGTAAATCGAGTTGAGTTGAACTGAACTGAATCAAGAACACACACTTTGGCACTCGATAAGCCTCCACTCTCATCTTCAGCAATTACCGAAGAGGTCCAGCTCCGATAGTACTAGCGTCAGTTTGGTGATGTATACGTTGTGCTTTTTTTTTTTCTCTGAGTGCAGAAAGTCGCCCAGGATTCCGGGCCAGTTTCTGCTGCAACATTCTCCACGCCATGTAATGATCTAATTGCGCTTCCGCATTGTTCACTTACTCGCAAAAACTGTTGATCACATATAGCTTGCCATACATCAGGTCAACGCCTAGCGGCTACCACCAGCCAGTCTGTCTGACAGTTATTTCCCAACACACCGGCACAGCCTGAAGAAAATAACCAAAGTGCGCTAACTACTATTGACCTCTGAAGCGACGCTTGCAACTCTGAACAAGCCTTTCTTCACAGTTCTCAGCATGCTTTGTGGGCTATTCCGCAGGACAGTGCAAAACTACTGTGACCGCCTCCATGTCTATTCACAGACAAGTTGTTTTCGCTTCATATCTTAACTTCTGTTTTTTTTTTTTTCAACTTCGCCCATTCTGTTTCTGCACGAGATGATCACGTCGCCTGGGTTGGAATTGCCATTGTAAGGCGCAGCCTGGCTTGCAGCACTATGATCGTGTCTGAAATAGTACAGAACTAACTGGAGTGTACCTATGCTGTCTGGTGCTAAGGCGGCGTTGGAGGTAGGGATAGGGAAGGGGTGATTACATTTGCATAATCTGCATAAGACATTTAGCTTCTTGTAGAGACGTTGTAGTGCATAATTAGTGTGTCCCTCTAATGCCTTTGCAAATATAATTCAAAGCATAAACACATACATTGTGTGTACATTGTTAAAGTGTATAATCTGCAGAGTGTAAACTCTAATAAAACGTATATTAAGAAACATCTGACCAGACTACGGAACGCAACATTCTGTTTGTAACAATGTAAGTGGTGCTATCGGTTGAGATTTTATATTGGTGTAGGGTGGCGCTCTTGTGACTTTCTTCAACCAAATGAAACTGAGTGTGATCCCTCAGAGGAGACGCTGCACATCCAACCCCCCCCCCCCACCCCCTTTCCCCTTCCTTTAGAATTCGGGACACTACTCTGGGCGGTTTGGGACGGGGGGGGGGGGGGGGGGACACTGTCTCTCCAAAAAGCATGAAATAAAAGGCGACTAATTAGGGAAGTGTGCTTTGAAGTCGGAGCGCCCCTGCCTGAAAGGCGAGGAACCAACAGTCTGCACCCAAATAAGCTAGATCTGTAAAACAGATGTGCTCGCAGAAGTCAAGTTCCGTAGCAAGACCATCAAAGTCCAGAAATGGACGAACAGCTATAACTTTCCCCCACAATTTGCAGCCTGAAAAAGAGTCGAAGAGTCCATTTAGTAAAAAATTGAGTTTGTTGGTGGCCTTGCTCCAGTGGCGCCCAGTGCATCTGCCCTACTTGTCATTTCTAAGTACGCCACCGGGTTCAAAGAGATAATTATTTAGACTGACACACAAGTTGGTGAGTTGATACACATACCTATATTGACATCTTAGAAACATAAATTAGCTGGTAGACAGGCAAATCTCTACTAATTGATGAGTCCAGTAGTTTATTTACAGTTATGTAGGCAGTTTAAAAGAGAGGTACGGTAAACAATTTACTCAAATGATGGATAGACAACCGAGTTACTAGACATTTAAATATTGTTTTTTTGCATCAGCATAAAGAAGTTATCAAATAATGTATCACTAGGATCAACAGCCAGAGGCTGCTGGGGTTGGTTTTGCAACGTCCTGTAAAGGATCCGCAACAAACCTCATCATTAGGATCATGTACCACTCCCGCCCCTCATAACTGAGCATATGATACTACTAAAACGACTATTACTTGGGGCTGCGTGGTCTCGAGGCATAGTATTCGCCTCGAGTGCTAGAGGTTCCGGGTTCAATCCCTGGTAAGGGCTGGGATTTTTTCACGTGGACTTTGACTTCTAGTAATTCGGCCACCTCTGGGTAGTGAGATCGGACTCTTGTTTGCATGTGAAAAATTCCTTGGCAGTTGGAAATTGAAAAGAGTAGCCTACAGGCGCTGCTCGGGCAAAAATTTGGAGTTAAAAATCTACCCAAAGAATTTCAGGATTGTGGCGGGTATCTTCGCTTTACACTAGCGAATGCACTATGTGCATTTCACAGAGGGAATTACAAACATTAAATCTTAATAAGGGTTTATATTACCCCCAGCCTTGCTGGTTGAATTAGAGGATTTGGGGTTTGCCCACATCTGATTCCCTACTGTTATTAAACTTGTATATTTAAATGTTCTAAAGTTATACTAGCTTTTGTTCACTGACACACTTACAGTTAAAATGAAACTTCAGAAAACTGTAAGAACATTAAAACTACATTTATTAGGATTTTCAATTCAATATAAATTCAAATGATAACTAAATGGCTGTGGATATAAAATTATGGATTGGGAAAGCAACAGATGTTCCCACTTAGCTGTAGCTTATGTCAGCTTCTGGCTAAACCTCGGTGACACATCAGGCAGGCCGAATCTTCCAGTCCAGTGTTATTATGCTAATTAAAAGCAATAGGAAAATGTTTAGAACTTTGGTAATAATATTATCTAAACAAAGCACTTTTTAAAAGGACAGAAACAGCTGTCCAGACCAGCTCGTCACAAGGATCCTCGCTGGTGCTACAGAGCCTGTGCACTGCGCTGACCTTCTTCAGACTCAGACTTGAGTTAGAAGAAAGAACGGAGCACTTATGGGCTTCTACCCTTGTGCTGTGATGATCGGTTGTTTAAACCTCAAACCACAAGACAGTTATTTTGTCTTTGGTTGCAGAGTCAAACTCCGTGGGTGATGTTTTCACTAGCTCCCTGTACTTTTCATTTCCTTTATTGTCCCGATGTACATCTGAGTAATACATAACGTTTCTCAATTTGCCACATGTATTATTGATTGCTTCGTAATGCCATGGTGCCGGGTTCAATCCCAACTGCAGGCCTTTCGATTTGCGTTGGTTTCGACATTGGTATCAGGGAGCCGACCGTCAGTTGCAAACTACTAGAGGTAATTTTGCCTAAAGAAACCACACAACAGCCAGGAGCTGCTGGGGTTGGTTCTGCGACGTCCTGTAAATGATGAGACTGCTGTCACTCTTTGAATTAACCACATCTATGAAGCCCTAGAATACCTATAATATCCGTATTGCCAGCTTTTTGTTTACAGACACGGCAGCCGCCATATTGTAATAGCTATAGACTCGCTTGGGGATCCGAAGGTTGTCGGGTCAAATCCACGTGTAGCTGGATTTATTTCAGTCATGAACTTGGCAGTCACGTCGACGCAGGCTCACAGGACACCATGTAAAGTTCCTAGTCATTAGAAGCGTCCGGTGTTAAATACATCGCCTGTCCAGGTCGATACAAACATGGGGCTAACATCATGTGCCTGATGTCTCACTGGTGTGAAAGAACCTTTACTTTGACGTATTAGACTCAGTCACACAGCGGCCTATGCTACAATCGACCCCTAGACACAGACACACTGTAGCATATGCTACAGTCGACCCCTAGAGACAGACACACAGCAGCATATGCTACAATCGACCCCTAGACACAGACACACTGTAGCATATGCTACAGTCGACCCCTAGACATAGTCAAACAGCGGCATATGCTACAGTCGACCCCTAGACACAGACACAGCGGCATATGCTACAGTCAACCCCTAGAGACAGACACACAGCAGCCTATGCTACAATCGACCCCTAGACACAGACACACTGTAGCATATGCTACAGTCGACCCCTAGACATAGTCACACAGCGGCATATGCTACAGTCCACCCCTAGACACAGACACAGCGGCATATGCTACAGTCAACCCCTAGAGACAGACACACAGCAGCATATGCTACAATCGACCCCTAGACACAGACACAGCAGCATATGCTACAGTCGACCCCTAGATACAGACACACAGCACCCTATGCTACAATCGACCCCTAGACACAGACACACAGCAGCATATGCTACAATCGACCCCTAGACACAGACACACAGCAGCATATGCTACAATCGACCCCTAGACACAGACACACAGCAGCCTATGCTACAATCGACCCCTAGGCACAGACACACAGCGGCATATGCTACAGTCGACCCCTAGACACAGACACACAGCAGCATATGCTACAATTGACCCCTAGACACAGACACACAGCAGCCTATGCTACAGTCGACCCCTAGACACAGACACACATCATCACATGCTACAGTCGACCCCTAGACACAGACACAGCAGCATATACTACAGTCGACCCCTAGACCAAGACACACAGCAGCCTATGCTACAATCGACCCCTAGACACAGACACAGCAGCATATGCTACAGTCGACCCCTAGATACAGACACACAGCACCCTATGCTACAATCGACCCCTAGACACAGACACACAGCAGCATATGCTACAATCGACCCCTAGACACAGACACACAGCAGCCTATGCTACAGTCGACCCCTAGACACAGACACACAGCAGCCTATGCTACAATCGACCCCTAGACACAGACACACAGCAGCCTATGCTACAGTCAACCCCTAGACACAGACACACAGCAGCCTATGCTACAATCGACCCCTAGGCACAGACACACAGCGGCATATGCTACAGTCGACCCCTAGACACAGACACACAGCAGCCTATGCTACAGTCGACCACTAGACAAAAACACACAGCAACCTATGCAACAGTCGACCCCTAGACACAGACACACAGCGGCATATGCTACAGTCGGCCCCTAGACCAAGACAAACAGCAGCATATGGTACAATCGACCCCTAGACACAGACACACTGCAACATATGCTACAGTCGACCCCTAGACATAGTCACACAGCAGCACATGCTACAGTCGACCCCTTGACACAGACACAGCAGCATATGCTACAGTCGACCCCTAGACGCAGACACACAGCAGCCGATGCTACAGTCGATCCCTAGACACAGACACACAGCAGCATATGCTACAATCGACCCCTAGAGACAGCCACACGGCAGCATATGCTACAATCGACCCCTAGACACAGCCACACAGCAGCACATGTTACAGTCGACCCCTAGACACAGACACAGCGGCATATGCTACAGTCAACCCCTAGAGACAGACACACAGCAGCATATGCTACAATCGACCCCTAGACACAGACACAGCAGCATATGCTGCAGTCGACCCCTAGATACAGACACACAGCACCCTATGCTACAATCGACCCCTAGACACAGACACACAGCAGCATATGCCACAATCGACCCCCTAGACACAGACACACAGCAGCATATGCTACAATCGACCCCTAGACACAGACACACAGCAGCCTATGCTACAATCGACCCCTAGGCACAGACACACAGCGGCATATGCTACAGTCGACCCCTAGACACAGACACACAGCAGCATATGCTACAATTGACCCCTAGACACAGACACACAGCAGCCTATGCTACAGTCGACCCCTAGATACAGACACACATCATCACATGCTACAGTCGACCCCTAGACACAGACACAGCAGCATATACTGCAGTCGACCCCTAGACCAAGACACACAGCAGCCTATGCTACAATCGACCCCTAGGCACAGACACACAGCGGCATATGCTACAGTCGACCCCTAGACACAGACACACAGCAGCATATGCTACAATTGACCCCTAGACACAGACACACAGCAGCCTATGCTACAGTCGACCCCTAGATACAGACACACATCATCACATGCTACAGTCGACCCCTAGACACAGACACAGCAGCATATACTACAGTCGACCCCTAGACCAAGACACACAGCAGCCTATGCTACAATCGACCCCTAGACACAGACACACAGCAGCCTATGCTACAATCGACCCCTAGGCACAGACACACAGCGGCATATGCTACAGTCGACCCCTAGACACAGACACACAGCAGCATATGCTACAATTGACCCCTAGGCACAGACACACAGCAGCCTATGCTACAGTCGACCCCTAGACACAGACACACAGCAGCCTATGCAACAGTCGACCCCTAGACACAGACACACAGCGGCATATGCTACAGTCGGCCCCTAGACCAAGACAAACAGCAGCATATGGTACAATCGACCCCTAGACACAGACACACTGCAACATATGCTACAGTCGACCCCTAGACATAGTCACACAGCAGCACATGCTACAGTCGACCCCTTGACACAGACACAGCAGCATATGCTACAGTCGACCCCTAGACACAGACACACAGCAGCCGATGCTACAGTCGATACCTAGACACAGACACACAGCAGCACATGCTACAATCGACCCCTAGAGACAGCCACACGGCAGCATATGCTACAATCGACCCCTAGACACAGCCACACAGCAGCACATGTTACAGTCGACCCCTAGACACAGACACACATCATCACATGCTACAGTCGACCCCTAGACACAGACACAGCAGCATATACTACAGTCGACCCCTAGACACAGCAGCATATGCTACAGTCGACCCCTAGACACAGACACAGCGGCATTTACTACAGTCGAACCGTAGACAGACACAGCGGCATATACTATAGTCGACCCCTAGACACAGACACAGCAGCATATGCTACAGTCGACCCCTAGGCACAGCCACACAGCAGCATATGCTACAGTCGACCCCTAGGCACAGCCACACAGCAGCATATGCTACAGTCGACCCCTAGACACAAACACAGCAGCAGTCGACCCCCTAGATCTCGTTATGTAGATTTCAGAATACCGTTCCCCATAATTACGCCTACAATAATGTACAATCGATATCCCTATGTGCAGATCAACAAGTAAGTGAATAGATACAACACACTGTCTTCAATTACCTCGCACCCAGCCAAACAGCTGTCTATTTTAAAATTTTTAAATTGTCTTAGAAAAATAGCAGGGTCTCAATTTGGCAACACAAAAACACAATAATAAATAAATAGCAGTAGCTCATTAAATGCTGGCTGAAGCCATATTCGTTTGTGTTATGGAGAAAGAAAGGATGTGATACGTCAATCGCCTTTCCCTGTGCAGACTAAGACCATATTATTCTAGATAGACTAAACGTGGCACTAAAAGAGAAAATTGATCGCTTGCCAACAAAACTAGCCCTGAATGAGTGTCACAGCTGCCGGTTGTGCCTGTGCAACCATTACTTGCAAGAACGTGATGCGTCCTGTCTTTGTTGGGATCTCGTAAATCAGCCAATTTTAGGAGAGGCGTTCAATAGATACTACCTGACCAGACGAAAGGTTCGGGGGCGAATAATGGCCGGATGAGTGTCACTGATCGACTCAAAATGCATTCACACACTGGGATCGCAGATCTTGTGGACATAGATATCGACCCCTGTATAATATTTACAGTATGACAAAACGGGTTAGTCTACTGTCATCCGAGAAAAGTATACTCTTATTTGTCACCGATATACGCCCCATATAAAAGCTCCGACTTATTCCTGTTTGTAGTGGAGTGGTCTCATTTTAAAACCTCTGATAAATATATGTCTTACGATTAACATTATGCAATCGTATTCCAATACTCATTCATTCATTCATTCAGTAGCATGTCCCTCGCGGAACCTCGCTGCCATAACAACCCTCCGGAAAACCTTCCTATCCTGAGCAAGATGTCCTGCGTCTGATACACCCATCTGGAGATCATCTGCCACATCCTGCACCCATCTTCTCCTTGGCCTTCCTCTTCCTCTCTTATTCCAATACTACAACTTCAAAAATGTATAAGTCAGTGGGCAAAATATTACAACACTTGATGACATGCTCATATCATACACAGTTCTGATAATATTATAGATAATATTTAAGCAACTGAAAGAAAAAGACTGAATTTACTAACTTGTTAGTAACTGGGTAGAAATTGACTTGTATGAATTTACCAATTTGTGAGTGATTGGACTGAAAAGGGCGGGAATGAATTTCCCAGTTTGTGAATGATTGGATGGAATTTGACGGGAATGACAACTGGCAGAAGCCTTCCAGCATGATAACAGAATTGCGGCTGCAAATGTAATTAAGTAAGTACAGGGACGTATTCACTCCAATGGCACACCGGGTAAATGATACCTGATCTACTTTCATAGGACAACTGAAACTGGATATATGAGTTAGTCAACAACAGGCCAGTCGCCTTTACTTCCCGGTATATTCCTTGGTACCCATTTTAGGATAAATCGACCTGTGAGAAAAAGTGTATATAAAATTTTAGAAACACCTCTCATAGTGAACTCTAAATCTAGGTATAGTTAAGAAATTATATAAGGGTAATAATATTTAGAGCTCCATTCTGCCAGATATCTTTTCCTGATCGATAACTACCAAAACCTCTTGGCAGGAGCTTTTCCCTTACTAAAAATGTTTCCCGTTCAACAGGAAAATTATTCTCCAGCACCTTGCGAAAAGTAATATGTAAGGGGATAACCCCGAGTGTATAAGTTATAAATGATTAAATCCTAAGAGCTGAGCAATTGTTGAATGTCTTTCGCGTTTCTTTCTTTTTTTTTTTTTTTTTTTAACTGGTTCGTCATAATATTTTGCATAAGTTAACAGCTCTACCACATACCTAACAAGGTGATGTGTTTTCTGTTTCAGATATACATCAAGCAAAACTTCAACTCTCCCAGTAAGACAGTAGCAGTATGGACAGTAGATGTACTTCATGTTTAACCTGCTACATTCTCCTGGTATTTGTTTCACATGCTGCGTCTGTATCAACAGAGAAAGGGGACCCACTCAGCTGGTATATTGCTCATGATCTGACAGGATCTGATGATCTGAACTTGGCTACCAGATTCAATACTCAGACTGTACGCAATGATACGGATATCTTTCGGTTGCCGGGATCTCAGAGGCAGCCTAATCTGCCCTTAGATGTTGCACCTGTAGCAGGTTTACAAATACAGGGATTTCCCGATGGAAACAGCTGGACCTCCAGAAATTCTAGATGGTCAGGTCTATCTTCATGGGGTCAACGGACACCATCAGCTGCTGGGTGGGGAGATGAAATATTAGACAATACACCCAGCCAGACACGAAACAAAAGAAAGTGGTCTCATTTTAGTTCTTGGGGTAAGCGAAGTCTGCATAATACTTTCGGAGATGGTACTGACAAGCGATGGAAAGAAATGCCAGTATGGGGAAAGCGAGATGGCGCAGATAAGACAAAGAAATGGAAAGAAATGACTGTATGGGGAAAGCGAAACGACATTGAGGGTATAAAGAAATGGAAAGAAATGGCTACCTGGGGAAAACGGAATGAAATAGATAATAAAAAGAAATGGAAAGAAATGACTGTGTGGGGAAAGCGAGACTTTATAGACAATTTAAAGAAATGGAAAGAAATGTCTGTATGGGGTAAGAGAAATGATATAGACAATACAAAGAAGTGGAAAGAAATGTCTGTATGGGGTAAGAGAAATGATGTAGACAATATAAAGAAATGGAAAGAAATGTCTGTATGGGGTAAGAGAAATGATGTAGACAATATAAAGAAATGGAAAGAAATGTCTGTATGGGGTAAGAGAAATGATGTAGACAATATACAGAAATGGAAAGAAATGTCAGTATGGGGTAAGAGAAATTATTTAGATAATACTAAACCGTGGAAAGAGATGTCTGTATGGGGAAAACGTAACTGGGATATGAATAGAAGTGAGATGAATTTGTGGAGGCAGAATGAGCAAGCAAGACTAGGGAAAAAATGGAAGTCCTTAAGTGCTTGGGGAAAACGAGATAGCATGACTGATTCTGACACCGACATTTCATCGCTAGGAAATCGGGACAGGGACCATATAGGATTTGTGAACAATGTAAGCACTCGAGATCCCAGCGAGGGCACAAATCTGGATAAAAAGTGGAGAGAAATGACCGTGTGGGGAAAACGAAGTATCCAGTCGCCTGAGGCAAGACTACCGACCCAGCTGCCTCTGTGGAGAACGTTAAGACGTGTTCGCAACTGGCGTGATATGGACGTTTGGGGCAAAAGACCAAGTTGGAGCAAGACGGGATTCACAAGTTGGGGCAAGAGATCAGCTGATTTTGATATGAACCCATCTACATATTTCCAGCATCAGCTGCAGTATTTGACAGGTAGGTCTTTGAACAACAATACATTTAGTGATTGTTGCGATGTCTCATGTACTATTTTTGTATGCATCTGACATTCCATTGTTGGCTTTTTATGTGTTCTTAAACTAAGTTTATTTAATAAGGAATTATTATACTCCAGGTTCTTCTTCTAATAGTCCATTATGTAAAGTGTTGGTAGCCATGTCTTTCAACAACCTTTAGTCTTCATCCAGTCGTTTCTGACATAGGTGATCTCTCATGTCACGATCCTGAACTATACAGCATTCTCTCTCAGAACTCCCTCTGTATCTCTGTGGAAGGGTACATGATATTCTCTCTCAGAACTCCCTCTTTATCTCAGTGAAAGAGTACAATACATTCTCTCTCATAACTCCCTCTTTATCTCAGTGGAGGGCCACAATACATTCTCTCTCAAAACTCCTTCTGTATCTCTGTTGAAAGGTACAAAAATTCTCTCTCAGACATCTATCTGTATTACTTTTGAAGGGTACACAAATTCTCGCTCAGAACTCCCTCTGTATTTCTGTGAAAGGGTACATGATATTCTCTCTCATAACTCCCTCTTTATCTCAGTGAAAGAGTACAATACATTCTCTCTCATAACTCCCTCTTTATCTCAGTGGAAGGGTACAATACATTCTCTCTCAGAACTCCCTCTGTATCTCTGTGGAAGGCCACAATACATTCTCTCTCAAAACTCCCTCTGTATCTCTGTTGAATGGTACACAAATTCTCTCTCAGAAATCCCTCTGTATCTCTGTGAAAGAGAACAATATACTATCTCTCAGAACTCCCTTTGTGTCTCTGAGGAAGCGTACAATACATTCTCTTTCTCAGAACTCCCTCTGTATCTGCGTGGTAGGGTAAAATTCATTCCTCTCAGAACTCACTCTGTATCTTTGTGGAAGGGTACACAAATTCTCTCTCAGAACTCCCTCTGTATCTTTGGGGAAGGGTACAATACAGTCTCTCTCAAAACTCCCTCTGTATCTCTGCGGAAGGGTACAATACATTTTCTCTCAGAACTCCCTCTGTATCTCCTTTGAAGGGTACAATACATTCTCACTCAGAACTTCCTCTGTATCTCCTTTGAAGGGTACAATACATTCTCTCTCAGAACTGCCTCTGTATCTCTGCGGAAGGGTACAATACATTTTTTCTCAGAACTCCCTCTGTATCTCTGTGGAAGGGTACAGTACATTCTCCATAAGAACTCCCTCTGTATCTCCTTTGAAGGGTACAATACAGTCTCTTTCGAATGGGCAGAAAGATGCATCAGCGTGCCAAGCTAACCCTTTAGAAATGAAGTCGTTTGTTGTTCTTTTTTTCCCTCCTTAACACCAGTTGTCTCCCTCTTACTGTGTGATCAAAATATATTGTCTGTTTTGATTCAAGTAAACAGTTTTTTTTCGAGTTAACAGAACTTGTATATATATATATATATATATATATATATATATATATATATATATATATATATATATATATATATATATATATATATATATATATATATATTAGGGCTGTACCGAATAGTGATTTTTACTATTCGGCCGAAAACGAATAGCTGGACTAACTATTCGGCCGAATACGAATACAAATAGTGAATCATCATCATCAGGTGCTTTGCCGATTGGCATGGGCGATTATGCCCTGCGACAATCTGTGATCTCCTGCAGCATGTATTATTTCGTGTGCTGACACACCCCCATGCCATGCAACAAGACTGTCAAGAATCTTCTCTCGTTGTCTTCCTCTATCCCTCCTTCCACATATCTTTCCAGTGGTCACCACATGTTCCATTTTCCCTCATCTTATAACATGGCCGAAAATGATGACTGTCTCCTTCTGATGTCTGTGAGTAGTCGGGCTCCCGCCTCTTTCAATACTTCTTGATTTTCTGTCCAATGTATTCTAAACATTCTTTTGTTAAACCACATGTCTGAGGACTCACAGCCAAATGTTAAAACTGGATGTATTTAGCAAGCAAGAATTCTTTTTCTAGCCTTCAATGACAGAGATATATTGCATAAGATGTTCTTCATTTTATAAAATTTAGTTTTTGCCTGTCCTATTCTGTTTCTTATTTGAGTAATGCATCTTCCATCTGATGTTATCCATGTGCCCAAATACTTACATTTCTGTACTTGTCCCAAAATAAAACCATTGACTTCTATTACACATTTAGGGATAATTATTTTCTTTGATAACACTATTACTTCTGTCTTCCCACTATTCAAACTGAGGCCCATTCTTCCACTTTCGAATAGTGTATAAAAACAGTTTTTTAAAAATCATTCTTAATGTCAAATGTACGCTGACATTTTACTTCACAAAATGTAAAACAGAATAATAAACATGTAAAAACATTTCATGTTTTGCATCCTTCAGTCAGTCAGTCTATGGTAACTAATACCTAGGAATGAAAGTATTCTTAGTTTGATAACAAGTAACTAAACTTGTAAATTGTCACTGACAGCTTAGTTAATTCATAAAAGCGGCATTAACTTTAAAATAAAAACGAATCGTTCCATGATGTCAGCATTAAGGCAGCTTCTTGTCTCACTGAAGGCATTTCCAGCTGTACTAAACAGATGTTAACTTGGTACGCTCGTAGGTGGTGCACAAAGATAACGCTTGACAGTATGAACCAAGGTGGGAAATTTCTATTTCTTAATTTTCCACCAGTCTAGAAACGGGTGTAAGGTAACCACTATTCGTATTCGGCCCGACCGCTACTAATACCGAATAGTTATTAGGTCCACTATTCGGCCCGGAAGCGAATACGAATCGAATATTCGGTACAGCCCTAATATATATATATATACCTGTCCATAATTCACCTGTGTAGTTGAGACCTTTCTAACCGCAGATGCAGGTTTGCAAATTTTGTGGCACATTGGGCGTTAGTCATTAGACCTGTGTTTTAAAGACGACCATTCAATATGGACGCTAACATCTTACCGGTGGATTTTACTTCCGATGACATTCCCTAGTACCTATTATTGGTTGTGTCGACCTAGGAGCCAAAGTTCCTTTTAGGAAAAGTCTAGTTTGCCCTATATAGAATCCACGGCCATCGGACAAGTAAACCAGGGTCCATGTCTTGCAAAACGCTGCCGGAATCAGTCAGCTCAGGAAATGAACCTTTTGCATACAACACACACACACACACACACACACACACACACACACACACACACACACACACACACACACACACACAATATAATTGATTGGTTGCTTTCTGAGGTAGTCTTAGATTAAATGACAGAGATTTTAAAACTCACATTTATGACAAAAAAATTTTCTTATTAGTATCTTTGGGATTCTTTTAACACTGTATCACGTGTGTGTGCGTGCGCGTCTCTCTCTCTTTTCTCTCTCTCTCTCTCTCTCTCTCTCTCTCTCTCTCTCTCTCTCTCTGTGTGTTTGTGTGTGTGCGCGTCTCTCTCTCTCTGTGTGTGTGTGTGTTTGTGTGTGTGCGCGTCTCTCTCTCTCTATCTCTCTCTCTGTGTTTGTGTGTGTGCGTTCGCGTCTCTCTCTCTCTTTCTCTCTATATGTGTGTGTGGGTGTGGGTGTGTGTGTGTGTGTGCGTCTCTCTCTCTCTCTCGCTATGTGTCTGTGTGTGTGTGTGTGTGTGTGTGTGTGTGTGTGTGATAGGACGAGCACATAAACTTCCCTACAATTCGTTCAACATCTCATGAATACACTTGCGAGCCATATCTCGAAATCTGCTCGTTAGATCGCAACGATTTTTTGCATGCAACCTTAGAACATCCATGACGCAAAAATAATGGTATCCATTCGTAGATAGATGCTCGGCATGCTAAAGACCAGCAAGTTCCTTTGATCTTTTCAAACCATTGTAAATAATTGGAGTAAACTTTTAGATTTTACAGTAAAAATCTAAATTTCTGTTTCTATTGTTTGTCAGAGACGTGCCTCCATAATTGATAGGTCAAGTGAATTTTTTGTGTTGTCTCTTATGTTTAACTGAGTTCAATTGAGCTGAGTCAAAAAAGACATCACACCACTTGAGGTATTCCCATATGCGCTCCGTTCCCACCTTCAGCAACCAGCACAGAGCTCCATTACTAATGGTAGCAGACGCGGTTTGGTTATATGTCCATCTTGCCATTCCTCTGAGTGTAGTGTGCCGGCCAGGCCCTCTGGTCACACCCAGGTGTATCATTCTCTCCAGGTGTCAGATTCATTCCGAATCTGACGATCCCAAAATCTTGATAAATGTTACTGACTGAACAAATTGTAATCCATCTCGGTGCCAGTACCCGTCTCTCTCTCGGAGCACATGTTAAACACACTTTATTTGAAATTAATGAATATATTTGAAAAGGACTTTTTTGAAAAGTCGATACTGCATTGTGATTTCAATGGTAATTTCAGTTTTTGGTGAGTAACAAGTTGATTTGTCTCTAAGATTTTTAAGATCTCACGTCTAATGACATCTACATCAAAGTCGTCAACTTACATTTTCCTTTCTTGCTTGACGAGTCTACTCTGTGTCCTGTCTAATCCAAAGGTCAAATGATGCTCTATCCAGACCAAGCGCCAATCGTCTTCGTTTATCTGGGTCATGAATATTAATGACCTATCACGTGACCTATTCCCTAAGAAATTGCTGGTACAGTAAAACTGTAACCTTCTGCATAGTTACAAACTTGCATCTCAAATTGATTTTGAAATTGAAGTCTGTCAGCTTTTATAAGCTGGCTATATGACACAATTACTCAACATTAGTTTTTGGATGGGCTTTTGACTGAACAACCTTGACCGACGTCCTATTTTTGCACGGGGTCAATAAGAGTGCGACTACACGAGAAAATAACCAAACTGCCTTGTTTCCTTTGACCCCGTGTTAAACCAGTCATAGTGTGCATTACTTCATGAAACTAAGGAACGTAAACCTTCCAAACGTCTACCAAGATGGTTTCATGATTGAAATATATATTGTAAACTACATATGATTTTATTCTTTATTGAAAAAAAAAAAAATATTTCCTGAACGCTATGGATATTCTAAGGCTGCATGAAAAAAATGAAAAAAATCATTGCGATATAACAGGTAGTTTTCGAGAAAATGGCTTGCATGTGTGTTTGTGTATTTATGAACGAACTATAGATCAGCTGGCTTGTGGGTTCTGGCGTTGTTCGTTGCCAGAGATGCACCGTTCAGAACGTCGCTGATATTTATAAGCCGGGCAAGCCCGTGGACGAATGTGCAGAATTTGCACCCATTACAGATGCTATCTTTGCTGATCTTTCAGTGATGTCTTGGTTATTAATGTAGCCGTTTATGTTAAAATTACTAAGCTGAAGTTTTAAGTATTTTTGTCATCCTAAAGGAGGAAGTTTGCCAATACTTTGCTTCTTGACGGTGATCATACTGGTCGAGTGAACGTAGCCATTGTCACTGTTTTGTAATGCTCTGCCTACCATCAGGTGACTGGAGACCATGAACACCAACTATCTCTCGGCAGCTCTCTAACTGAGCCCACCATCTGCTCCCATTGCGTCAGGTTGCCCTGATTTATGAGAAGTAGTGAGTGTTAGCAGGAGCATCGCAGAGTAGGGCACTCACTTGCCCTAGCAATAGAAAAGGTTACTGAAGGCTGAGGACGTAGTCTAAAGCCACGTGGATGTGGAAAGCAACGGGAAACTACCACATTACAATCCCAAGAAAATCATCATGGAAGCCAAAAATGAACGGAAGCTGAAATATTTTGTTCATATCAAGCGCCGATACAGACTGGAAAAAAATTGTAGAAGGCATGGTACCAGGAAGCATGGGAAGGGGCCGACTGACACGAAGATGGGGACAGGATAAAAGAGACACCTTGAGTATAAAGGTACATGAGGCGGGAGAACTGGCGAGAGACTGAGTTGTTTTTTTTCAGGCAGACTGTGATGACAACGACGTTCTGCAAAGGACCTGCTACATGATGATGATGATGAGAAATGGGGGTGGGATGTTTTATAAGTACTAGAAGAGCGTCCTTTAGTCTAGGGGACAGGAGGAGACACATTACGTTGCCACTGTTACAGGAAACCCCTATTCTGATATTCGTCAATAACATCCTCCTCGTTCTCCACCTCCTCCTCCTCTTTCTCCTCCTCCTTCTCCTTCTTCTCCACCCCCTCTTCCTCCTCTTCCTTCTTCACCTCCTCCTCCTCCCCCTCCTCCCCATCATCATCATCATAATGAAGTGCCTTACAGACTGGTTTAGGTGATCATACCTCTCCAAACTTTGTGATCTTCAACAGCAGGTCTCTATCAGTGTGTGGACACTCCCAAATGCAGTAATAAAAAGTTGTCAACGTTTTACTCGCGTTGTTTTTCTCTGTCTCTTTTCCCACATATATTTCCGGTGGCCACAACATGCTCTTGTTCCCTCTTCTCATAACTTGAACAAACAATTTTGACTGTTTCTTCCTGAAGTTCGTTGCCATTTTTGCTTCGCCTCTTCTACAACATCTGGGGTTTTTTGTATACGTTTTTAGCTGTTCGGCAAAATTCAAATGATTCTTCCGCAAAATCACAGCTCTGAGGCTTAAAGAAATTGGTTTGTTTGTTTATTAAATAACATATTCGAACTATATTTTAAAACTGGCTCTATATAGCATAAGATAATTCTTTTCCTAACCCCTAGTGACATGGATTTTTGAATACAATGTTTTCCTGTTTTGCTCTTTGGTAAGATGAATGATGAAAATACCATGGACATATTTTTTAAAGAATAGCAATTAAGATGTCTTTAAAAAAAAAAACTGATGCGCGACGAGAACTGACTACCCACATGATTCATTGGTCATATCCTGAAAAGGAGAAAACTGGAGTACATCGTGGAGGTTTGAAAACTGGAGTATATTATGGAGGTTTGAAAACTGGAGTATATCGTGGCGGTTTAAAAACTGGAGAACATCGTGATGGTTTGAAAACTGGAGTATATCATGGAGGTTTGAGAACTGGAGTACATCGTGCTACAGTCAACATTTACATAAACATCAATAACATGTATCAATAAACTGGAAGTTGTTTAAGCAAAAGTAAAGAAACATTAGTGCTAACTATTTGATTCTAAGGGTGTATGGCATTAGAAGCCAGGGAGTGGGCGAGAGCCGTGGATGACCTTTAAACCTGGTTGTGAATGATGCAGTGGCTTCTTCTATATAAACAACCATTTTTTTTTTAAATGCTGTAGTAAACTCTTTACACTTTTTCTCAGGTTCTGCAAAGCGTGAGGAAGTGTCACAAAATATGTTTCACAGTAAACTCCAAAACCACTGAGCGCTACAAGGTGGCCTAGCAGAGTAGATGCTCTAAAACCTTTACGATTTTAACTTTGTAAAATCTATGATGCATTATTACAAATAACAGAAGACGACAATAGAGATAGAGAAACAAAAAAATCAAAGCAAGAGGGGTAGTAAAAACTATGTGAAATAAATTTAGTCTCGAAGCTTTAGCAGTATGTTACCATACACGTGTCAGATTGTGAATAGATGTTTTAGGAACCATACTTCTTCTTCTTTTCTTCCACCTTGTGCCTCATCGAAGTGTCGGGGGTGGGGGGGGGGGAGGTGTAATGTTCTTTGATGAGCTCTGTCAAGAGCCTTATTGAGACTGATGTTCTTTTCTGTAAGGCTGTTCTTAATGCCATCACTCCATCTGTTCCGAGGTCTTCCACTAGCTCTATACCCGTTGTTACGTTTTAGTGTGGCTCGCTGTGGCAGGTAGTACCAGTGCAATCTTGTTAGCAGTCCAAACCATCTCCTTTTTTCATCTTAGGCATTTCTTTTTGAACTGCTGAATCCTCTGCCGACTTGCCGGGCCTGTCGCGAATTCGTCTTCAACTGAACAATTGCCATACACAAAGTGAAAAGTTACAGTCTGTTTATGATGAGATGGCAATTGTCACTAAAGAGATTGCAGAGACTCCCGACTACATTACAACATGTCCTGCCGAAACTAAAGTCAGAGCCAGAAAGAGAAAGAGAAAGTGTCGTCTGTGAAGAAGTTGTCGACGAACTCTTAACAGAGCAGAATTAATTTAAAATTAACTTTCTAGGTTTTTATTCTGTATGAACGATTCTTGCTTCGGGAGACCCATAACAAACATTGTCTGTTTTTATGTAACATTTTAACACTCAAGGATACAGAAGATGAAACGTTTGACAATTATTGTACCAGTCATTATTTTCGGTCGAAAATGAATTAGAAATAACTGCACATAATCTTCAAGAAAAAAAAAAAATTACTTGAGTATCCCGGATGCTAACATATACAATGAAACCTTTTGATGTTTTAAAGTAACTGTGCTAAAATAACTTCATTACTTTGAATTCGAATATTTTTCTAGCTCTGAGAGTTTTATTAGCAAGCCCGGTCTGTGAGCAAGTGAGGAAAGTAGGTTTTCCAAGTTAAAATTATTAAAACACTACTTAAGCTAATTAAAACTTAGACATCTGACATACATTTTTATGAAATCGAAATTGGTTGCCACTCTAGACATCATCATCATCATCACCAGGTGCCTTGCCGACTGGCGTGGGCGATCGTGCCTCTCCACAATCTGCGATCTCCTGCAGCATGTATCAGCTCCTGTGCAGACCCACCTCCATGCTATGCAAGATTTTTTTTTTATAAGTACATTTTGTGCAGTTTAGGTTTTTAAATCATAATCAAAGTTTATGTTAAAAAAGAAAAAAAGAAAAAATCGTTTCAGGGTAAAAATTTCGAAGACTTGCGAATAAACTGAGTAAATCTACTTCTCGGCCCTGATGCTCCATTTTAACCGGCATGCGAACGCGCATACATTTAGACATGCAGGTATAGATGCATAGATGCACCCATACGTTGTGAAGAGCCACATAGTAGATTACAACTAGCTTAAAGCTTGTTGAGGTATACAATCTTGTCATCCCTTTGTGGGATGCAATTTTTCGTTTTTTGAAGCCCTACTCTGGCTCTTGCCAGGGGCCGGAATATAGCTCAGCCATAAATATGGTCTAATGGTTGAGCACGGTTTCTGGGACCTCCTCACGGGTGATCCTCATCCACATGGTGGCACTTTGTGTAATCGGATGTTTATCGCTTGTGTGATGTCCTGATGGGATGAAAGGTAAGAGAGAGAGAGAGAGAGGGAGAGAGAGAGAGAAAGAGAGAGAGAGAGAGAGAGAGAGAGAGAGAGAGAGAGAGAGAGAGAGAGAGAGACTGCTGAGAAACATCTCAGGGGAAAAAATATTTTTAGAAAAAAAAAACACTAAAATAATCAGAAGCCACAAACGTGTGTAATGGAAATAGTGGTGAACCCTCTCAAGAACGAGATATGGCTGAAGTAAAAATTTTAACAAGGAATATTTTTATCCACTTGTGAGATTGACCTTATTTACATTTGTCTTGCATCCACGCACTGCCCTGCCGCTAAATGCTTGTATAAACTGCTTCTATTTGATTCCTGCTGTTTCAAGAGGTCACAATATTCTCCGCCCTAAAGAGAGGCTGCGTTGTCACTTCACTAGCCCCAGAACTGGAGACAACTGGCAATTATTTTCTCTGGCATTTATCTTTGATGTCCACCATATTTATACAGAAGAATCAATTTACTATGGGTTAGGTTTCGTGTTTACCATCAACAGAAAGATTTTTTTTATTATTATTTTAAATACATATTTTTTTGTTTTTTGTTTTGGAGAAACAATTATCTTTCTCACACTTCCTTGTTGCAGTTGATTTACGATTTGCGTTGAGTTCGTTTAAGAACCGACATAACAGCGCTTTCGGGATTCCCATGACCGATTCGTCTCCATCTGCAGTAGCTAACGCAGAGTTCCAAAACTTATAGTACCAGTAGCAGTCTGATTATACGTCTGTTTTACCTTTTCTCTGAGAGTCGAGTTCGGCCAGATCCTCTAGTCACTTCTCTCTGCATCAGTCTCTCCAGTGATAATCAATTTGCTGTTACAAATTACACACGTTCCGAATTCCACACGTTCTGAATTACACACGTTCTCCCGTAAGTCCTTTGCCACGTCTGCCTTATCATGCGCCAGTATTCCACCAGTGTGTGCAGAGCCAGCCAATCTCTCCGCCTGTTCATTTCCGAGAAAGGATCTAGACAGTGATCCTCACGGATGACCTCCGATACGAAGCATGTCACTCTGCACGAAGCATGGTTGTCCTCACTGTACATGCTTTCTGAGTCTCTTACATTCACGATGTGTGTATACTTGGTTGTATTGTGTGCTAGCATACAATAAACATAAACGGAAATTGTAGAATTACCGGCTTTCTTTTGAATAACGGCCCCAAATTAGGCCGATAATATACCCTAACAGGGCCTCAGTCACATGTAAATCGCAGACTTCCGCCACCACCGAGAGTATCTATCAGGGGCTAAACTAGATGGCTGGGACTCACGAGCAAAAAAAAAATAAATAAATAAATAAAGGAAGCTGCAGGAGATGCAGTAGCTGCTGCTCGTGAGTCCCAGCCGTCTAGTTTAGCCCCAATCCACGAAATACTTTCGGTGGTGGCGGTAGTCGCCGGAAGTGCGCAATTTACATGTCGCCGGAAGTCCGCAATTTACATGTGACTGAGGCCCTGTTAGGCAATATTTTCGGCCTCGATAATTTGGGACCGTTATTTGGAAGATAGCCGAATTACATGCATTCATATGACCAAAGCCACAGCCACCGTCTGTACTTGCAACGAGACCTGAAAATAGATGTTAGAATTTCCTTCGATTAAGGAATTCGCCCCCCTCCCCTCCCACTTTCCATATTTCACTGGCTCGCCCAAATCGAAGCAGTCTAAATAAAATAAACAATGAGACAGGAAGCAATTATTATCATGGTCAGTGACAGGCAACAGCAGCAGACGATAGAGCTCAACTGAAGCCATCATAAGCAGAACGTTCTCTTGCAATCGGCGGAACTAAGAGAGATATGTTTTTAAAAAAAAAAGTATATACAAGAAAGATATGAACATCTATATCTGAGGAATAACGTCGAACGGATCTAGTTCCACATTTTCGGATAAACACAGCATATTCAATACATGATACACTCAGCAAGCACCGTATGGTTTCTATTTGGGTCTGGAAACTGGTGAGTCAGGTAGTAGGCGTTAGACTATTTCTGATTGTGTTGTGTTTAATATTAATTCCTTCAGCACTGAGCAACATATCATGTGCTAGGTTATTCTACTTACAGTGAGCCGGGAATACAGAGAGTGGCCAGCAGGTGCCACAGAGATAGCATTCAGCAATTAATTTAAGAAAAATCCTGAGAGGATTTGATTATTTACACAGACGTTTCAGTGTCAAGACGCTTTGGATTTCTTAGCAAAAGTTAATGGTCGACATTTTGAGCAGGAGACCTTGCATACGATACCACAACATCCAGCTTAAGAATGAACGTAGAGGCGGTCACTGCAGCTTTCCGCTGGCTAGAGAACACGAGACACACACGCAACGTGATTGTAACTGACTTAGAAAGCATGCTGAGGAAAATCAGGACAGGCAAGCTTCGTGCAGAGCAGCATGTTTCACTGCGGAGGACACGGATGAGGAGTATTGTCTGGATTTTTTTTTTTACCTGGAAACGCCGGTGTGTTGGGAAATGAACAGCCTGACAGACTGGCTGGCTCTACATAACTTGATACAATACTGATACATGATAAGGCTGACGTGGTTAGTGCTTTGTGGGAGAGCGTGTACAGTTTGGAGGAGCAGATGGATCACCACAGTCTGGTGAGATTGATGCAGGGGGTAGTGACGAGATGTTCTGGCAGATGCTCGAGGCTCAGAGGAAAGGTAAGACAGACGTTTAATTAATCAGAATGCCACTGGCACCCATAGTGTCGAAACTTTTCGATGGCTGCTGAAGATGGGGGTGGGGCGGAGCGTTTATGCCCCGAGTGCTGTGATGCCAGTTCCTGAATCAACCCAACTCAACTAAGCTTACACAATACATTATTACTAAATCTTTTCAGCCCCATACAGATGCCACATTAACTTTTTTTCCCCCAGTTGTTGTGTTAGAATGACATCCCCTCCGAATATTCGCTCAGATTACTTTTTAATATACTTCATTTGGAGGCAACTATTTATCCGCGAGTGCTTGATGAAATGGTTAGTTGCGTACCCTTTACAGGACGTTGCAGAACCAACCCCAGCAGCCCCTGGCTGTTGTGTGGTTGTTCTAGGCAAATTTACGTCAAGTAGTTTGCCATTGCTTATTGAACGGTCGTCTTTCTTGAAACCACTGTCGAAACCAAGGCAAGGCGCATGGCCCGCAGCTGGGATCGAACCCGGCATCCTGGCATCACGAAGTGTTCTCATCGTCTTAGCCACAGAGCCGACACTTGATGAAATAGAATAGTTCAATCAGATGTACGTGGTACTAAGTGACTTGCATATATGAGAATAGTTTTAGTATGAAACATTTGCAGCGGCGTCTGAAGCTTAGGCTTTGCGAGTCCGACTCGTAATTCCAACGTACCTTGATCGAAACCCACTGCTGGCTGCGTGGATTTTCTATCGAGGTATGGAGCGTCGCAGGTCGACCCAGCCTAAATTTGGTACCAGGATGGCTGTCCTGGGGAAGTAAAGACGCCCGGCGTAATGCTGACCACATTACTCACCGAGTGCCGATTGGTCTGTAAAAATATTGGTGCTCTTTTCATATTCCCGAAAAGAGCCACATTTTCCAGGCCTAAAATGTTTCCCCACATCGACACGAAAGATCATGTTTGATTGTCAGTGCGTATATAACGCAACCAAGTATTCCAGTTACTCACGTGACACTTTACTGAACATATTGGCTGTCCCTAAAATATAAGAATGTTAATGTGTGTATTGTTGTCTGTCTGCGTCTGTGGCTTAGGCGCTGCGAACGCGCTTCGTAATGCAAGGTTAAATCCTTCTTGCCGACGGTTTGTCTTGCGGTGGTTTCGACCGTGGTGCCGAGAGCCGACCGTCCAGAGGGCAATGGCAAATTACTGGACGTAAATTTGCCTAAAAAAACCACAACAGCCAAAAAATGCTGGGGTAGGTTCTGCAACGTCCTGTAAAGGATTCTTGTTGGCTAACGTTTCTTTACATAATACTGCTTATATAATTACGTCATTATTGACATTTAGACTATACATCTGTAGTGTATATTTCTCTCTCTCTCTCTCTCTCTCTCTCTCTCTCTCTCTCTCTCTCTCTCTCTCTCTCTCTCTGTGTGTGTGTGTGTTTTCTTTAAATACCATGCAAACTTTGAGCATCTATTTTTTATGATCCATCATGCGTTTAAGTTCCTCCTTCTGTACATGGGTGTCATTGAAGTTACGGTGTGTGTTTATGTTGCGTTTATGTGCGTGTATGAATGTAACCCAATAGCGAGACAATCAAAACAACACGGGAATTGCATCAGAGACTCAGAAATAGCACCCTTACACAGTCCCAAGCAGCGAGAACGATATAATTGTATTAGGCCGGCATGAAGTCAACAGCTATCTGCTAAAAGCTGACACAAGGCAAGTTTCTATAAAAGGCACTGGTGTGTTTTTTGTTCGTTCCCGTGCTCAACTGGAAATGTTTGTATACAAGATTAGTCTGGTTGACTTGTCTGCCCCTGAATGCCTGAGGTGCAAAGAAATTGTCAGCGGAGCTGTTTCTTTCAGCAACTGATATCGCCGCCCTCTCGGCCTGTGAAAACTGACCAGTTTCATGTGGCTGTGGAAATGTGTGTCCATAAATATTGGTATAAGCAGCAGACTGGGCCGAGCTGGATTATACAGAAAACAGGCACGGATAGGACATTCGATGTTGCTGCTTGGACATCAACGTCCTAACACCAGGCTGCTGTGTCACATTTGGCCAACCTAATGATGTACCTCGCTGTTTTGGTTAGGAAGGTTTTCCTGAAGGATTCTCCTTTTCCTATATATGTAGTTATTCTCTAATTCTTTTCTTTTCTTACTTGTATCTCTTCACACGCGCGCGCGCTCTCACACAGAGAGAGAGAGAGAGAGAGAGAGAGAGAGAGAGAGAGAGAGAGAGAGAGAGAGAGAGAGAGAGAGAAAGAGAGAGAGAAAGAGATAGAGAGAGAAAGAGAGAGAGAGAGAAAGAGAGAGAGAGAGAGTACAGGGCTACTATTTTCTACTTCCTGTATGAGCCCTTGTAACAAACATTTGTTTTCCATATACTAGGAGCATTAAACCGAAAAACACAATCTCTAGCAGCATTAGCGGCGTCCGTGGTTAGGCGTTGCGAGTCCGACAACGAACCGCTATCGAAACCCACTGCTGGCTGCCTTGATTTTTACCACGTATGGGAGGTCGCAGGTCGACACAGCCTAAATGGGTACCAGGATGGCTGTCCTTGGAAAGTAAAGACGGCCGGCGTAATGCTGACCACATTACCCACCCAGTGCCGATATGGTCTGTAAAAAATATGGGACGCTTTTTCCAAATGCCCAAGGCGTGACAAAAGGTCTTTACTTTATTTTTTTCTAATAGCAGCATTAAAACTAGTGAATATTACGGAAACGTTACGATAAACTGATGACTTTTTACAGATTCAGACAATACATATTTTGGTTGTGTGAATTCTTGACAAAAGCATGGTCGCAAAAAATCTCTGACACATGCAATACATACTTTTTTTTTCTTTTAAAGAAGGCAATAGGATGATCCCGCACAAGCAGTTTAAGGTCACTACTAACTACCAATAAAGAAATGTATGAGCTGACACTTGGAACAATCAGTCTACTAAAATATATTACTCTGAGGGTCAGAACAAGCCTGACCATGAGGTTACCCTTTCAGTTGTTGACCATCAATATGTATTGGCCAAGGTATCAAAAGCTGGTCTCTGACACAACTTCCGGTCTGGAGCTGTAGGTGTCGGTGGCCAGAGGTCTCCTGTCAGCATCTGTTACATTACTCGTGTAAATCACTGATAAACGTACAGAGAGTCAAGACACTTTTTTTTCAAGCATCTACGTCAGAACACTTTTAAACATAGCGCAGTGATTCCCAAACTGTTCTTTACAGGAGCGCTACGAAATATTCGAAGATACACAAGTTTTTTATTTTTATTTTATTTATTTCATCTTTTACATACGAATAGCCATACTTTTACTTAGGTTAGGGCGCCGTGGAAACATTTAATTTAAAAAAAGCGCTGCGACTAAGAAACGTTTGGGAAACACTGGTTTTGAGGACACACCTGTAGACACCCACATTGTCGGATATTTTATTATGTACAAATGTAAAGACAGGCTGTCTTTGGGGGGTGATTTTTGTAAAACTATCCTTGCTGCCAAGTAGACAAAGCATTTACTATTGTTGTAAGAACATGTCTTGAGATGCACGTTCAACCCTACCAGGACCGCACAACGACGATTCAGATTCCGACATTGATAGGGAATGGATGATGGTTGAGAACTTGGCTTATATTGACTGTTCTCGTCGCCGTTTTCTCCTTCAGTTTTGATGTTGCAAGATTGCGGAAGCCCCCGTTGGCAGCCGGAGTTACTGACTTTAGTGCTCCTGGTGGCACTATGAGCTGTGATTATCGACTGAGTTCCAGATTTGTACATAATGGCAATGATAGGTGATGTATTTTTTTTTTTTCGTTGTGTTCCTGGGACAAAACGTGTTCTATATCTGCTGTTTTTTTTTTTTTTTAACTGGTCGTGGCTGCAACTTTGCCGAGGAAATATGGAGAGTGTTCAGGAATAGTTTTAATCTACTCATCGCCTAGCTTTTCGTCGAATGAAGTTGATTTTTAGCGATGACGTCTGGTCTCGCAGTGTGTTTTTGATCAAATCGTGTGCATTGTGCTGACTGGGGACACTTTTAATGGCTACTGACTCAGTTTGTGAATGGAATCACTGGCATAGGCGGTTGAGCAATTGTGGGCCAAGCTCGTTTGCTGTGATGCCGAAACCGAAACGACTAACTAAATAACTAACTAACAATGATTTATAAACACCGGTAACACAAAGTACCACTTTTCGGACAGGAATCACCGGGGTACAATTCACAGAAACCCCGATGAACCGTTAGGTTTTGTTATGGCTACCGAAATCAGCCGGAGTTGAGCTTTAAGACAAAACTGCGTCCCAAATTAGAGCGAGGTAGTTACATAACGATCCTGCTTTGTGCACAGTCCGGCCTTATGTTAGCCACATCACATACGAACAGCCGATTGTTCCATACATAAATGTTCCGCACATAAATGTCTTTTGGTTCGTACAGGCGCCGTATGTTCCAGACAAACTGGTGCTTTATGGTAAAACAACATAATAATCTTTGCCCCCTACTAACCCGAGAATACTTCCTGGTACCAATCTTGGGTTATAACATTTGGAAGGTCAGTTATAAAGGAATGCCTATATTGATGTAGATTCGAACACAGTACACTAGAGACATTTGCAGTTGGGCTGGCCTCTGCAGTATCAGAGCTTTTTCAAGAGCAATGTGCTATTAAGCTATTCAACTCATATAAACAATATAGGTAAGGATGAATGTAAAGATATAGATAACAGCGTAGATAACGATGTAAATGACAATATATGTAGCGGTAAAGATAACAGTGTAGATGGCGATGTAAATGACAATATATGTAGCGGTAAAGATAACAGCGTAGATAACGATGTAAATGACAATATATGTAGCGGTAAAGATAACAGTGTAGATGACGATGTAAATGACAATATATGTAGCGGTATAGATAACAGTGTAGATTACGATTTAAATGACAATATATGTAGCGATATAGATAACAGCGTAGTTAACGATGTAAATGACAATATATGTAGCGATATAGATAACAGACTAGATAACCACGTAAATGACAATATAAGTAACGATATAGATAACAGTGAAGATAGTGATGTAAATGACAAGATATGTAGCGGTAGATGACGATGTAAATGACAATATATGTAGCGATAAAGATAACAGCGTAGATAATGATGTAAATGACAATATATGTAACGGTATAGATAACAGTGTAGATAACGATGTAAATGACAATATATGTAGCGATATAGATAACAGCGTAGATAACGATGTAAATGACAATATATGTAGCGATATAGATAACAGTCTAGATAACCACGTAAATGACAATATAAGTAACGATATAGATAACAATGAAGATAGTGATGTAAATGACAAGATATGTAGCGATATCGATAACAGTGTAGAGAACGATGTGAATAACAACATATGTAACGAAATAGATAACATTGTAGATAACGATGTTAATGACAATATAAGTAACGATATAGATAACAGTGTAGATAACGATGTAAATGACAATATAGGAAACGATATAGATAACAGTGTAGATGACGATAAATGACAATATATGTAACGATATAGATAACAGTGTAGATGACGATAAATGACAATATATGTAACGATATAGATAACAGTGTAGATAACGATGTAAATAACAATATATGTAACGATATAGATAACAGTGTAGATAACGATGTTAATGACAAAATATGTAACAATCATCATCATCACGCCGTAACACTATGTGTCGCTGGGTTTATTTTTTTCTAATAGCAGCATTAAAACTAGTGAATATTACGGAAACGTTACGATAAACTGATGACTTTTTACAGATTCAGACAATACATATTTTGGTTGTGTGAATTCTTGACAAAAGCATGGTCGCAAAAAATCTCTGACACATGCAATACATACTTTTTTTTTTCTTTTAAAGAAGGCAATAGGATGATCCCGCACAAGCAGTTTAAGGTCACTACTAACTACCAATAAAGAAATGTATGAGCTGACACTTGGAACAATCAGTCTACTAAAATATATTACTCTGAGGGTCAGAACAAGCCTGACCATGAGGTTACCCTTTCAGTTGTTGACCATCAATATGTATTGGCCAAGGTATCAAAAGCTGGTCTCTGACACAACTTCCGGTCTGGAGCTGTAGGTGTCGGTGGCCAGAGGTCTCCTGTCAGCATCTGTTACATTACTCGTGTAAATCACTGATAAACGTACAGAGAGTCAAGACACTTTTTTTCAAGCATCTACGTCAGAACACTTTTAAACATAGCGCAGTGATTCCCAAACTGTTCTTTACAGGAGCGCTACGAAATATTCGAAGATACACAAGTTTTTTATTTTTATTTTATTTATTTCATCTTTTACATACGAATAGCCATACTTTTACTTAGGTTAGGGCGCCGTGGAAACATTTAATTTAAAAAAAGCGCTGCGACTAAGAAACGTTTGGGAAACACTGGTTTTGAGGACACACCTGTAGACACCCACATTGTCGGATATTTTATTATGTACAAATGTAAAGACAGGCTGTCTCTTGGGGGGTGATTTTTGTAAAAACTATCCTTGCTGCCAAGTAGACAAAGCATTTACTATTGTTGTAAGAACATGTCTTGAGATGCACGTTCAACCCTACCAGGACCGCACAACGACGATTCAGGTTCCGACATTGATAGGGAATGGATGATGGTTTGAGAACTTGGCTTATATTGACTGTTCTCGTCGCCGTTTTCTCCTTCAGTTTTGATGTTGCAAGATTGCGGAAGCCCCGTTGGCAGCCGGAGTTACTGACTTTAGTGCTCCTGGTGGCACTATGAGCTGTGATTATCGACTGAGTTCCAGATTTGTACATAATGGCAATGATAGGTGATGTATTTTTTTTTTTTCGTTGTGTTCCTGGGACAAAACGTGTTCTATATCTGCTGTTTTTTTTTTTTTTTAACTGGTCGTGGCTGCAACTTTGCCGAGGAAATATGGAGAGTGTTCAGGAATAGTTTTAATCTACTCATCGCCTAGCTTTTCGTCGAATGAAGTTGATTTTTAGCGATGACGTCTGGTCTCGCAGTGTGTTTTTGATCAAATCGTGTGCATTGTGCTGACTGGGGACACTTTTAATGGCTACGGCATACATTTGAAGAATCCAGCGTAACTGACTCAGTTTGTGAATGGAATCACTGGCATAGGCGGTTGAGCAATTGTGGGCCAAGCTCGTTTGCTGTGATGCCGAAACCGAAACGACTAACTAAATAACTAACTAACAATGATTTATAAACACCGGTAACACAAAGTACCACTTTTCGGACAGGAATCACCGGGGTACAATTCACAGAAACCCCGATGAACCGTTAGGTTTTGTTATGGCTACCGAAATCAGCCGGAGTTGAGCTTTAAGACAAAACTGCGTCCCAAATTAGAGCGAGGTAGTTACATAACGATCCTGCTTTGTGCACAGTCCGGCCTTATGTTAGCCACATCACATACGAACAGCCGATTGTTCCATACATAAATGTTCCGCACATAAATGTCTTTTGGTTCGTACAGGCGCCGTATGTTCCAGACAAACTGGTGCTTTATGGTAAAACAACATAATAATCTTTGCCCCCTACTAACCCGAGAATACTTCCTGGTACCAATCTTGGGTTATAACATTTGGAAGGTCAGTTATAAAGGAATGCCTATATTGATGGAGATTCGAACACAGTACACTAGAGACATTTGCAGTTGGGCTGGCCTCTGCAGTATCAGAGCTTTTTCAAGAGCAATGTGCTATTAAGCTATTCAACTCATATAAACAATATAGGTAAGGATGAATGTAAAGATATAGATAACAGCGTAGATAACGATGTAAATGACAATATATGTAGCGGTAAAGATAACAGTGTAGATGGCGATGTAAATGACAATATATGTAGCGGTAAAGATAACAGCGTAGATAACGATGTAAATGACAATATATGTAGCGGTAAAGATAACAGTGTAGATGACGATGTAAATGACAATATATGTAGCGGTATAGATAACAGTGTAGATTACGATTTAAATGACAATATATGTAGCGATATAGATAACAGCGTAGTTAACGATGTAAATGACAATATATGTAGCGATATAGATAACAGACTAGATAACCACGTAAATGACAATATAAGTAACGATATAGATAACAGTGAAGATAGTGATGTAAATGACAAGATATGTAGCGGTAGATGACGATGTAAATGACAATATATGTAGCGATAAAGATAACAGCGTAGATAATGATGTAAATGACAATATATGTAACGGTATAGATAACAGTGTAGATAACGATGTAAATGACAATATATGTAGCGATATAGATAACAGCGTAGATAACGATGTAAATGACAATATATGTAGCGATATAGATAACAGTCTAGATAACCACGTAAATGACAATATAAGTAACGATATAGATAACAATGAAGATAGTGATGTAAATGACAAGATATGTAGCGATATCGATAACAGTGTAGAGAACGATGTGAATAACAACATATGTAACGAAATAGATAACATTGTAGATAACGATGTTAATGACAATATAAGTAACGATATAGATAACAGTGTAGATAACGATGTAAATGACAATATAGGAAACGATATAGATAACAGTGTAGATGACGATAAATGACAATATATGTAACGATATAGATAACAGTGTAGATGACGATAAATGACAATATATGTAACGATATAGATAACAGTGTAGATAACGATGTAAATAACAATATATGTAACGATATAGATAACAGTGTAGATAACGATGTTAATGACAAAATATGTAACAATCATCATCATCACGCCGTAACACTATGTGTCGCTGGGTCACCAGTTTCTGTTGACTGTTTGATCATCTCTCTCCACACTTGATGGTCAGTTGCGAAGGACTTCACGGCTGCATGCCTGAGGACTGTACAGTCAGTCAGGCTCTGTAAACAGGTCTTTCATGGTCTTCCTCTTCTCCTCTCTCCCTCTACTGAGCCCTGCAGTATTATTTTTGAGGGGCCGTTAGATCTTATTGCATGTCCATAACATTGCATGTTTCGCCTTTTTATTGTACACAAAAAGTGTGTAACAATATAGCTAACAATAAATGTAACAATAAATGTAACAATATATATGTAACAATAAATGTAACAACATATGTAACTATATATATGTAACAACATATGTAACAGTATAGCTAACAATATATGTAACAATATATATGTAGCAATATATATGTAACAATATAGCTAACAATATAGCTAACAATATATATGTAACAATAAAGGTAACTTGATGCCATAGCCCTGTGAAACTGTTAAGTTGGAGTGCGTGTCCACTAGGTTTTAAATCATTCATTATAGTCCGTTACTTATATTCTGAATCATTTCATAGTAATATGTAACCAGTGAATGTTGTCAGACATTAGAGGTCAGGTCTAAAGAGTGCTATAAGACGGGAGGACAAACCTTATTGCACCGACTTTTGCTATTCTATGAGTCTTGTCTCTCCACAGAGCGCCTGTTCGCTCCACGACAGCATTGTACAAATAACGAAACCCGTAGCTCCAGTGGCAGCTTGAACGGATCTCCGAAACAATTTCAATCGCGAACTAAAGATCGAGGTTCGAATTGGAACCCAAACGTTCAGGGTAGCGGGCGAACAGTTTAACAGCTAGGACACCGATCTAATCAATACTTAGGTTAAAGGTCATACGGTGCTGAAAATAACAGAATAAATAATGTAGAAGAAATCTATCAGCAGTAGGCCATCATATATCACATATAACCACGCTAAATGAATTGTTTCCACATTACGTCACATTTCCATAAGCTGTCTCCCAGCATGGCCTGCAGACATCATAGACTGTGTATCGGCATATGTTATTGCATTAATGGCGGTCTGCAGTTGCGCCCTGGGTGTGCTAGTTTTTTTCTGCCTGCATGAGAGCACAACAACCACACAGACTCAACAGTACCCGGTGCTCAACTCAGCCGAGCTTCCCATAACCACTTTCATCTTTGTAATGCTGTAGTTACAGAACATTAATACAGTGCAGAGCCTCAACTTGAATAATAGCAAAACAGAAACAAAGGAAATAAATGAGCACTGGTTTATACAATCTACGGTTGCAATCATCTTTGCTGTCTTTGACATTGCCCGGTGCTTAGACTCACAAGAAGCTTTGTCCTATTAGGCAGGCTAGGTCAGTTTGGAAGTCCGCATCTGTGAGATTTGAACACATGGACGCAGGCGCAGTAAACAAGATTACTAGTTAGCTACCGCACTACAGCGACTCCGATATATATCCAAGGCGACGACACAAAAACAAATTCTTGAGGAGAATTTCCCAACCCCCATTCCCACCGTACAAAATGGAGAGGAGGCTCCTTAAGATTATCCAAGTTTGAGAGCAAAGTAATATTGCCTAATGGCAATTAAATATAATGCTTTAAATAATATAAATAATATACATCAATAAATTCTCTCGAACATAATTTGTTGTATATACCACTAAAGATAGTTACTTAGCCCACTTACAAAATTTTAGGGTGGTGAAGCTAGGGTCGCAGCATGACAACAATTTCTGAGAAATCTGAACAGTAAAATTGTTGTATATAATAGAGTAATAGTTTATATTATACAGACACTATTATTTTCTCCCCCCCCCCTCTTTCCAGCGACACACACACCCCATAGCTAGTTAGTTAGCTAGTAAGTTAGTTAGTTAGTTAGTTAGTTAGCTAGTTAGTTAGTTAACTAGATAGCTAGTTAGCTAGTTAGCTAGTTAGTTAGTTAGTTAGTTAGTTAGTTAGTTAGTTAGTTAGTTAGTTAGTTAGTTAGTTAGTTAGTTAGTTAGTTAGTTAGTTAGTTAGTTAGTTAGCTAGCTAGTTAGTTAGTTAATTGGTTAGCTAGATAGTTAGTAGGCTAGTTAGCTAGTTGGTTAGCTATTAAGTTGGCTAGTTAGTTAGTTAGTTAGTTAGTTAGTCAGCTAGTTAGCTAGTTACCTAATTAGTTAGTTAGTTAGTTAGCTAGATAGTTAGTTAGCTAGTTAGTTATTTAGCTCGTTAGTTAGCTAGCTGGTTGGTTGGATAGTTAGTTAATTAGTTAGTTAGTTAATTAGTTATTTTTTTATTTAGTTAGTTAGTTAGTTGGTTAATTAGTTAGTTAGTCAGTTAGTTAGCTAGCTATTTAGTTAGTTAGTTAGCTAGTTAACTAGTTAGTTAGTTAGTTAGCTAGTTTGTAAGTTAATTAGTTAGCTAGATAGTTAGTAGGCTAGTTAGCTAGTTGGTTAGCTATTAAGTTAGCTAGTTAGTTAGTTAGTTAGTCAGCTAGTTAGCTAGTTACCTAATTAGTTAGCTAGTTAGTTAGTTAGTTAGCTAGATAGTTAGTTAGCTAGCTAGTTAGTTTGCTCGTTAGTTAGCTAGCTGGTTGGTTGGATAGTTAGTTAATTAGTTAGTAAGTTAATTAGTTATTTTTTTATTTAGTTAGTTAGTTGGTTAATTAGTTAGTTAGTCAATTAGTTAGCTAGCTATTTAGTTAGTTAGTTAGCTAGTTAACTAGTTAGTTAGTTAGCTAGCTAGATAGTTAGCTAGTAAGTAAGTTAGTTAGTTAGCTAGTCAGTTAGCTAGTTAGCTAGTTAGCTAGTTAGTTAATGAGTTAGCCAGTTAGTTAGCTAGTTAGCTAGTTAGTTAATTAGTTAGCCAGTTAGTTAGTTAGATATTTAGTTAGTTAGCTGTCAGTCAGTTAGTTAGTTAGATAGTTTGTTGCTTAGTTATTTAATTAGTTTTATATATATATATATATATATATATATATATATATATATATATATATATAGATATATAAATGTTTGTGTGTGTGTGCGTGTGTGTATAATGGCTGTTTCCGGCCACGCATTGCTGTAGCTTCGTGTGGCAAAATCGAAAAGAAAGAAAATAGAAAGATCAAGCGTCTATTATTCATTAATTTCAAAATCATTGTCTGCGCAAACAAAGAGATAGTTCATTTGCCGACTCTGGGACACGCAAAATAAAAAATAAAAAAAAACTGTCGATAACATAAATGTCCATACATTCTATAAAGAACTGGTCTTTAAATTTCCCTACATTCTGTCAACAATTGGTGGTCAGTTTATTATGTGCAGATATCTGAGGTCAACAGTCAAAGTTCGCGGAATTAGAACAGCCTCTATTGTTTAAATGATTGCTCTTATGTATCAAAATAAGAATGCTAAAACATTGTGCTTTTTCACTGTTTTTTCCCCCACACATACACACCACTAGGGAAGACCAACCGGTTGCTATACAAGGGGAAATTATTATTGTCTGTCATACTCCCAGTGGTAAGATAAATTTTAGAAAAGTGGTCAACTCTTAGAGGTAAACTTTCATTGAGAATATCTTGTGACCCTCAGATCAATGAAAATTAGGTGAGCATTATCAGATGATCAATGTAAGGAGGTGGTCAGATTTAGAAGTGCTACTGTATATATATATATATATATATATATATATATATATATATATATATATATATATATATATATATATATATATATATATATAGATATATATCTATGTGTTCTTGTGGGTGTATCTTCACCCCGATCTTCGGTGTTGGAAAGTTCAGAATAAATCTTTCCATCCAAACAAAACAGAAAATCATAACTGACAACATCAGTGGCCCTTACCCTCTGCATTATGTCACTTTTGTTACAGGGTTTAAAAAAAAATCTGTCTGAATTCTGAACATCCTTAACAGACATTTCTTTACTATGAACCTCAAAATTGCTCCGGTGATGCGTTTCCTTGCATAGCGATAGACGTAAACAAAACGTTTTACTGTAACCCTTTAATCATGGACCTTTGATCTATCGTTTGGTGTTTTTTTGACCGAGAGATAGAACTAAGCAAGAGTAAATAAACACGTGTATACTGCAACCTTCAAATTAAAGACAGTTCATCCAGCGTATGCAACAAACAAATACTTCCCGTACAAAAAATGGCTATAATTATGGTCCTTTAAATTATCGACAAACTTCTTTGAAATATCGATATATTTATCTTCAGAACACTTACACAAGGAATGTCTGGTCGGAACAGAGATCTGTGTCTGTGTTTTGTTAATGACACTGGAACGTTTATTTAAGTGCACAATAAAGAAACTAACAGAATGTTAAAAATCATCAAACTTTGGTAGTGAAGATCTGAGAATAACTGAACATATATACATGTACTGGTAACTAAAATGAGCCATAAGAAATGAGATCCAAGTATGACATTCACAGAATAATAAACACATTGTTAGAGATGTAGGCTTTCTCTTTTGTGATCTCACTGATACCAGATTGTAGCCCTCTGAAGCAACGCTTGCCACTGAACGAAGCATGCCTGTCTCAATCTTTCTCAACATGCTCTGTGGGTCAGTTGCATTTTCGACATGTGTGTTGCTGCTGATTTTTAAGCCCGCTGAATGCAGCAGTGACTGCCTCAACCTCCACTGTCAAACTAGTTTTTGTGATATCATATGCCAGTATATATTTTTTTTTTTTGCACTAAGCGATGTCCATTCACTTTTGTTAAGAACCTTGATGAGCTTCGTCTGCCTTTCAGCACAGTGCCACCTGTATAGATTATCACATCATCTGGGCGAGAATTGTCATGAATCATTTGTCGAACTTCTGATTCTGCAGCACCAGCTGGCCAATCCTGCACTCACGACCCATTGTAATCAGACCCCTACACAAGTCTGACATTTGCTGGGACATTCTGAACCACTTATCTCCTCGGCCAATGTTGTCGAGCCTGCACACATGTTTAATGTGTCTTCAGCTGGCGCCGTCCAAGACTTTCCTCTTTTAGGTCTGTGAAGCTTAGCTCTGTCCAAGGCTTCATGCACGAGGCGCTTCTTGTCTGCAGCTACTCTGAGATTTGACTTTGCCTGAAGAACCTTGAGCCAACTACAATGGTAGGCAGTGCAAGTATATATCGCCTACATTCTACCGGGGTATCTCTTGTACATCCCAGAATTATCCTTCATTATCTTTACGTTCGAGTTTCATCAGCTGACACTTTGACATGTTTAGCAGGCCAAGTCTATAATCTATTACCGACAGGATCACATGCTGGAACATTGTGAAGATCATTCTTTGTTCTATTTCATTTCTGCCATAATTTGAGAGCATTGAGTCATTTTATGAATTTAACCACAACTGCCTCCAAATGATCTCTAAATGGTAGGCTTCTATCGAAAATGATACCCAGGTGCCTCAGTTTGCTTTCTCTTTTCATGTTTGTGTCATTTATTGTGAGGTTTGGAACATTAGCTTTTACAATTCTATTGTTCCATAAAGCGTCATAAAGCACCCGCCATTCCTGAGTTGATGACAGAACCTATCTAAGCACAGAAGTCAGACACTTTGTCTACAGTTGCTTTTAGCTATTGGACTGTCCGTTTCTTATTGTTTTCCTGACTATGGGCAAGAATATAATTTGCGATTGTCAGTTTCTTTCTAACACCTGGTGCTTCATGGCCTGCAGCCTTGCTTGTACACACATTCAAGAGCACTGGTAAAATTGAAGAACCCTGAGTAGTCTCGGGGCGTTATTACATGGTTCTAAGATCCATGTACCCAGGCTAAAGGCAACTATAAGTGAATGCTTTTTAGTTCACAAGCCAGAGACAAACACCCTTCTACATGTGCGCAGATATCAAAATATCATATCTGTCTCTGTTGTAGGCATTCTCAAGATCAAGTGCTGCCACAGCTGTACACTGCTTATTCTGCAACCCCTCATAAACATCAATAGCAAAAGTAGCTGCATTTGACCAGGTACTTTTCCGTGGTCAGTAACTACCCAAACCTTTTGGCAGAAGTTCTTCTCTTTCTTCTTCTTTTTCTTCTTCATCTTCTTCTTCTTCTTCTTCTTCTTCTTCTTCTTCTTCTTCTTCTTCTTCTTCTTCTTCTTCTTCTTCTTCTTCTTCTTCTTCTTCTTCTTCTTCCTTCTCTTCTTCTTCTTCTTCTTCTTTTTCTTCTTCTTCTTCTTCTTCTTCTTCTTCTTCTTCTTCTTCTTCTTCTTCTTCTTCTTCTTCTTCTTCTTCTTCTTCTTCTTCTTCTTCTTCTTCTTCTTCTTCTTCTTCTTCTTCTTCTTCTTCTTCTTCTTCTTCTTCTTCTTCTTCTTCTTCTTCTTCTTCTTCTTCTTCTTCTTCTTCTTCTTCTTCTTCTTCTTCTTCTTCTTCTTCTTCTTCTTCTTCTTCTTCTTTCGTTCGCTTGAAATAGATTATCTGTATCTGCAATGTTGTCTCTAATGTGAACTTCACTGTCTTTTGTAATTCACTCAGCGACCCGTAAATTTTGCCTTGATATGTTCTATTTGGGACAGTCTTGGAGGACATGATTTGTGTGTGTGTGTGTGTGTGTGTGTGTGTGTGTGTGTGCCTCAAATGCTAGTCGATTCGCCGATTTTAAATTCTGTGTACATGTGGCTACGAAGTCGATTGTATCCTGTTCTAAGGCGTAGAATAATAACTTGCTCTGGTCTGTCCATAAAATGTTAATTGTCTTGTGCTGGTTTTGGTGGCTTTCTGATTAATTTGCTTTTTCTCTTCTGTTGTTGATAAGAGACTGGTACGTCAGTTGTTTTTCATTTGCACCTTCCTTAGCTAGTTTATCAGCTCTTTCATTTCCAGAAAGTCCACAGCAGGATGCTATCCATTGCATAGTTACCCTACACCGGCTGCCCAGTTTGGAGATTAGATTTTGGATACCAGGTAGTTTTCCAGATTGGAGTGCCTGAAGCACCGCTTTTGCATGTGTCAGAAATACCAAGGGTTTAAAATGTAACGTATGTTTAATAGTTTCTCAGCTGATATTTTGATGGCTAGAACTTCTGCATCAGTGCTTTCCTGTACGTATTTTGGCTGTATATTTGGTATTTTTTGAATGCTCAATATACACTCCTGCTCCTTCATTTCTGCTTGCGTTTTGTACTGACCCATCCGTATAGACACGAGGCCAAATATTATGTGGGTATTCGTCATCAAGTTGAGCTAGGGTGGCTGTTTTACGTTGTACACTGTTTTGTTCTTCTTTGTCGAATACTCCTTCACTTCTGTCTGGATGTGCATTGGCGACTTATAATCCTCTTTCCAATAGGTCTGATCTGGAATAGCATTTAAGGGGCTTTTTGCTGCAGGCATATCATTGGTGGATGAAACTGCTTCCTTTTAGTCGCCACATTACTAGAGTTTCTTTCCTAGGGTGTTCATGCATGCTAAGAAACTTTTCTGCTTGTATTAGTATCTTATTGTCCCTGCGTTCTGTCATTGTTTGAGTCATCGCCATCTTCTCCATCACAACTATAGATGTTGATTTCACTCGCCAGTTATGACTGTGAGCGCTTGATTTTGCACCTTGTTGGATCTAACTTTTGTAGTGTGGTTTTTAATGCTGAACTTCCTTTTCTAAAAACATTTGTAGCTTAAGAGCAATAATCTTCTCTTGCACCTTGCTAAACATATTTTGTAGGGTAATAATCTTGAAATCGCAGAGTCTAGAATGATAATATATTTATAGTTTTGGAAGTGGGATTAAGCAGCTGTGTACCCATTCCTGTGGTACTGAAGAAGTTCTGTTGCTCTGGCTGAAGTGAGAAGCTATGTCTCTCAAGTCTTCATCACTCATGCTCTTCACGTGGGTCACCTGGCTCCATCTGGTTGTGGCGCATGTCTTTTGCTTTTTGCAAAACATATTTTTTATCCTTCACCATAATGATATCCTTAAAATAATTATTATTTATAGTACTTGACAGAATATCTTTAACTGAATCTCTAAGTTCCTTTTCATTATGATCAGTTTTGGCTATCAGTCTCTCCCAATATGCTTCCCCTTTTTAGTTGTCTGTCGTTTTTGGCATCCCATTTTTAATTTATATAATATCTGCTGTGGTAGGCAGATTATTACTTTGCATCTGCTTGTGAGGTTTCCAAAACCTACCCAGGGATCTATCCCCTTCAATTTCGCTTATAAAATGTTCCCATTCAGCCTTGTTTGCATCAGCTGCACACATCCTAAACTCTTGTACCTTTTGTTTTCCAACTCTGTCTAGCTACTCTACATCCTCCTGCAATATGTGAGGTGTCTTTTGTACTGTGTGTAATTGTTGAACTGCTGCTCGCTTTGCTCTCACTGCCTGTTCTACTTCTTGGGTCCACCATGGAGGCTTCACATAAACAGAGGTGGTGGATCTGCTGCATACCTTGTGTCGGATTGCGCGTTCTCACAGTCCTGATCTTGTTTGCTTCAGAAATCTAGACTGCGCATTGCATATTGTCACTCCCATGATTGTCTTGACTTTACGACGCTCCATCTTGACTCCAGCACTACTGACTGGGTAATAAACATCTTTAATCATTCTCTCCTGTAATATCCTCTCTGCTTCATCGTCATCATCGGGTGCCTTGCCGACTGGCGTGGGCGATCATGCCTCTCAATAATCCACGATCTCCCGCAGCATGTATCAGTTCGTGTGCCGACGCACCTCCATGCCATGCAACAAGACCGTCAAGAATCTTCTTTCATTGTCTTCCTCTATCCCTCCTTCCACAGATCTTTCCAGTGGTCACAGCATGTTCTATTTTCCCTCTTCCCATAACACGGCCGAAAAATTATGACTGTCTCCTTTGATGTCTGTGATAAGTTGTCTTCGAGCTCCCGCATCTGTCAAAACCTCTTGGTTGTTGTTTTTTTTTTTGTTTTTTTTTGGGGCTGTCCAAGATATTCTAAGCATTCTTCTGTAAAACCACATCTCTGAGGCCTCCAAAAATTGTTTGGCCTGCCTACCGATTGTCCAGGATTCACATCCATATGTTAAAACTGGATGTATGTAGCAAGCAAGAATTATTTTTCTAACTCTCAATGACAAACATATATTGCACAAGATATTCTTCATTTTATAAAATGCAGTTTTGGCCTGTCATATTCTGTTTCTTATTTCAGTTATGCATCTTTCATCTGATGTTATCCATGTGCCCAAATTTCTGTACTTGTCTTAAAATAACACCATCTACTTTTATTACACATTTAGGAATAATTCGTTTCTTTGATACCACCATTACTTATGTCTTCCCATTATTTAAACTGAACATTCTCCACTTTCTAACACCACAATGTCTATCATTTCCTGTAGTTCTTTCTGACTTGTTGCTATCAAGACTGTGTCATCAGCATAACGTAAATTGTTTATATTGTGCCCACCAACCACAATTCCGGGCATATTAATTAAAGATCTCATTATATATTCACTGTACATTGAAAACAAATCAGGTGATAGTACACATCCTTATCGTACGCCCCTCTTTATGCTTTGAAATGTACCTAAACAGTTGTTAATTCTTACAGCTGCTCTTTGCTGCCAATACATATTCTTTATTTTTCGTAGATCTTTTCCATCAATGTTTAATTTTTCTTACAGTTTGATTACTTCTTCATGCTTCACACAGTCAAATGCTTTTGTATAGTCTTTGAAGTATAAGTACAAATCAGTCTTCACTTCTATAGCCATTTTTGACAATATCCTTAGGATGTATATGGCATTGTTTGGACCTTTTCCTTCTACAAATCCACATTGTTCACCTCTGATTTCTGGTCTAATTTCTCTGCTTAGCACTATGATAACCCCAGTAGGACATTTTAATACGCTTAAATTCCAGAAGCTCCATTTTTCCACTGACTCTCTGGCTCCCTATCTCCAATTTGTATGCCTTTCTCCCTCTCCATTCCCTCGTCTTTTCTCATTTCACTCTCTCCAGTGCCACCTGAATATAGCATCAAGCACAGAGCACGCACTCCATAGCTCCGGCAATAATTATGCTCACTATTAGGAACAAAACCCATAGAACATATTCTTTCACTGCAAAAAGTAAACGTTCACCCTGGTCTACTGGAAAGGGAAGAGGGAGTGGATGTGCTAAAGGAGTCCATGCGCCTGCGACGTTCACGTCTGTGTATCCCTCAGCCATTCAGCCAATAGGCACGTTATTCCAGTTTAGGTTTTTGTTTTCTCCAGTTGTTTCCTCCAGATCAGCTGTGTTCTGTCTCTCTTCGGTAACGCACAACGATCGTGACTGTTTGGACAAGTACTCATAGGGATAGACCAAACTCTCAAGGGAGAACATCTGTGTGCTCCACTGTACTAGAGATTGTACAACTACAACTCTGGCTCTCTCTGAACCCTTGTGTATTCCGGTGGAAAAGCTTCATGACATACTGGACATTCAGATCTGGTGGAAAAATTGCTCCCATCTCTTTACAGATGACACAAATAGCACCGATATGACGTGGTTGTAGCTGTTTATGTTTCCCGTTTTATAGAACTTTAAGAGTTAAAAAAAAGTACATTTTTTTTTACCTTGGCTGCCAGGTCGACCCAACCTTGAGTGGGTACCGGGTGCAGTCCTTTGAAGTAGAGGCGGCCAGCGTGATGCTGACCACATCACCCATCTTGTGCCGATTGGTCTATAAAAATATAGGTCTAGCCCTATATGCCATATACGTCTAAAGGTGTTGAAAAGGGTCCTTTGCTTTTTTTTTTTACATTATTTGTATGCGAATACGACGTTTGTTAAAACATACTATGTGTGTCAAAACGTTTCTTCGCGTCACGCCGCAGCTGTAGAGTTGGTGTTACCAGGAAAACAAAAACATCTCAACAATGCACCCTACATGCAGAGATGTTTCTACTGACACCCCTGTTCTTGAACAGATTACAGTGTTTGATGTGGTTGATTTAACCAGGCCGAGATTTGCTACCTTTGTCTCTGCGATACAGAACTGACTGTGGCTATCGGAAACTACAGTCTTCAATGTCATGGGGAAAGCTAACACATTTGGGGCTAATTAAATTTTGTTGGACCTGGCAGTTTGTTCACGGCTGCATACACTATAAGCTATCAGTGTCTTTACAGACACGTCTACTGAGACAGACTTGGCAGCTGTGATTGTCTCTATCACTCTTGTGGTGAAACAGACCAAGTGTTACCAATGCCTCTTCAGATACGCCTGAGAAATCACAATTCCTTACTCTTGCGATATACATGCCTGATGAAACAGACGCTGAGACATTACTGCAGATAACATCGAACACTGAGTGATCCACACCAATGACGTTAGGTGCAACTTTTTGAATGACGATTCTCTATTTACAAGTCTCAAAACCTCTCGTTCGTCTTCTTTTTCCTCATTGCGTAAACTCCGGCGGAAGGTTCTGGTTGTTCATCCACTTTTGGACTTTATTTTCCACAACCTCAGTTTTCGTTTTGCAGATCTAGCTTATTTGTATGCATACTGTTATTTCTTGACCTCTCATGCCCCTAATTTAATTGACTCTTACGCCATGCTTAGGGGAGGAAGTATATGTTTTTCCACACATGGCCCCAGACGGGGAGAAATATTGATCAACCGTCAAATTATATCAGAGACCCCGACGGTAACAAAGTATCGGGAAGTCTAGACAGGGTAGGACCCTATTTTAGTGTATTCAGTACCTAGCCATTGTTAATGACCAAACGGCACTCAATTGGTCATATGATCACACCACTTTGCGCCTTTATTTTTCCCCAAAAATTGTTCTAGTACTTATGTCATTCTAGGTCAGGCCCAAGGTCAATTACAAAAATTCGCTTCAATGCAGACTTGAACTCAAAACCTTTAGGCAAGCATCTTGCCGCCTTGTGCTAGCGCAGTTCCTCTACAGATCCCACTTTCACCCAGTAGCAAATGTATTGGTGCTAATGGTAACCACTTGGAACCATTTATTTCTGCCCACAGAGATCTGGTTTCAACCGGCTGATCGTGGAAGCTTCCGCATATCGGAGTAATCTAGGGTTGGCAGAATTTTAAATAATTCGAAAATGATCGTTACCTTACTGTTACCTTGGTGAAACAGACAGCTTAGAATGTACTCGAAATTATGTTTCAGTTTCTAGGATTCAGCTATTTGCTTCATTTGAATCAATTGTTACAGTAGTATGTACTTGACGAGATACAGCGAAATATGCCAGGCAATAAATTGAGCAGTCTATTGTTTGTGTCTTCTTTGTTCAAAGTCATACAAATAAATCTGCAATTCCTTGAAGCCAAACTGTCCAACATGCTACAATTGTGTCCCGTCTACCTCTCTCGCCTTTCAGATTTCCTATAATTATGCTTATATGTTTATTCAACGATTCAACATCATGGCACACGGGTGTAACCAATAAGTGCTCTGTTCTTCTTCGAATTCAAGCCTGAGTCCTAATAATCTCACAGCAGTGCACGAACTCTGTTGCACAGGTGAGGCTCTTGAAAGACTTTGGGTAGATTTTGAACTGTAGATGTTTGCTCGACAGGTTATTCTTTTTACGTGCGCAACAATACACACGGGCGTCCGGTCTTACTACCCAGAACCCTGTGGGAGATTACAAGAGGTTCAGGTAAAAGAATCACAGCCCTCACCGGGGCTTAAACCCGGGACCTGTAGCATTTGAGGCGGACACCATGCCTGGAGACCACGCAGCCCCTAGGTATTATCAAGATAGTGTCCAGCTTCAAACGTTTCACGAAGAACGTACACAAAGACCGCAGTTGTATCTTGCACGGGGGGGGGGGGGGGGGGGGGGGTGGGGATTACTTGTCTGTATGTTTCTTGCTTTCAATACTTTCTTATTATATTTCCGGGTTCAGGTCTCTATATTATAATCTTTATTCTATATTCTTCCATCTCTGACGCGTACAAAATATATCAGAAATGTGATTACTGTCTATGATTCTATCGCGCATTTCCAGTTTGCCTTCACACAGCTATTAGAAAAAAAATTATTTTCTTGTTATACTCTAAATATACATAGCTGTATAATGTTATGAGTTACACCCAATAATAACAGATGTTGCTATTGTTGTCTTCCGGTTGCAGTTCTGGTATCCCATGCCAGTGTTAAGCTCTTGTGTTGATGTGGGATAGGCACATAGTGCTAGCCAAATAATGTAATTGACCAATCGGTGCTCGATGAGCTGTGTAATGACTTTATGCCAGTCACCTTCATTTTCGAGAATCCTTCTTCTTCTTCATTTAACGTTGACCACTTTCAGCTAGGTCAGAGAAGACTGCTGCTCCCCTTTCTGTCCGCTGTATTCGTGGTGAAGTTTCAGGCTCTCATCTCATCTGGTTTTGTTTCGAGAATCTTGGTGATACACATTTTATATAACCAGTGGTTGCTAAGTAAGCCAATTTCAGATTTAAACAGGAATTCTGATCTTTACGAACCATCTCCTTGTGGGATGCAATTTTCCTTATTTGAAGCCCTACTTTGGCACTTGCCAGGGGCCGCAATAGAGCCCGCCCATAAATGTGGTCCAATGGCTGAACGCGGTTTCTGTGACCTCTTCACGGTGATCCTTCGTGTGGCACTTTGTGTTTATCGCTTGTGTGATGCCTTGGTGGTGTAAAAATCTACTACTACTACTAATTCTCCACATACCGGGTCGTTAGAAAAGCGCTCTAGCTACTGTTCTGTTTCCTTTACTGGCTTGTCGTTTGTCATGGTCCCCAATAAATTGTATTTATTGATAATATTTAATATTTCCGTTTCATATTATTGAATAATACTCCTCAAAATGGTTTCTGTTCTTTCTCTGTGTGCGTATCAATACCTAACAAATGTGTAATGTCGATAGCCACAACACAAGATATCAACAAACTGCCTCTAGTTCTACAGTATCAACATGACAAGATTAGAGCTTATGTTCAAGGAGCTGTAGTCAGAGTTCCTAGACGCTGGCAGTATTATGTTTCGTGCACTGGCTGATACTGCATACATTGTGCTGGCACATTATACTTTCTACAACTTGGCGTATTCTGCACTGTTATTATCTGTCAGCGTTTATGGAGAATACAAAGTTATTGCAAGCATGTGCCACTGAATCGTCTTCATATCTTTCTTCTGTTGACCTTCTCCTTATTCCACATACCGTCGTAGAGAGGAGTTGGGTGCATTTTCCTGCTTTTCTCTAGCAGATTATGTTAATGTCATATTACATTTCTCTAGTGTCTCTGGTGTCTCTTGTACTGCCTCCCTTCATCTCTTTCTTGGTCGGCGGCTTGGTTTCTACCCCTGGTTTCTACGTGGCTTTTTGGGAGCAGCGTTAGCGCAGTCAATACGAGACAGGCTTTCAAATCCAGGTGCGACTCGCTGCAGCCCACGACCGGTGTTCGAAACCGGGGCTCACCCAGCCTCTAGGAAATGGCTACCGGAGTTAACACTGGGGTAAATGGAGGAACGTCGCTGTAGCTACGGAGTTTCGTGCGGACGGCGACACAGACGGACAATTTCTTATCAGCTGTCCGTACTGGTGGCAGAGCACTTATGGTTTATAACTGTGGGCAATGACGCTGGTTCACATCTCCCGACTTGACCTTTACCCTGCTGTTCTCACGCAGTACGCTCTAGCTTCTGGTTGGGAGTTCCTTAATCTGTGCCTGAAAATGTAAATTATTTTTACACGGTATTATTTCCCGAAGTTATAATGATTATCTATCCACAGTTTTACTGTGTATAAAATGTCTCCATAATTACTTTCTCATTTGTTTGATGTATGTCATTTTGAAGTATAAATATGGCCGTTAGCTTGTAACATTTTGTGTACCATTGTGGCGCATCTATGCTGATTTCCTTGATTATGCTAATTATTAATGCTATAATACTAATATATTGCTTTTGTTTTCTTCTGCTTGTTTCAAAATGTTAGATCCGCAAGATGGCAGGACTGTGAACACAGAGGGACTGGACTTGGGTCACTGGCCTCAAGGAAGGACACTACAGTCGTGAACTCTTCAGCACTGGTGCTGTAAGCCAGCACTGACAAGTGCACAAACAGACAGCGCGCATGTCTCGTCAGGTCTGATGCACAACTGGTGATAAATAAATTCAGTGTTTACTGGTTTCATTGGTAGTTTTGTTCTGCTGTTTCGTGTATACAACTGCAGACACTACACGCTAGAACAGTTTCTACAACTAGACACTATATTCAAATGTACCTGTAGTGTAAGTAATATTTCACAAAAACAATGAGACGACTAAAAAATGGAAATTCTTGTATTAGTTATGTTAGCAGTTATAACTATCAATCTGTCTTGTCAATATCAAACACCAACACCACCCCCTCCCTTTTTTACACACACACACACACACACCTTTAAATGTGTCTGCCCAGCGAAAGAAAGATACACAAACACAAATACACACGCGCATACTTACAGAGAGAGAGAGAGAGAGAGGGGGGGGGGAAGGGAGGAGAGAGAGAGAGAGAAGAAGAGTCAGAAGTTTAAAAAATACGTCACTGAAGCATTAAGAAGACGGAAATCTGAGAACAATGTAATTACTGGGAAGATAAGTATGGAGTATGCAGAGACCGGCCAACACAAATAATGATGCAAAACGTTGCCAGTTTCAGGCCGGGTGCTTCAAGACAACTGCTTGGCTGAATGTTGTCAATATAACAGTTCTCGAACAGTCAGGATCGATAATTCCACATACACGGAAGCAAGCATCGTCAACCAAGACGGTTCATGATGATGATGACGATAATGATGATGATGACGATGATGAGGATGATGATAATTAACCTGTCTCTTCCAGACATTTGTTAGTATCCGGTGATAAAACTGTGATAGGAATCAATGATCTGACAACGCCTGGCATTGGTCAAGATAAAGCAAACTCTAGTATATTTATCATCACAAGCACAAATTATCTGGTAAAGAGCAAGTTAAAAGTGACCGTAGATACATACAGTACAAGTTAAAATTATCCGGTAATGAGGGAGATAAAGTGACTAAAGGTAGCGTTGATACAAGTATAAATAACCAGGTAATGTTTGAGATAAAGCTGTTTTTAGCACAAGTAACAGCTAATTGGTAAGAATTGTTTTTCTGATCAATTAATACCACTCAAGTAGGAGATATTAAGTAATCCTGGCAAACTACCAGAGTGAACGAACAGATTCCTATCTTGAACATTTAAAAGCATAACTGTGTCGCGTATGGCGATTTCAGTTCAGATAAATTAATGACATCTTGTTGTTAGGGGTATCAGCAATTGGGATAAACTCTTTGCACATATAAATACCAAAACTGGTCATAATTATGTTAATACAAAAGCTGGCACACCCAATTTCTTCTGGAAATGATGCAGTAATTGACATCAGTAACAAGCATACTTACACTAAGAGAGGGCACACCAGTTTATGTCAAATGTGGACACATTTGTTTATAAAAAAAAAAAAAAAAACTATGCCCATAAAGGACACAACTAGCATAACTCTTCTGTTGCAGATGGCAAAACTATTTTTAAAATTTCATTGGCATTCTTCCAACCAGTTAAAACTGTCTGGCAATAAGCCCCATAAAGTGACATTTAAAACATAGTACAAATAAAAACTACATGATAATTTTCAAATCATTTTTTTTTTTTTACACACAAAATATGCCTTGTTCTAATATTTATTTCATGCAATAGTTTAAAAAAAAAAAAACCCAAACCCAAAAACGATTGTACGAATTAAACGCATATTTTCTCAGTTTTCTCCCAATGTGTGTGTTTTTCTTTCCTAGCACAAAACGGGTTTGTATTAAACCACAAAGCTGGAGGGACGATACAAATGCTTCAAGTGGCCAACACTTTTTACAGTGTGATCAATCAGTTGCAAAATCAATTATTCCGATAAGTGAAACGGCACACCACACACCAGTCATATTGTGTGTGTGTGTGTGTGTGTGTGTGTGTGTGTGTGTGTGTGTGTTGGAAAAGGGGGGGGGGGGATGGACAATGCCGACACGCAATTTGATTTTAACAGTGTGAAGATAATAGTGCGGCAATGGGGAGGTAGCCACGGTTCTGGCCTACACTCAGATAGGAAAAGCAAAATGGACTTGTACCAGGGAAAGTCGTTGAGTAAGTCACAAATGTTTATGGGAAAGCAGTTAAATGTTAGTCGGTGGTTTCTAAAGGTGTCATTAGGTGACAGCAACATCGAACTATGTCTCCGTTTGTTAGGGGGCGCTAGGTGTTGTATGCGCATTCGTAACACAGATTCAGAATAGTGATTGTACTTACGGAGTGTACCCTCAAAGAAGAACGTGCTGTTGTGCGCTTTTACTTGTGTGTGTGTGTGTGTGTGTGTGTGTGTGGCAAAACGGCTGTCTGCAAAAGACATTATTGCAGAATTGCTTCCTGTTTATGCTGACAGAAGTTGATTTTAAAAAAAAATTCTCAAGAAGGCTCTAAAATTTATTGAAGTCCGATCTGGTTGTCTTGTTGAGACTGCAACAGACGGATCCGTGCAGCGGGTGGAGGAGATGATGAGGGGTGACAGGCGAGTAAGGATTGACTATGTAGCCGCTGCAATAGAGTGGTTACATGGTTTAACTCACAACATAATGCATGATCGAATACAATTTGAGAAAGTATACACAAGGTGGGTACCCAAACAATTGACGGACAATACAAAATGAATCTATTAGGCCTGCCCTTGCAGCATCTCTGTCCATATGTAGATGAAGGAGAAGACATGCTAAACAGAATTATTACCGGGAACGAATCATGGGAGTATACTGTCAGCTCGAATCAAAGCGTACTTCTATACAATGAAAGTATCCTTCTTCGGCTTGTGTTCAAGATTCAAGATTACGCCGTCAGTAGAGAAGATTATGCTGACAATGTCCTGGGATTGTCAAGGAGTACTTTTTCCAATTTAAAAAAAAAAAAAGGGGGAGAGGGGGGGGGGGGTGACAGTGTAAAGGCTGTTTTATACTGTAAATCTCTATCGATGCGTCGTGATTCAATTCGAAGTAAACGTTCAGGTCTGCTGACTAGTGAAGTACTGCTCCTTTATGACAATGCCAGACCAGATAGGGCTCGGTTATCTCAGGAGAAAAATTAACCATCTAGGGTGAGAACTTCTGGCACATTCACCTTACAGCCCCGACTTAGCTTCTAACGATTCCCATCTATTTTTTCTAGTCAACCTGGAGGAAGAGATTGCACGAATGACGCAGAAGTTAAATATAAAGTGAAAATGTGGTTTAGAAAACAGAGCATGCAATTTTATGCAGCAGGTTTGGGAGGACTGGAAAACGATGGGGCAATGCATCAATGTTGGTGAAAATTCTGATTAAAAAAATAAATGGACAGTGTATGTGTAAAAATAAAAAAGTTGTCGAGTTTGTATCGAATATAGTTTTTTTTTTTTTTAAACAACGATTTGTGACAACTTATTGAATTCCCCTCGTATTTAAACTGAAACTAGTACCAACGGAATTGGAACTTTTATCTGGCTGCTGACTATGACGACGGAGTGCATATGTAAATGTATTAAGTGCGGGTTCTGATTCATATGAGTCAGTCATATGGCGCTAGACGCATATTTGTAAAGACCAGTCAGAACTCGAAGGCTGATATTGCCAAAATCACTGTGCCCGCTTTCACACTAACGCACGCACCCACACACACGCGCGCACACACATACACACACACGCACACACACTAACAACTGAAGATGTTGAAAGAATAAATAGCTTGTTATAAACGTTATTGTTGTCATATTTGTCAGAGTTTTTGCGGTTGAATGGCGTTTTTGGGTTTGTCTTGAATATTCGCCAGCCATAATGCGACTCTTGAAGTCTTTTGGATGTTTGCCACACCAGGACATTATCTCCCTTTTCACTAAAGAAATCAAGCTTACCCATTTTCTCTAGCAGACAAACATTGGTCACATAGAAGGGAGATCAGTCACAGATAATTCCAGTGCTTCGTTGTCAAAACATCGTCATTTGTCGACGACAAGCGCAGGCCTAGAGTTTACATACCGCAGCAGTTGTACTGTTGCCTAGTATATTTTCTCATAGCTACACCAAAGATGTGTATTCACCAGCAAATCAATGCACAGTTATCAACTCTTTAAGGCTCAATGAGGAAGAGAATATGTGATGTCAAAATTTCATAACGTTGGTGTTATTGAAAGAGGCTGAAAGCCAAGAGGCTCGGGTTTATTATAAAGGGTTTGGTCTATCACGGCAAATGAGAGAGTGCCACAACAACTCGAAGACGAACAAGAATTGCAACAACACCATCAACAACAAAAGCATGGCATTCACTAGCTCCAGTCATGACTCACAAAGTCAACATTTTGCGCCCCCGAGCATGCAAAGACAGCAGAGCAAGTGGTTTGTCGACTTAGAGAGATTGCCTTAAAACGCTATACCATACAAGGCACACCTGAAAAGAGAAGAAAGGCATAGAACACGAGGTAGACCAAGAACCATGTAGAAAAATAACATCAGAGAAAGTTTATCATAGCAAAGTGTCTATGTTCGAGGCTGCCAGACGAGCAAGAAGCAGAACTTTATATGTCCCTCCATACCCGACATTGAAAAAAAAAGGAAGTGAAGAGGATAGAAAAGAATTTAAAAAAAAACTATGTCCATAAAGCAAAGAATTGTTCACACCTAGAGGAAATATGTTCAACCACCTCATCATTGAGTGTTCATGACAGCATAACTGCTGTTGACAGTCAAAATTCATTGAAGCCTCTCCACCTTGTTTCTTAATATTTAATATGAAATTACAACTCGAGTGGAAAAATCCGATGACAGATCACTGTTGATGTTTGATGCAGAAAGACGGAGAACAAATAAAACAATAGCTAATAAACTAAAAATATCCAGGTAAAGGTATCTGTGCAAAATAAAGGGCATAAAATGGTATAATAAATTCACAAATGTTGAGCCTTGAGAGAGAGAGAACTAAATAAACTCCAGTCATTAAATGATGTTGGCATTGCACAGGACCCACGTTGAGGAAACTAAACCTGGCGTAAGCTGCATGTAATAGCAAAGATAGGGCGACCTGGCGTTAGCTACAGGTAAAAGCAAAGGATGTGACGACTTGGCGTAAGCTACATGTAATAACAAAGGATATGACGACCTGGCGTGAGCTACATTTAACAGCAATAGATATGACGACCTGGCGTGAGCTACATGTAACAGCAATAGATATGACGACCTGGCGTGAGCTACATGTATTAGCGAAGGATATGACGACATGGTGTAAGCTACATGTAATAGCAAAAGATATGACGCCCTGGCGTGAACTACATGTATTAGCGAAGGATAGGACGACCTGGCGAGAGCTACATGTAATAACGAGGATAGGAAAACCTGGCTTAAGCTACATGTAATAAAAAGGATAGGACGACCTGGCGTAAGTTATATCTAATAGCAATGGATAGGACGACCTGGCGTGAGCTACATGTAATAGCGAGGATAGGACGACCTGGCGAGATCTGCATGTAATAGCGAGGATAGGACGACCTGGCGTGAGCTATAAGTAATAGCGATGATAAGACGTCCTGGCGTGAGCTACATGTAATAGCGAAGGATAGGACTACCTGGGGTGAGCTGCATGTAATAGCGAGGATAGGACGACCAGGGGTGAGCTGCATGTAATAGCGAGGATAGGACGAACTGGGGTGAGCTGCATGTAATAGCGAGGATAGGACGACCTGGGGTGAGCTGCATGTAATAGCGAAGGATAGGACGACCTGGGGTGAGCTGCATGTAATAGCGAGGATAGGACGACCTAGCGTGAGCTGCATGTAAAAGCTACATGTAATAAAAAGGATAGGACGACCTGGCGTAAGTTACATCTAATAGCAATGGATAGGACGACCTGGCGTGAGCTACATGTAATAGCGAGGATAGGACGACCTGGCGAGATCTGCATGTAATAGCGAGGATAGGACGACCTGGCGTGAGCTATAAGTAATAGCGATGATAAGACGTCCTGGCGTGAGCTACATGTAATAGCGAAGGATAGGACGACCTGGGGTGAGCTGCATGTAATAGCGAGGATAGGACGACCTGGGGTGAGCTGCATGTAATAGCGAGGATAGGACGACCTGGCGTGAGCTATAAGTAATAGCGATGATAAGACGTCCTGGCGTGAGCTGCATGTAATAGCGAAGGATAGGACGACCTGGCGTGAGC
>CAJHNH020003853.1:5000-35000 GCA_905116865.2 Candidula unifasciata
TGTGTAATAGTAAAAGAATCGTTTGCGGACAGGGTTACTTAGGAAGCCGGACATGCAATGGAGGGGAAAGAAGAAGAAGAAGAAAAAGAAGAAGAAGAAGAAGAAGAAGAAGAAGAAGAAGAAGAAGAAGAAGAAGAAGAAGAAGAAGAAGAAGAAGAAGAAGAAGGAGGAGAAAAAGAAGAAGAATAAGACAAAGTAGAGAAGGAGAAAAAGAAGAAGAAGAAGAAGAAGAAGAAGAAGAAGAAGAAGAAGAAGAAGAAGAAGAAGAAGAAGAAGAAGAAGAAGAAGAAGAAGAAGAAGAAGAAGAAGAAGAAGGAGAAGAAGAAGAAGAAGAAGAAGAAGAAGAAGAAGAAGAAGAAGAAGAAGAAGAAGAATAAGAATAAGAAGAAGAAGAAGAAAAAGAAGAAGAAGAAGAAGAAGAAGAAGAAGAAGAAGAAGAAGAAGAAGAAGAAGAAGAAGAAGAAGAAGAAGAAGTGGAGAAGAAGAAGAAGAAGAAGAAGAAGAAGAAGAAGAAGAAGAATAAACGAGGAAAAGGAACAAGCGAAGGAGAAGGAAAAGCATATAAAGAAGAAGAAGAGGAGTATCATTGAATCTTTTGATATGCTGTGAGGATGATTAAAAAAAAAGCTAAATTGCTAAATATGTAATTACTCAAGCCTACTTACCAAGTGTAGGATCAGGACCTAGAAGATTCATAGATCGGCATTATTCATGGTACATCATAGAACATCGCCCCTATTCCTATATGTTCGGTTTTAACACCGGAACAACATCATAGCACAAGGGTAGTAGCCCATAAGTGCTCCCTCATAATTTTAACACAAGCCTGAGTCTTAAGAATCTCAGCGCAGTGCATGAACTCTCTAGCACCGGCGAGAATCTTGAAATACTTTGGGTAAATTTTAAACTCAAAATGCTGCCCATCCAGCACCGTTAGGCTACTCTTTTCCATCTCCAACTGTTGAGAGATTTTTTTCACATGCGCAACAATACTCACGGGCGTCCAATCTTACTACCCAGAGACAAGGGTAAACTGCACGTGAAAAATCCCAGCCTTTACCGGTGCCTGAACCCGGGACCTCCAGCACTGGAGGCGGAACATATTTACCTTATATGTATGGTATCAGACCGTATTACGTTGATTTCTACAACTCTGTCAGTTCTCAGGTTTTCGAGCTGAGGAACGAACTACAATAGATAAAAACCATGTGTATCGGGTTATCAGTTACAATTGTTTGTAAAAGCAGTTACAATTGTTTGTAATATCAGTTACAATTGTTTGTAATATCAGTTACAATTGTTTGTAAGGATTTGTACTATGCAAATGACATCCGTCTTTTGCCAAATCGCTATTTGCATACTCATGCGAATTTTAGGAAGACAATGCCGCTTAGGTGTCAGGATGAACACCACCAAACTAAAGTAATGAGAAAATGATTAAAAAATGGACATTCCTTGTATCTCAAGCGATGATGAAAATAGACGGATGCAAAGACCACAGTTTACGAAGCAGCAACGTTTGCTGTAGGACTAAAGAAGCCTGCTAAAACACCATAGATAAGAGTTTACACATGGCGGCGTATTCAAAAGGTACACGATATATCTGGGCAACAGTTAAAAGACAATGAATACAGCACTTGAACACATCGTAAGATGAAATAAGCAAACAATCACCAAACAGGCACTACAATTTGAAATAATGGATAAGCGAGGACATCTAAAATCCCTGAAACAAACGTTGATGAGAGAGGCCAAAATGTCCTGCCCAACAGGACAATGACGACGACGTTGAATCAATAGAAGACGCTGAAGAAATGGCGGTGAAATAATGACATTGAGTAAGAAAGTTCCTTCCAGGCTATCGCAAACAGATGGAAGAAGTAGATTAAGAAAATAAAGCCAAAACTACAGACTCCAAGCTGTGGGCAGTAGATAGTAAAAGTTAAAATAGAAGCAGTTCACGAACGAGACTATGACATTAAACAATAGCAATCCTGGAAACTGCAAAGGAACATGTGCCGAAAGGAGAGGCCCACCACAGTAAGAAGTGAAAACGGGCAGGTCTTGACTGATATTAATATCATAATTTATTGCTTAAAGAGATGTGTAAAGCAGACATATCAAAATGATAGAACTATCAGAAGAGCGGTTGGTAAAGATCTTGCTAGAACAAACAATGGAAAGACATACAAGACCATCACCCAAGGAAAGGAGACCTGTTATACGGGTCTTTCTGTCTTCGCTGTTCAGCTGCTCTTTTTTCTAGACCGTCTCGTACTTCGCCGCACCTTCACGAAATGACTTTTCGTCATGTAGTTCGGTCTTATGCAGCAGCCTCCCACGTTTCGGGTTTATTTTAAAAGCTTTTAGCAATACCTTTAACATGGTTAGAGAATAATTACGATAGCAAATACATTTGGTAAGAATCTTGAGAATACAGTAGCGGGAAATTACATCAATACATACACAAATATCTACATTCGCCTAGAGGGTTACGGTGATAAAGACCCAAAAAAAAGGCACTTCAGCCATTTATGGTGCATATGTGGGTTTCAGAATAAGCGTATGGGTTCCGGGGTCCTGTTTAAAGCATGTCGTAAGAGTCGACTAATTGTGAGCTTTCTTCAAAGTCAGAGTGCATCTGCCTTAGATGATAGGAACCAACAGTCTGCACACAAATGTGCCAGATGTGTCAAACGAATGCACACGCAACACTCAGGTTCTAGACAAGACTGCAGTCCAAAAGTGGACAAACAACCAGAACTTTCCACCAGAGTTTACAGATGGTGAACGCATAGAAGAAGAAGCGTGAAACACTGGTATCGGCAATGGAGTTAGAAGCATATATCGTGTTGGATGTGACGTTTTACTGTATACCACTGATGGATATGGAGGTCAACTGAACTGCAACAGTTCTGTTTGAATGGCAGACTGCCCTTCGCCTAGGTTCTTATATCTCTGAACCATGAAGTATCGCATGTAGCCTCTTTCAGATATCTGGGAAGGAGGGGGGGGGAGGCGCCGGTGAGTGAGCAGAGATTCTGGAAGATATCCAACACTTAAGAGAAAACAGCTTACATTTAACAAGGTTGCCACTGCTAATATTACAATGTTGATTACTGCTTGTCTGCTGAGGAAGGAGCCACAGAGACACATGTGAGAATGTTCCGAGTGAAGTCATGTGAATTCTTGATTTATTTATTCATGCGCCCATTTATTCACTGACAAAAAATAAATCGGTCGGGATATTACCACATGTCCCTCCCCTTTCCCGAACATAGAGACAACAACAAAAAACATCAAGAACAACAACAAAAAACATCAAGAACAACAACAAAAGACATCAAGAACAACAACAAAAGACATCAAGAACAATAACAAAAACACAAAAATCTTACCTCTGGTACCTGAATGCGGGTAATAAGGGATGCCGTGAGTTGTGTGCACTATCAGTTCAATAATATAATTGCAATGGGCCTTATAAGTGAGTTTAAATGTAGCGTCTACTACCGCAATTTTTTTTTTTCCGTTGAAAAATATTATTTGTGAGCTGGTCACCAGGCTTTATAAAGATCAGTCAGTCTTGATGTTCGTGAAGACTTCATTTCACGCATCAAAGCCAGTATCAGCCATAGTGCTGTCTTACTGAGGGGTCTAATTTCAATAAACTATAGTGGAATACGTAGAAAACCATTTTGTACCCCGCTGGAGCATCGGCATATGATGCTTGACTCCTTTTAATAGACCAATCGGTACACGATGGAAGATACAGGCGACATCAAGGCGGCCGTCTTTACTTCAAAGGGCTTAGCTGGTACATAAATTAGGCTTCGTTGACCTGGAAGCAAAGGTACATTCTAAAGAATAAAATTCGATTTAATGCAGATTTGAAACGTTGACATTGACGCTGTAGCCGCTAGGCCATTGCAACTGCCAGCGAACTCTAATGGGTGAGTTCAATACCCATGCGTCAGCAGGGAGAAACAACTTCACAGTGTTAGGATCAACAAGAAAAAGAGTAAGAAACATAAAATAATACATGGTTAGTGAGCTGTAGTTGTGGACAAGGTTTCAACTGACAGGCAAGGCACTGCGTTACTATTATCCTGCCACGGCTAATTATCTACCGGATTTGTTTATATAATTTGAGCTTAGAAAATGTCTGAATAACCAGGGTATATTAATAAAACATTCCAATGAGGACAACGTGTTATCAATTGCTTTAATACAAAATTTATATATATATATATATATATATATATATATATATATATATATATATATATATATATATATATATATATATCTCTCTCTATATATATATATATATATATATATATATATATATATATATATATATATATAAAGTAAAGACAGAAAGAGTGGGATTTGTTCATAGGCATCATCCTGTGCCTTGCCAATATGGGACGACGGCTATAGTCCACCATGTCATACAATCACCAGAATCATATATCACTTCAGTAGGCTACTGGAGCCATTTAGGTTTTCTGCAAGCCATCTTGGTACATACCTCTTTCTTTTCACTATTCTTTATCTCCATCAAACGTGCTGGTGGTCCAGCTACTGGTGTTCCATCTAAAAGAATATCCCACAAATCTCTACTGTTAATTTTCAATTCTATAATCAGTCTAAATATTGTTACTTGTCCAAACAATGTTGGATAAAAAACAAAAAATAAAATAAAGTGAGATGACAGATAAAATCTTGACTGCCGAAAGGAACAACAATTTACATCGCGATACATATAGGGAAATTGTGATATGTATACGTATATATATATGCATCATTATCTTCGGCCTGTATCCCTTATCGGATTTTTTTTCTCATCAGTAGCAGACGTGTTCAAACGAGCTCTTCATTCTTGATTATTTTATTAAACGACTGCTTGTTAACAACATGGATGTATACATCAATGTGATCCCAGGTTTACCGCACAGGGAGTGAAATTGAACATATTTTCAAATGCTCATTTCTATGGAATTTCCAATTAGATGAAAACATTATTTTACCTATAGATAATATAAGATTCTCCCGGGTCAGTCGGGTCCTACGGACAATCAAACCAACCAGTCTCACATAACTATTAAAAAAGTGTGTCGTGACCTGGGACCATGACGCGTTTGCAGTTTAACGGCTGTCTGCACCTGCCATTATGCTAGGTAAGGAGAGCTGACTGATGAAGTAGCAACAAAGAGGACCTACTGGCTTAAACCCAGTGGTCTGAAGGAACTATAGGTACAGGTAACGAACTCAGGCCCAGCTCTGCTCATCTATAGACTACGTCACCTTTTATTGATCCTTTTTCAGGCTTGTTTGTTGCTTATGGTTACATGGGTGTCCCGGTGTCTGACTGCGTTGCGTGTCAATTTACGACATCAGAATCTCAAGAAATCGCCATATCCCTAACCGCAACCACCGCCCCCCCCACCCCTTTCAGCCTACGTTCGACGACAGACTGCACCGTACGTGCCGTGGTTTCAGAGAAGTTTACGTTCGACGACAGACTGCACCGTACGTGCCGTGGTTTCAGAGAAGTTTACGTTCGACGACAGACTTCACCGTACGTGCCGTGGTTTCAGAGAAGTTTACGTTCGACGACAGACTGCACCGTACGTGCCGTGGTTTCAGAGAAGTTTACGTTCGACGACAGACTGCACCGTACGTGCCGTGGTTTCAAAGAAGTTTACGTTCGACGACAGACTGCACCGTACGTGCCGTGGTTTCAGAGAAGTTTACGTTCGACGACAGACTGCACCGTACGTGCCGTGGTTTCAGAGAAGTTTACGTTCGACGACAGACTGCACCGTACGTGCCGAGGTTTCAGAGAAGTTTACATTTTTTAGCCTTAAAAAGGGTCTTGAGGGTGGTGAGGGCAGGCGAACTTTAGTAAATTCCTTTCGTACTTCACTTCCCCAAACGCCAGAATATAGGAAGTCGCTGTCCGAACTCAAACATATACATAAGAGAGGGCAACCTGACACAATCTTGCAGAACTGGCCCTAACCCCAACCCCCCTCCACCACAACCTGAACTTAGGCCACACAAGAGAGTGCAATCTACAACACTACACCGGTACACCCCTGTAACCTTCTATAATCATTTTAAATATTGTTACTTGTCCAAACAATGTTGGATAAAAAAAAAAAAAACAATACAAAAAAAAAAAAAAAAAAAAATAATAAAGTGAGATGACAGATAAAATCTTGACTGCCCAAAGGAAAAACAATTTACATCACGATACTTATAGGAAAATTGTGATATGTTCCGGTTAAAATGGACGCTAGACAGCGGCGCTGTTCGGAGCAGAGGCAATTCTGCCGGACGGTGGCCGATGCATTTTTGCTCCATTTGTAGACTGGATATAGTTTCGTCGCCCAGCTTCTGAGTTGAATGCATGGCGTGACCCTGTGAGCTGCGGATTGCATTTGGAATGTATTTTGGACTGTGACCAACGTGGTGTGAATTCTAGATTCAGAAAATGGCGCGATGCCTGTCGTGCAATGCTGGCGGGGCCCTATTAAAATTGATCGCGCGGGCAACTGCTGATCTGTTGGCGACAAGATCTGCTATCATCAATGATGAACTGCATTTCTAATGTTGGACTGTTTGTGTTAGCACTTCAGATGGCTACCATATGCTTTAATGCGAGTGTATGCTAGATATGCTGAGACAGCAGTCTGTCAATCTTTCCACAAGGGACTGTGATAGACATTCTGGGTGTTTTTCGCTGGCACAGGAGCGGAGCAAAGATGGGGCGACCTGTTTGCTATGAAGCTGAAACTAAGACTACCAGACAACCAGACTACCTGTAACCTTGAACAACGTGGCAAAGCCTGACCACGCACCAATGAAAAGTGATCTAGTGTGTTGATGGGCGGAGATGGGCCGTAGTTCGTTACTAGTTCCAAATATACATTTACCTAATGAAAACCTTACAGGAGAAGCTTAGAAAATGTCTGAATGACCAAGCTGTATTAATTAAACATTCCAATGAGGACAACGTGTTATCAATTGCTCTAATAGTACTTTCCAGTACGAATCCTTTTGATCCTGCCGACTAAATTACTACCGAACCGAAAACATTGAATAAAGATCGGACAGACAAGATGCGCATGTTTAGGCGAAAATTGCCTGCGCCATCATAAACGATACATTTTACCACACACAAAATAAACTGTTGGTCCAGGGTCATGTACAAGCTGTGTAAACATGTTTGGAAGGAGTTAACTGAGCTCCAGCTAAAAGCTCAGTCCTTGATACACAAGGAGTTTCTCAACTCAACCCCGAATCTTAACGTACCTACTTTAATTAACACCGTCACTCCTGCTGAGCCCAATTGTTTAGCACTAACCAGCACATTAGCCATCAGTCCGCACATCAGCCACATCCTCGCGGGGGTGGGGGAGGGCGGTAGCTATAAAGATTGCTTTCCCCTACTTTCAAGCAGGGTCAAGTCCGCGAATAACACTGGAAGGCTGGAGACTGTGGCTACAAACAACAGCACACCTGAACGACAGCAATGTCCATCTAATTGGAATCCAGTTTGCCCCATCTCATGCTCTTTAGTCCGGAAATTCTACTGCAAAGATTCAAAATGTGGGCACAGTGCACACCAGCCGTCTGCAACTTTTGCTGAAAACTTTGTCTAATTTAATAACCGCACACTGCATTTCAGTCAGACAGGTTTTCTCAAGGTCTTAATTCATTCTCAGTGTCTTGCCCACTCGATCAGCAGTGGGTCACAGCTATACTTATAAACACTGACTTGTATATCAAACTACACTGATTTAGTCTTTTGGGTTAGTTATAACACCGCTTAAATCTGCTTAACTGTAAGCGAGGTGATGGCGTATGTTAGTTAAGAATTCAATATAAAAGCCCTCAAATCCATCAAAACGTGGGAAAACATAATTATATCTTACAGTCTCATAGAACTAATCAAACAAGCTACTAGAATAATGCATTTATTGTCAACACTTATAGATCACATTTATTTAACATGCCCTGATAACATCATATCATGAAAGCTGCCCACTTCAGCATTGAGCAATCATTACCCCGTAATTTATGTATGTAAACATTGGAGCAAAACAATTATCAAACAAAAACATATAATCATTACATTTCTAAGCTAAACAATTTAAAATGAGATGCATTCCTAAAGACTTGCCCATTTCATCTCTTGACTATACTTGTCAACTCCCTGATCCAGATGACGCTCCGCAATAGTGGTTGAAGCCTGCCCTTGAGATGTTTGACAAACATGTGCCAGTTAAGGGGGTCCGCATAAAACATCTGATTAAATCGCTGTTGATTACACAGGAAGTGGTTGAAATTAGAAGAGATCGAGATAGCACAAAGCAAAACAAGGTTCTAATCACATACCAGGGGCTGCGAAACAAAGTCCAGTATGCCACTCGTGAGGAGAAGAACGTTTTTAAAACGATAATAGTAAATAATAGAGTGCAAAAATATGTGGAAGGCATTTAATACAATGACAAACAAAGATACTTCAGTGCGTTAGCTGACATCTAATGTAACACCTGACGATTTCAGTCATTTCTTTCAAGCCGGTAGAGCAGTTAAAAGCCACATTACTAAACAGTCCTTGTGATTTATCCCTGCTAAAATCATTTTGCGAGAATAAATGCTCTGAAATTATTCCTTCTGACATCTCTACAGTAGAAGGCAGTAATGCATCCGATTTAGACAGAATCAGCTTTCCTTCGTAGTGCAGCACGTGTTGTTTGCAAGTAGCTGACCTTTATTTACAACCTATGTCTTGTGAAAGGCTACTCTCCACCATCATTTCAGATTACTAAAGTGTATCCACATTTAAAATCAGATTTCTTGGTGGTATTCTAGGTAACCATTGGCCGATCTCCATGTTATCATCATTATCGAAACAACTAGAGAAACATACTCATAACATAACATTTCAACATTTAGATCGCTGCAAACTTATATTCGATAACCAGTCAGCGTTTCGACCAAAATTGTCTTGTCATACTGCCTTAATATAGTACCAGAAAAAAAAAAGGGGGAGAGGGCAGTGCAAGAGCGACCAACACAAAGATGCGCACAAGATAAAAATGACTCCTTAAATATGAATGTACACTAGGCGGCTAAGCTGGCGAGAGACCGGGTTTCTTTTAGGCATACCGTGATGAGAGCGACGTTCTGCAAAGGTCCTGCTACATAATGATGACTGCCCTAACAGACATGAAAGAACATTGACATAAGAATATTAACGATGAGAAAAATTATGGAGGGGTCTTTATAGAATGTTAGCAGCAGACACGATAGACCATAGTATTCCAATAAGAAAATTAAAAACAATAAAATTTAACTTTACGCTATTAAATCTTAATTTGTTAAATAGAAAATAAGATTTCTAATTAAAAAAAAAAAAAAATCTCTACCACTGTCTTAAATACTGGGGTGCCTCAAGGTTTGATTCTCTGTCCATTGTTATTCGGGAGTTACATAAATGATCTTTCCTTTTGTCTGTAGAAGTCCTGCTAGTTATTCGCAGGCGTCTGTACAGACTAAACAAATATTCAAATTTGTAATGTTCTCAAGTCGACATTCCAACAAAAATTAAATAATGCAGCCAAATGGAGTCGTGCAAAAGTATGCAGAATAACATCAATAAAACAATATTTATGCTAATAACAACTAGAGGAAAAAAAAAGTTATTCTATATTTCTCACATCTAGACTTATATAAACTGTTGCTCTACAATATGAGGTGGCTGTTCCAGTTCTGGTTTAGTCTGGTTTATTCAACGGATCAACGTCCTGGCACACTGGTGAAACCCATAAGTGCTTTGTTCTACTTCTAATTCAGTCTGAAGTTTCTCAGCGCAGTGCACGAACTTCGTTGTACCGGCGAGGATCCTTAAAAACTTGGGATAAAATTTCTACTCTAAATTTTTCCCGGGCAGCGCCGTTCGTCATTACCATGGCAATTATCAACTATAAATTCTACATCGTTCCCTCTAATGCAACAATTTCTTTTTAATGTTCTGTCCTAGTTGTGAGTTTTCTGTTGTTTCACTGCACATCTTTCATGTTGTGTTTGCTTGCTAGATTATCTATTTCCTGACATTTCTCCTCAATCCAAGCCGATGAACAGCTGTGCACATGTTACGCATTTCTTTATCTATTAATGAATACGCAGGAGTGTTTTTCACTTTCTGTCTTTGTATAATTTTATTAATAATTTTTTTTTCAGAACTTATCAGGTAATTTTTCTTTCTTTTTTTCTTTCAGTGGTAAGATGATATCTGGTTTTTTTGTGTGTGTGTTTTTTTAAATATTGGCTTTGTGGCTCTCCCATTTTTAATCGGACTATAAATTGTTTAGTAGCAGCAGCAGTGGTATAACAATCGTATACGTTTTTTTTTCTCCATCTTGCTTCCTTCCCGTTGATCTTGTTTGTTTTCAAAGAGATCGTGAGTTCACAATTATTGTAATGAAATGTCCAAACAGTGTCTTTTGCCAATTTCCAATTTCCGTAACCAGTTTATGCCCAAACACAATTACAGAAAAATAAGGCAGTACGACTGCTAAAATCTTACTTCCACCAATTGTGAACTCAAACATCAAGAATCTATTGGAAATAGTAAAAAAGGATAGTTGCTGATTAACTTGATTGTGTATTAGGCATTGGCCGTCGGCGAATAGGATTTGTTGAGATTTTTCTGTTCATAGCCCGGTAGGTGACGTTTTGTTCAAACTGTCCATACACATGTGATAAAAATCGACAGTGATTAAAACTAATCCACTGCCACATTAAATTTTTTGTTTGTTTGTTTGTTTGTTTGTTTGTTTGTTTGACTCAGAAACGTATATATGACGTTTTATAAATTATTGAGTGGCAACACTGTGGTCTGAGATCAAACTGAAAACTGGATATACGTTACTCTGGAGTCCACATGGCATCAGACAATGTTTAGATTCCATCTTCAAGGAATGATTATACGATCTAGCCATCACAACCTCGTGATACCATAACTTAGTATATGGGAAGACTTAGCGTGTCATTGTTGGAACCTGAGTCACTTTGGTTGTGACGTGTTATAATATATTGCATACAGTATCATGTTTTGAGGAGAGCCGTCCAACTGTGTAATGATATGTCATAAAACATTTTATTTTAGTCGTATTTCTTATGTTTTATCGTTAGTCTAAAGAATGATGAACGCACAGACAAACATTAAACGCTGCTATATAGTAACCTTTGGGCATACCAAGAACCAAGCGACACTCGTTGACCACTGTGGCGCACTTTTACTGCTAGATCCATACATTATATAGATGGTCTCCGTAGCGAAATGGTAAAACCGTTTGCATCGCTCCCTGAAGATCGTGGTTTCCAGGTAGGTCCTTTTTTCTATTCATCATTCTTTCTATCAATCAATCATGATAGTTGTCACAATGATCACGAGTTCACAATCCTTCTAAAAAAATGTCCAAATATTGTCTATTTGCCATGTCTAATTTCCATAATAAGTTTGTCCGAATAAAGTTGGAGAAAAATAAAGCCGTATGGCTGCTAAAATCTTACACCCTGTAGCTGTGAACACAAATGTCATGACAATATTGGAAATTACAACATATTTAAATTAGCAAATACAATTATACGACACTAATAGATTTACAAGTAGTGTTGTTTAAAGCAAATCGTGTGTGTTTTGTATAAAGTAAAGGACCCTTTTCCACGCCTTTAGGCGTACAGGGCATATAGGGCTAGACCTATATTTTCATAGACCAATCGGCACAAGATGGGTGATGTGGTCAGCATCACGCCGGCCGCCTTTACTTCCCGGTACTGCACGCGTTACCCACTCAAGGCTGTTTCGACATGGGAGTCAAGGTCATTTTTCTTTTTAAAGTCCGGCTCCGCCAGGGAGAGAACCCACGACCTTCCGATCCAGGGCGAGCGTCTAGCCGCTCAGCCACCGCGTCTCCACTGTGGAAATGGAGAAAACTGGACACATTGGACACCTGTATTTGGAGTGGAGGTGCGGTCATCTGGAAGTCGAAGCTACAACTTCCTGCGTAATTCTCTATCTGAATAAAACTGGCTAATTCAAATCTAGAGGTCTGGGTTTAAATAGTTCCTTCCGCCTTGGTGTTTTTCTAGTGCAACAAATCTAGAGAATCGTATTCGCATTTTCGAGTGTTTCCCTTTTTCTATGGGTTGCAAACCTGACCTTGATTCAATCCACGAGTTGGTGTTGACCGTAGGCTGACGGTCATGAATAACAATCAAACCGGTACATTACAATGCACATGTTTTGTGATATAATCTTGTCGATAAACCATCCCGCACAATTTTTTTTAAATAGTTGTGTGGAAACTTCATGAGCTGCCGTTAACTCATTTCCACAATTGCAACTAATTCCACAAGCGTTTCACTCTCAGTTTGTCATTACCATGCATTAGCCCTCTGTGAGCTAGAGTGAACACTGTATTCTATGCGAGGCAGAAAAAAAAGCACCTTACGTCTATACACTCGTGATCTGACGAACACGCTCTCCACGCTTGTGGGTAAAAGAAAAATATGTGTTTAAGCTACAGTATTTTCCATTTTTGGGGGGTTCTAAAATTAGTCCGACAACAATCAAGGAAATTCACCGCTTCAGGAGAATAACAAGACATGTTCAACTGTTTAAAAAATACCATAAGGACTTATGAAATCTAAGACCACATAAAAAATGCTCGTTCATCCATAAATGAATTTTGAGATATTAGTTACAGTTTTAGGGCATCACTTTTGAAACGTACTATAGGAGAGTCTAATGCTTCATTGATCAGCTCCATCCTTGTATGTATTGCCAATACTCTTCTATTTTCAGTTTATCGTATCCCGAGCTGTGCGAATTGCTGTTGGTCACTAACTAAAATCACCCTTTATTTATATCTATGCTGGAGCAGTTGTAAATGGTGCATCCATTTCTCTCCAGGTGAGTTTAGCTCCAATAATTTAAACTTGCTGGCCTGTACCAACTTTAATTTAGCTAGCTAGGATTACGGCTTTAACTAGGGTAAGCACGCCAGTCTTCATACCTCCTTCTCTGTCCATTCTAAAAGGTTTAGGCGGCTGCGTGGTCTCAAGACATGGTGTCCGCCTCAAGTGCTAGAGATTCCAGGTTCAATCCTCGGTAAGGGCTGTGATTTTTTCACGTTGACTTGGACTTCTAGTAACTCCCCTGGTCTCTGGGTAGTGAGATCGGACGCCCGTGTGCATTCTTGTGCAGGTAAAAAATCCCTTGGCAGTTTGAAATCGAAAAAAGTAGCCTAACGGCGCTGCCTGGGCAAAATTTTGAATTAAAAATCTACCCAAAGTATTTCAGGATCCTCTCCAGTGCTACAGAACCTGTACACTGTGCTAAGCTTCTTCGGACTTAGACTTGAGTTCAAAGAAGAACGGAGCACATAAGTGTTACTACCCGTGTACCGTGATATTGATCTGTTGTTCAAACTTCTAAAAGGATTAATCGTCTCCTAAATCGAAACCAGTTCTTGATGTGTCTTCCGCAAGTATTCCACTTTGATCTTTACATTGCGGGTGAGTGCTAGTTGTTGTTGATAGTATTTTTTTTTTTTAAATTTAATAACGAAAAAATAATTATTAGATTATGATGCAAGTGAAAGAACGTACACACACTAGCCACTAGCGTTGATTAATAAAATAGGATAGTGTTTTGAAGGATCATATCAGAATGTGCTCATCTGCTATGGTATTTGCGTTCTGTAACATCTTACTAACACTTTGGGTTACACCCTGCATCTCACAAAATGTAACCTAAAGCTCTGACATAATTGCATATTGTTATTCTTTTGTAATTAATGAGACAAACCATGTCGATATAATTTGTATAGACCAATGCTTTGTAAGAAAATATAGCTGTGTAGCGATACTTGCCGTTGCCTGTAAACAAAAGCAAAAATTGTATCAACTTTAGCAACTGTTCACAGTAAATTTTTATAAACAAAATTTCAAAATTTGCTACTCATCCAAACAACGTTGACAAAAAGTGATACGACAGCTAAAAACTTACCTTCACCTACTGGAATAGAAAAAAAAAAAAAAAAACTACATTTTGAAAACGTTAAATATGTTCAGAATTTTTCAGTAATCTAAATGAAATATAATTCTACAAAAAGAGGAGTTCCTGAAACATAATCAGTGCAACGTTTTCGCTTCTTTCACTAAGGAACGCATCACTGTATCTTAATCAATAGTTTTATTGCAACAGCAATTGCGTTCATTGTTGAAGATTCAACACGAGAATCACAGATCAGATCAAGTTTTTTGACTTGACCCATTCACATGAAAATTCCCGTTATTTATGTATCTCTTTCTCCAGCCTGCTTTATTGGCTTTGATCTTGATGACGAACAAGTTCACAGTTCTTCTCCCAAAATGTGCAAAAAGTGTTTGCTGTTAATTACTATTATTTTTCTGTCCAATTTGTGGGGGGGGGGGGGAGGGGGGGGGGGCGTAGCTCGTCTAATTAAAGTTGAAGAAAAAAGTTAGGTACAGAAACAAAGGCAAAAAAACAAAACATTTTGGTAATCGAATATGTCATTCATACCGCATTTAGACGAAAGGCGACAGGTATTGATGATCTACCAGCTGAGGCCATCAAGGCAGCAGCAGAAGCGGGAGCAAATAGGTTAAAGATAATATTTTAGGTGGCATGGGAAAATCAAGAAACAACACACAGATTGGTGACAGGACGACAATTTAGAAAAAAAAAAAAAACATCTTAAGCCAGACAGAAGAATTTAGGTATTTGGGAGCAATTTTCACATCCGACGGAAATTTGGACAAAGGAATTAGCTCGAGATGTACCAAAACAAATCAAGTAATGGGGCAACTATCTCCCCTGTTGACACACAAGCAGATACCCCAGAGTACTAAAGTGAAACTTACCATTACTTTTTATTTTTTTGCCAACACTATGCTATCAGTGCCAAACGTGGACACTTACATCCTCTAATAAAAGTAAAATTGTGACAACAGAGATGAAAGGCCTTAGAAGAGCTGTGGGAGTTTCAAAGAAAGACAGAATACGAAATCATGAAATCAGACGAATGCTAGGAATAAAGCCAGTGTTACAGGTCATCACAGAACAACAAATGAAGTGGTTTGGACACCTAACAAGAATGCCCTGGTACTATCTGTCACAGCGAGCCACACGAAAACGTTATAACGGGTATAGAGCAAGTGGAAGTCCTCTCCAAAAAAAAAAAATAGAGTGATGGCATTGAGAAAGCCTTACAGAAATGAACATCAATCTTAATAGTGCTCTTGATAGAGCTCATCAACTAATGTTACATCTCCCCCCCCCCCCCCCCCCCGACCTTTCACTGACGCACAAGTTGGAAGAGAAAAAAAAGAATTCAATAAAATTACCGTCTACATTGTCTGATTTGACAAGCAAATTGTCGAAAAACATTTCATTGTAAGGAGATATCTGTAATTTGGGCTGACATTTAAATTTCATTGCCTTTTTCTTTGTCTGTTTATAATATCTTTTATCTACCCATTCTTTCTTGAGTCTTTTTTTAAATTTAAAACTGCATGATTACAATTAATAGACGCATCAACAAACTAACTGGGAAGCAGTCAACAACCCGTCTGAAGCCGTCACAACCAAGTGTCTTCTCAGGCAATCATTCTACATTGAAGCGACAAGAGAATATGGGTTAATGACGAACATTGAGACTGAACGGAATTCCAGCTCCGGACATTTCAGTTGCCAAGATATCGCCTCGCCATTTTAAAGGAGCAGTTATTGATCTTCTGGGTAAACAAATAATGCAAACATCAATCGTGATAGTGTTAGCTGCCGTCATCGTGTGTATTGCCGATAAGTAAAACGTTCATTGTTGGAATTTCAACAGGAGAATCGCGATCAGAGCAGATTTCTTGATTACCCTGTTCCTGTGAAAATGCGCTTAATTTATGTATCTCTTTCTCATGTCTGCTTTCTTGCTATCATTTTTGATAGTGCACAAGTTCACAATTCTTCTCATAAAATGTGTAAGATATTTTTGCTACTTTATCGGAAATTGCATAATTTACGGAAAAAACACAAAACGTACATCCTCTAATCAAAGTTGGATGAAAACAAAAGTGATATGACTGCTAAAATCTTACAGGTTAAATCTGGAAAAGAACAAAAAACAAAAACATATTGGAAATCGTGAACTATGTGAAATCGATACAAGTGTACGACTATTGCATCATTTGTATAATCAGTTCACAACGTCGAGACACATTTAAATACCTGTCAATCATTGATATGCCTGCATAAATTGTCAACACTTAGAGAAATAGTATTTTTATAATCATGTCCTATAATGAAAATACATGTAAATAACACTTAGTTTTCACAAAGCCTTTTGTTGTGTGCTTCTTTGTTGTCACCGCGCAGATAACAAACGACCTAGTGTCTAGGATACAGTTCACGCTTGCACACACAACAGTCAGGAAAACTCAAAGACATCTGGCCACCATATATGCACATTGTATTGTCACGAACACATAGGGTATTCACAAACCCTGACACAAAATAAGCCAAGCGAAGTAATTCGTACATCTATTCTGGCTAATATGAGATGAATGTTCCACCTTTCGCCCAATCCAACAGGTATATCGACGCTCTCAGAGACAGCTTGAACTAGCCGCTACTACACATGTAGCTGATCGCTACAGTTTCTAGGTGTACAGGGCCCTTTACTTCAGGGTTCGATGTACGGATGAAAAGGATAAATCTCCTAATCAACTTCACCTCTGCTGCAGACACGGTCACGTCGGCTGACTGGAAACTTCACAATACTTGATCTCCAGCATGTGCACACAGCACATCAGCCTGGTCGAAGGAACCCTGATGACTGACATGAATCCTGGTTCTGAGTCCCTTCAGCACACAGCTATCGCCGACATCTTTGCTGTCTTGTTTCACTAGTGATCTTACCGCTTAACATGTGTCGTCATCCAAAACAGCGTCTACTTGAAGTAGTACAGCTCTCTTGACCTAACTCTGCCAAGTGGATTTCTCTTCCTTCGACTGCACTTTCGACTGTCCCCTAGACCAGTCTCTCTCGAGTGCTTTCAGTCGAACGTTCTCAACTCAACTGTTTGAGTTAAAAACTGTCCACTGCTCGCTCAGCTGAACTCAACCTCAGTATTTACACTTGCCTGCCCCTTGTGAGCTGGCCCGTGCACACGAGACGCACGTTGTCGTGCGACAGCTGCTATCCAGGCACTACTTATAATAATAAGCTCACACTGGGCTGATAACTTCACGAATCCATTGGTCCATCCCGTCCTAATTCAACACCCAAGTGCGACAATATTGACTCAAGCCGACTGACATCTCCTGGCTTAAGCCAGCACTGTGCCAGATATTGACTTAGGTCACCGGACATTCCCGTGGACTCCCGAAAACTGAATTCACACAACATTGGTCTGAAGAATGTTAGAACCCTTCCAAATTCACTCAAATGAGCAGGCAACACTTTTATCTTTGTCTGTTTATAATTTATGTTTACAACCCATTCTATTTTTCTTTTGTTTTTTGACACTCTTGTATTTTCATGTTAACTGCAAGTTTACAATGTATAGACACATAAACAAACTAATTGCGAAGTAGTCAACAACCCGCCTACAGCCGTCACAACCAAGTGTCATCCCTGGCGATCATTTTAAATCAAATCGACCTGATAACCTGGGTTAATGATGAACATTGAGACTGTAAGGAATTCCAACTTCGGACATTTCGGTTGCTATGATAGCGCCTAGCCATTTTAAGTGAGCAGTTACCGAGCTGATGTGTAAACAACTAATGTGAGCTGCCGCCATCATGTGTCTTGCCGAAAAGTATAGCGTTCATTGTTGAAAATTCAACAGGAGAAATGCCGTCAGAGCAGATTTCTTGATATCCCTATTCCTTTAAAAATGCGCTTTATTTTTGTATCTCTTTCTCCTTTTTCTTGCCATCATTATTGATAAGCACGAGCTCACAATTCTTCTCGTAAATGGTGTGAGATATTTTTGCTATTTACTTCTAATTTCTCTATTCAATTTACGGCAAGGAAAAAAATCTAATCAAAGTTAAAGGAAAACAAAAGTGATATGACTGCTAAAATCTTACCAAAAAAATCTGGAAAAGAACAAGGAAAAAAAAAACTTTATTGGAAATCGTGAAATCAATACAACTGTTCGACTATTGCATCATTGACATCATCTGTTTAATACGTCGAGACACATTTAAATACTTTGCAATCATTTATATTCCTGTATACATTGATAAAATTTGGACAATAAAATTTTTATAATCATGTCCTAAAATGAAAATAATATAGAATAACACTCAATTTTAACAATGCCTTATGTGTGCTTTCTTGTCGTTCACCGGGCAGACAACACACGACCTAGTGTCTAGGATACAGTTCACGCTTGTACATAAAACTGACAAGAAAACTTAACGGCGTATGGCCACCATATATGCACATTTTGTTGTCACGAAGACATAGGGTATTCATACACTTTCACACAAAAATAAGACAAGTGAAGCAATTCATACATCTATTCCGGCTAACATGAGATGAATGTTCCACCTTTCGCCCACTCCAACAGGTATAGCGACCCTCTCAGAGACAGCTTAGACTAGCTGCCACTACACATGTAGCTGATCGCTACAGTTTCTAGGTCAACAGCGGCCCCACTTTAGGGCTCGCTGTAGGGATGAACAGGATATATCTCCTAATCAACTTCACCTCCGCTGCACACACCGTCACATCGGCTGACTGAAAACGTCACAATACGTGATCTCCAGCATGTGCACACAGCACATCAGCCTGGTCGAAGGAACCCTGATGACTGGCAGGACTCCCCTTGAGCACACAGCTATCGCCGGCATCTTTGCTGTCTTGTTTCACTAGTGATCCCATCGCTTAACATGCGTCGTCTCTCAAAACAGCTTCTTCTTTAACAGTCCCGCTCTCTTGACCTTACTCTGCCAACTGGACTTCTCTTCCTTTGACTGCACTCTCGACTGTCCTCTAGACAAGTCTCTCGCGAGTGCTTTTAGTCGAACGTGCACTGTTCCGCGCATTGAAATCTCCACAGATGAGAAACATATTACCAGGGATTTCCTCCAACTCTTTGAGCCAGTCTCAATGTTCCTTTGTGACAAGAGATTCAACAGCAGCGTAAACATTTACTAAATTCCAGGTTGTTACCCCATTATCTATCTGAATACCCTGAACTTCTAGTGGACTGTGATTCCACCGGTTCAGGTCAAGAACCCTATGCTTCAACCAATTTTTCACCAGCAGATACTGTCCATGTATTCCCTGTCCAGTAGGATTTATGTAACTAATGTATCCAGGATACTCATATCTGTCCGTGTTTTATTCCTGCAGCATAATGATATCAAAGCCCTAAATCAGTCTCTCTAGTACAGGTCCTCTCTGCTTTGCACTACGACAGTTCCAGTAACCCACTCTAATAAGCTTTAATCCAAGGCGCTCCGTTTTTCATATGACTCTCTGAACAACAGTGGAACGTAAACTCTATGAACCACTGAATGAATTAACAACAACAGTGAAATTTATACAAGAAACAAAATTGCTGATATAGACAGCTTATTTCAGGCGAACGAAAAATGAAGAAGATATGACTCTCTGGGCTCCGACTCTCCTATTTCTGTTTCTTCTCCCCTATCCATGTCCACGTCTTCTCCTCCTCACACTCTCTTTATTGCCATATGAAGATAGTATCAGACAGAAAGCACGCACTCCGTAGCTCCGGTGATGATTTTTTTTTTCATTATTCAATATAAAATGCATAGAAAATAAACTTTCATTGCAGGAAGTAAACGGTCACCTTAGTATTGCCTGCTTGCTAGGGAAGAGGCAGGGAATGTCCTGACTGAGTCGATAAGCCTGGCGCCGCCCCACCCGCTAACCAGACTTCCCACGTTCACGACTGTATATCCCACAGTCATTCAGCCCATAGACACGTTGGTCTACCGTAGGCTTAGGATTTTTTTATCGAGGTTGTCTCTTCTAGAATATGGGACAGTAGTGGGGAAAATATGCAAGGAAATGCTTTAGCGCAGGCTATGGTGGATGCAGAGGTAATCTGTATAAATGACGGTGGGCCAACTAGAATGGCAATGAGACCCGATGATGCAAACACGGCCATTGATTTGGCTTTTGTTACCCAGTCAGCACTCCTGGACACAAAATGGAGCCTCCTCGGTGATCATGAGAGTGATTATATGCCTTGCTCAGTCTTGATTTCTTAAGCTAGCAAATCTAGAGCTGTGAGAACGCACAGGACTTTTAAGTATGAGAGGGACAGTACCCTTCTTGGACGCCTTCGACAGAAGGTATACAGCAGAACCACCATCGCTGTTTTTGTGCAGCCTCCATGGTAGACCCAAGAAGTAGAACAGGCATGGAGAGCAAAGCGAGCAGCAGTTAAGAATTAAAAGAAAGTGCGAAAGGCACCTCACATGTTACAAGAGGATTTAGAGAGGCTAGGTAGAATTAGGAAAGAAAAGGTAGAAGATTTCAAGCGCTGTGCAGCAGATGCAAAGAAGGCTAAAGGCGAACATTTTATGAGTAGGTTTTAGAGACTTCACAGACAGATGTAAAGGAAGGATCGGCCTATTACAACAGGATAGCCGCTGTCTTGCATTCACGTATGGCAGCCCTTCGCCTGGGTACATGGACCTCAGAACAATGTGATATCGTCCCTGGACTATCCCAGGGTTCTGCAATTTCACCAGTGCTCTTTAATGTGTAATCAAGCAAGATTGCAGAACTTGAATCACCAGGTGTTGGAAGAATATAGACATTTGCCCTTGATGTTCTTGCATAAATGCAGGGGAGTGATAGGCGACAGATAGCTCACGAGCTTCAAGCAACTGTAGACAAAGTGACTGACTGGTGTGCAGAAAATGATGCTGTCATCAACTCAGAAAAGGTAGCTGTTTTGTGGCTTTCTTTGGACAATAGAATTGTAAAAGCTGGTGTTCGAAACCTCACAGTTCATAACAGTAACATCAAAACAGAAAGCAAACTGAGATACCTGGGTATAATTTTCTATAGAAGTATGTCCTTCAGGAACCATGTGGATGCAGTTGCAGTGAAATGTCAAAAAGGACTCATTGAACAAAAAATGTTGTTCACAATGTTCCAGCATGTGATCCTGTCGGTGATAGATTATGCACTTGGCTTGCTAAGCATATCACAGAGTCAGATGAAACTTGAACGCATACAGAATTAAGCCATGCGGGGGATTCTGGGATGTACAAGAGATACCCTGGTAGTATATATGCGATATATAATTGCACTGCCTACTATTGCATGTAGGCTCACAGTTCTGCAAGCAAAGTCATATCTCAGAGTACATGTGGACAAAAGGCGCCTACTACATGAAGCCCTGGATAGAGCTAAGGGTAACAGACTGAAAAGAGGAAAGTCTTGGATGGCGCCAGCTGAAGACCCAATTCCACATGTGTGCAGTCTTGATAAATTTAGGCGAGGAGAGGAGTGGGTCAAAGTGTCCGATCATGTTTCAGACTTGTGTAGGGTTCTAATCACTTCGGGACGTGAGTGCAGGGACTGGTCAGCTGGTCCTGCAGAATCAGAAGTTAAACAAATGATTTATGACAATTCCCGCCCAAGTGATAGGACTGTATATACAGATGGCTCTGTGTTGAGGGGCAGACGAAGTGCATGGGGTTTCATAGCGAAGGCGAATGGGCGTCGCCTGGCGCAACAAAGAATAGAATATAATATTACAACGTCTAGTTTGAGAATGGACGTGGAGGCAGTCATTGCTGCCTTCCGTTGGCTCAAGAATCAGCTGTACACACATGTCGTCATTGTGACTGACTGACAGATCATGCTGAGAAAGGTGGAGACAGGCATGCTCCGTGCAGAGCGGCAAAGATCACTTCAGAGGTCCCGGGTATTTAGCATCCTTTGAATATTTTTTCCAGGTCACGCTGGTGTGTTGGGAAATGAGCAGGCGGATAGCCTGGCCGGTTCTACACTACTTAGTGATGAATTGATATATGACAAGTTGATTGTTGTGAGGGCCCTTTGGGAGCGAGTAAACAGATAGATCATTACGGTCTGAGGACACTGCGAGGCGTTACAGGAGGATCTGGCAGACGCTCGACACTAGGGGGAGGGGCGAGACGGATATACAATCAGACTGTTACCGGTACCAATGAAATTTCAACTCTTCGCTTGCTGCTGAGGATGTTGACGGAACCCCTTTGGGAGTGTCCCGAGTGCTGTAATGTCGATTCCTAATTTACTTTCAACATTCAGCTGTCGACAGCTCTCTCAGCTGAATTCAATCCCAGTATACACACAGTAAGCTGGCCCGTGCACACAAGACGAACGCTGTACTAAATATTGACTGAGGTCAACGGACATTCCAGTAGACTCCCGAAAACACAGTTCACACAACATTGGCTCCGACAATGTTACATACAACCCTTCCAAATCCACACAAATCAGCACGCAACATGTTTATCTTTTATTTTATAATTAATGTTCACAACCCATTCTGTTTTTGTTATGTTTTTTGACACTCTTTTCTTTTCATGTAAACTGCAAGTTTATAATGTATAGACATAAACAAACAAAATGGGAAGCTGTCAACAACCCGCCTACAGCCGTCACAACCAAGTGTCATCCCCGGCGATCATTTTACATTGACTCGACCTGAGAATCTGGGTTAATGACGAACATTGAGACGGAGAGGAATTCCAACTCCAGACTTTGTGGTAGCCACGATAGCGCCTAGCCATTTTAATTAGGCAGTTAATGATCTGCTAAGTGAACAAATAATGATACAAACATCAATAGTGATAGTGTTAGCTGCCATCATCGTGTGTATTGCCGATAATTTTAGCGTTCATTGTTGGAAATTCAACACGAGAATTGCCATCAGAGGAGATTTCTTGATTACCCTATTTATTTACGCATTTATGTATCTCTTTCTCCTGTCTGCTTTCCTGCTATCATTTTTGGTAGTGCACGAGTTCACAATTAATCTCGTAAACTTTGTAAAATATTTTCGCTTTTTACTTCTAATTTCTCTACTTAATTTACAATTGGAAAAAAAAAAAAAAAAACGTAAGTCATCAAAGTTGAAGTAAAACAAAAATGACATGACTTCTAAAATCTTACCGGTTAAATCTAGGAAAAAACAGACAAACAAAACTTATTAGAAATCGTGAAATCGATACAACTGTACGACTATTGCATCATTAATTTAATTATAATTAGTTCAATACGTCGAGACACATATAAATAATTTTTATTCATTTAAATTGCAAGATAAATTGCTAAACTTTGGAAAATAGTATTTTTATAATCATGTCCCTGAATGAAAATATGTGTAATATAGAATAACACTTAGATTGCACAATGCCCTTTGTTGTGTTCTTCCTTGTTGTTACCGCTCAGACAGCACACGACCTAGTGTCTAGGATACAGTTCACGTTTGCACATCCAACTGTCAAGAAAACTTAACGGCTTATGGCCACCATATATTCACATGTTATTGTCACGAACACATAAGGTATTCATACACTTTCACACAAGATAAGAGAAGTGAAGCAATTCATACATCTATTCTGGCTAACATGAGATGAATGTTCCACCTTTCGCCCACTCCAACAGGTATAGCGACGCTCTCACAGACAGCTTAAACTAGCCGCCACTACACATGTAGCTGATCGCTACAGTTTCAATGTCGACAGCGAACCTCACTTCATGGCTTGCTTTACTGATAAACAGGATATATCTCGTAAACAACCTCACCTCCGCTGCAGACACCGTCATGTCGACTGACTGGAAACTTCACAATACTTGATCTCCAGCATGTGCACATAGTACATCAGCCTGGTCGAAGGAAACCCGATGACTGACATGACTTCTGGCACCGAGTCTCCTTCAGCCTCAGCTATCGCTGACATCTCTTTTGTTTCACTGAAGATCCTACTGCTCAACATGCGTCGTCACATAAAACAGCGTCTTCTTGAAGTAGTCCCACTCTCTTGATCTAACTCTGCCAACTGGATTTGTCTTTTTTCGACTGCACTCTCGACTGTCCTCTAGGCCAGCCAGTCTCTCGGGAGTGTTTTCCCTCGAACCTTCTTAACTCAACCGTTTGAGTTCTCAACTGTCCACTGCTCTCTCAGCTGAACTCAGTCCCAGTATATACACAGTAAGCTGGCCCGTGCACACGAGACGAACGCTTTCGTGCCACAGCTGCTATCCAGGCACTACTTACAATAATTAGCCCACACTATGCTGATAACTTCATGAATCCACTGGTCTATAAATCTGTAAGTCAACTCCCCCTTGCCACAATATTGACTCAAGCCGACTGACGTCTCCTGTCTTAAGTCAACACTGTCACAAATATTGACTCAGGGTCACCGACATTCCTGTGGACTCCCGAAAACATTTTTCACACAACATTGGTCCCAAAATGTTACAACCCTTTCAAATTAACACGAATCAGCAGGCAACACTTTTATCTTTGTCTGTTTATAATTTCTCATCACAACCCAATCTCTCTCTCTCTCTCTCTCTCTCTCTCTGTGTGTGTGTGTGTGTGTGTGTGTGTGTTTTCGGACACTCTCTTCTTTTCATGTAATCTGCAAGTTTACAATGTATAGATAATAAACAAACTGGGAAGCAGTCAACAACTCGCCTACAGCGATCACAACCAAGTGTCTTCCCAGGCAATCATTCTACATTGAAGCGACCTGAGAATCTGGGTTAATGACGAACATTGAGACTGAAAGGAATTCCAGCTCCGGACATTACGGTTGCCAAGATATCGCCTCGCCATTTTAACCGAGCAGTTACTGATCTGCTTCATAAACAACTAATAAGGTAAACATCAATCGTGATAGTGTTTGCTGCCGTCACCGTGCGTATTGTCGGAACGTAAAGCGTTCATTGTTAAAAATTCGACAAGAGAATCGCCATCAAAGCAGATTTCTTGATTACCCTGTTCCTGTGAAAATGCGCTTTTTTATGTATTGCTTTCTCCTGTCTGCTTCTTTGCTATCATTATTTATAGTGCATGAGTTCACAATTTTTTTTTTTGTAAATGGTGTGAGATATTTTTGCTATTTATTTCTAATTTATCTATTCAGTTTACGGTGGGGAAAGAAAAAGTCTAATCAAAATTGAAGCAAAACAAAAGTGATATGAGTGCTAAAATCTTACCGATTGAACCTGGGAATGAACAGGAAAAAAACACCTTGTGAAATCGATACAACTGTATGACTATTGCATCATCGATATGATCAGTTTAATACGTCGAGACACATTTAAATACTTTTCAATGTTTCATATTCCTGTCTATATTGTTAAAATTTGGAAAATAGTATTTTTATAAGCATGTCCTATAATGAAAATATGTGTAATATAGAATAACACTTAGATGTCACAATGCCCTTTGTTGTGTGCTTCCTTGTTGTTACCGCACAGACAACACACAAACTGTTGTCTAGGATACAGTTCACGTTTGCACATACAACTGTCAAGAATACTTAACGGCGTATGGCCACCATATATGCACATTTTGTTGTCACGAACACACAGGGTATTCACAAACTCTCACTCAAAATAAGCCAAGCGAAGTAATTCATACATCTATTCTGGCTAAGATGAGATGAATGTTCCACCTTTGGCCCACTCCAACAGGTATATCGACGCTCTCACAGACAGCTTGAACTAGCCGCTACTACACCTGTAGCTGATCGCTACAGTTTCTAGGTCTACAGCGCCCCTCACTTCAGTGCTCGATGTACGAATGAATAGGATAAAACTCCTAATTAACGTCACCTCTGCTGCAGACACCGTCACGTTGGCTGACTGAAAACTTCACAATACGTGATCTCCATCATGTGCACATAGCACATAAGCCTGGTCGAAGGAACCCTGAAGACTGACATGGCTCCTAGCACTGAGCCCCCTTCAGCACACAGCTATTGCCGACATCTTTCCTGTCTTGTTTCACTTGTAATTCAACCGCTTCACATGCGTCGTCACCCAAGACATGGTCTTCTTGAAATAGTCCCGCTCTCCTGACCTAACTCTGCCAACTGGACTTCTCTTCCTTCGACTGCACTCTCAGCTGTCCTCTAGACCAGTCTCTCGCGAGTGCTTTCCCTCGAACGTTCCCAACTCAACTGTTTGAATTCTCAACTGCCCTCTGCTCTCTCAGCTAAACTCAACCCCAGTATATACACTTGCCTGCCCATTGTGAGCTGGCCCGTGCACACAAGAGGCACGTTGTCGTGCGACAGCTGCTATCCAGGCACTACTTATAATAATTAGCCCGCACTGGGCTGATTACTTTCTGATGGTGATGATTCCCAGCGAATATGCTATGATAGAGAAGATCAAACAGATATAGAGGATAATTAGCAACCTTTGTTGGCCACATATTACACCTATCTCTCATTGCAGCCAAACCCATTATAGCCTTGTTCATCGTAGTATCAACTAGGAATCTGCAGCTAAGGCTCCAATCAAAACTTACTTCCAGGCATTTTAAAAGTTCATTCCTTGCTTCTTCTTCTTCTTATTGGTTCGCCTGAAATAAGTTGTCTATATCAGCAATTTTGTCTCTCGTTAGTTTATTCAATGGTCCATAGAGTTTACGTTCAACGGTTGTTCTTTCTTGCCCAAAGGTTTGCCTTAATTTGTCAAATTCGGTGCAGTCCTGGAGTACATGCTCTGCTGACTGGGGATCTTTCCACAGGTGCACATGACTGATACGCCTATCTTGAATTTTAGGTACATGTGGTTATGTAATGGGTTCTGCCATGTTCTGAGGCGGAGGATAATGACTTGTTCTGATCTGTCTATAATAAAATAGTCATCTTGAGCTGGGGCTGGTAATTTCCTGATCGATTTAATGATTCTTTTGTTTTGGTGGTATGTGACTGGTACATCCGGCTGCACCTTTCCCTGCCAGTTGATCAGCTTTCTCATTTCCAGACACTCCACAATGAGACGGTATCCACTGCATTACGACTCTTCGCTGAAGGCTAAGTTGTGTCAGCAGTGTTTGCAAATCTGGTAGTTTCCTAGACTGGAGTGCTTCAAGTACGGATTTTGCATCTGTCAGCATTACCACATACGCAGAGCCAAGATTGGTATTTAGCAGTTTCTCTGTTGCTATCTTGATAGCCTGAGTTTCTGCATCATAGTTATAACAGTACTTCCCGGTTGGTACGCTGGACTTATCCCTAGTACCATCTGGAAATTCTATGTACACTCCAGCACCACCATTTCTAACTGCACTTTGTGAGGACCCATCTGTATAGACGCGGACCTATTGTTCTTGTGGGTATTCTTTATCAATATAACCGAGGGTGGCCATTCTGCGTTGTTCACTATCTTGCTCTTTCTTGTCAAATATTCCTTTCACATTTGTCTGAATTTGTACTGTTAGTGTGCATTTTTTTCTCTCAATGAGGTTTATTTTGGAGTACTGTTAAGTGGACAACCAATTCCTTGCTATCTCTTCAACAATTATATGCACATAGGGCGTTATTGTCTGTACTGTGTGACTACACAAATAGAACCAAATTGCTGTCGTTTTTGCAGGGTTTATCTTGGCTCCAGAGATTGGACACAAATCTGCTACGCGTCACATCTCTTTCTAGAGTTCTTCTACAATTCTGTCCCTGTTTTTGCTTTGGCGGTACACTAGTATATCATCACGTATGTGAGTGTTCTTTCTTCACCTGCGATTAGATATTTTGTCACCTCAATAGTGAACATATTGAAGAGGACTGGGGATAAAGGGACAATCCTGGGTGTATGGTTTACAACTCAGAGATCCAACTGAGTGTGCAAGATATGTTTGCTGTTACTTCCAATTTAACTATTTACAAAATGGTGTGGGGGGGGGGGTGTGGGGGGGGGGGGGGCCGCGGTGAGGGGAAAGCTTAACAGGTCTAATCAAAGTTGTCGAAAAAAAAGTGATCTGACTGCTAACATCTTACTGAGTAAACCTGGGAACGCACATAAAAAATATGTATTTGAAATCGTTATATACATTAAATCGATAAAGCTGTACAACTATTGAAAAACTGATATAGTCACTTCCAGAAGTCGTTATATATTGTACCACATTTTGGTATAATCATGTCCTTGTAGGAAAATACATTTAACGTGAACTAACATTTAGATTTCACTTTGCTTTATTTGAGGTATGTTAAAAAATACACACACACAAACGGAATCAAATAGTGCAATTAGCAAATTGAAAGTAATAGTTTGATTGGATATTTCAAAACCCTTCGTTACTCGTGTTTTTTTAATGTAATCCAAACCACCCGACACAGTTACGAGAGGAAGTCAATAAGTAAGTCACACATGGTTATGGTATGGCAGGAAAATGTAGTTGGAGGTTTCTGACAGTGTCATTAGGTGACAGAAACATCGAACTTCATGTCGCCTTTCGTTAGGTGGCGCTAGGTGTGGCATGCGCATTTGCAACACAAAAACAAAATGGCCACTGTTATGTTTTTTTCCTCTACAATCGACGTCACTGCCCATTGGGCATTCCTGTGCGTGCTACGATACAGCATCCACTCCCTGGTACTTCTACTAATTTTTCCCATAAGAAGTTGGTTATAATGTCTCCTTTCTCGGCCTCAAAGGCGGTGTAGACGTGCTTCTCGACGCTCTACTCCCATGTCACGCAATCGTGTTAGTGTCAGAGATACATCATTATCAACCAGCCCACTCTTCACAGCTTTGACGATACATACTCTTTCCATTCTTCTTTTCTCATGCAGTGGTGCATTGCCTGCCAATTAGTCCATTTGCTCATTACCCTTTAAGCCTGCATAACTATGTATGCAGATCCAGGTGAAGGACGTTAAGTGCGATTTTCGAATGCTGTCTACACATTCAGAGCGATTACCGCCTGTTGCTATCTTATGAATCGTGTTCATGGTGCCTGATACAAGTATTGCCTCTGTGGCTGTTTGCTCAGATACACATGCTAGTTCTCTAGAAGCAATGGATATCTCTATGGTTATACTTGACTTGGTTTTCTGGTAAGTGCCGCTGTTCTCTTGTATTGCTTTCCCCATCCTTTGCGCTATGTATGCCCATGCTGACCATGTTCCGCGCTTCATGAATCCATCTGTGTAGATGATGATATTTTCTGGGTGTAAATGCTTATCTATCATTGCCCTTACCTCTGTGTCTACGGTTGCACGAATCTGATCCCTGCAGTTCCTTCCCAGTGTGATGACAACCTTAGAGATGTCGCGTTCGCCTAATGGGGTATTCGTCCATTCTTTTCCGTGACTGACCTCGTCTAGGTTACATGTTTGCTGGATTAATTCTTCAGCCTTGGCCATCCAAGACCGGCCTCTTTTAAGACGCATTCCTTTTTTGTCGTGTAAAGCTTTGTGTAGTGAGTGGTTAACGTCAGCCGATACCCCATGTATACTTTAACCTGTGCGACGTTGTGTCTGAAAGTCATCGTCGGCATATCCAGGATATCAAGCATGACGTTGCAGGAAATGTTTTTATGCAGTCGAGTATGAGTGTCATGGCCTCATTTTGGAATCGGTCAAGTCTTTTTAGCTAGGTTCTGCTGACAGTGAGAAGACCCAGACCATAGTCAATGACTCTTAATACAACCCCTTGATAAAGTAGGAAAAGTAAGCGTTGTTCACTTTCAACTGCCGCTAGCACCTTGAGTGCTGTCAGACCTTTCCTGGCTATAATTATGACGTTGTCTAGGCGACGCTTGTATGACAAGCAACTGTCATATGTCATGCCCATGTATTTCAAGGTGTCTATAATATTGACGTCGACACCACATATGCTTACGACATGCACACATTCGTATTTATCCGTACAG